>JAOBAS010000057.1:14478003-14526362 GCA_025311575.1 Elanoides forficatus
TTTTTTTTTTTTTACTGCAGTTGGTTTTTGGGGAGGGGGAGTTGTTTTGTTTTCCCAGGAAGTGTATGGTATACTTAAACTTGCAGGGTAAGTTATTTCTGTGTATAGTAGAATTTATGAATTATGTAAACATGTTACATAATCGTAAATAATCTTAATTTTTATTAAACTATAAGAAATGTCAGGCAATCAGAAAAACTTGATGTTTTGGATAATTTGTTCATAAGTAGCGATGATCCCATGTTATATAGTAGGAGCAACTTGGTTGGTTAACTGATAGTATGTACAGAATGACAGAATGCTACTAGAAGACTATCCAGTAGACAGGTACTCTACAAAAAAATTGCTGGATTTTTTGCAATATTCAGGAAGTATTGTGGTGGTTATTTCAGGAATAAAGCAGTAAAGTTGTATTGCAATGGTATTAAATTGTATTTAACTAGGGTTCCTTTAACAGTTAAGTACATTGCTAGCTATGAAAAAAAAATTGCTTACGCATTAAATGAGTTTACTAAGGTGTAAACCTCAAGACTGAATTATAATAGGTTATTATTGTGCATATATTTGAGTACGTATAGTTTGTGTTATTTTTATGAAATAAGTTACAGATAGCCAAAGATGAGTAACTTCTGAATGTATTAATGTAATTGTAAAACTTTCTGCTGAGTAACTTTTCAGGAGGGATCTGTGAGGATTGCGAACTTCTTTTTGGGTGTTTGTTTTAATTCTTTCATGACACTAGATTAAACTCATATCACTTATGTATCTCATATTAAAATACTAACATTTTTCAAGCACAATATAAGTATTTTGCATAGTTTGCCATGCTCTTTGAGTTATTTTCTCTCTTCTGTGATTCTTCTTGTTTGCTAATCCCTGAAATTCATTCACAACTAATCTGATCCTGTGGTCAAGGCTAAGAACTCTTCCCAATTCTTCCAAATAAAAAAGAAAATGAAGACTAGGGCAGTTGGGAACAATCAAGCCTTCTCCAAGGTTTAGGTTCGTGGCTTGTTTGAATGTAGATCATTTGAATTTCGCAGGGATACTGATTTTCTGTCATTTAACCTTGAAAATAAGACTTCTACAAATGTTACCTGTTTTTCTTCAGTGCCTAAAACACTGAGTAAAGTATGACCAACCAGATATATTGGTTGCAACCGGAACTATTGGTTGCATAGTTGGCTGCAACTGTGAGCTGCCTTTGTGTCCCAGAAGGAAATCTGCTAAATGGAATCAAAGATTTATGACTTGAACTCCTTTTGTAATGGAATAGTCTAACTTGTAATAATCTTTTCTGTCTTGCCTAAAGCGAGAGTCTGCTTTTGAGATCTGGTGAGATCTCATGGTGACGTTTTGATCTAACACTTCTCCCTCTCACCCCTGGCTGCCTACTTCTGTCTCAGTGTTTTGTATCTGATAATGGCACAAGGTTTCATGGGGTTTTGAGGTGAACTGGGGAGCTGATCCAGACTGAGCTACTATTTAGGGGTTGTAAATCAAAGTTCAGCTTTAATAATGTTCAGTTCACCATTTGGTCCCTAAGCGTTTGTGCTGGTGCATTGGGAGGAGCAAATGTTCAAAGGAAAGGAGAAGCAAATTCTTTTAGCAGAATTACTGTATTTTTGCTGGTTTCAAGTGATTATTAAACAGTCAGTTGAGACTTCCTACGTGATAATTTTTTCTTGGGAAACACCTAGAGTTTGTGCTATAGCTAAGCATTTTATGCCAATAAATACTTCACTGGACAAAGAGATTTTTTTCCTCCGCAACTTATTTCCTGAAGTTAAAGAGTTTTTGTACCTAATACTTACTTGTTTCAATTTTTGATGTTTTTCAGAGTTCAACAACAGTAGCAAAACCCCTTCTCTCTTTCTGGGATTGCTGTTGTTTGTTTGGTGTTTTCAGTTGTGACGCTATATGCTGGAGAAAAAATGGATGGATTTGGATGTTCAGTATTTCTTTTCCCTTATAACTATGTATTTTTGTTTCCCTGCATAGAAGGGAAGTAGACTGCAGCCCTACATTCCCTGTTAAAAAAAGTTTTATGAAGCTTGATATTTGGGTGTAGTTACGTTTATAATTTTTGGTGTGGGGTTTGTTTTTTTTTTTTTCCTTCTGTTAATTCTTTTGCACTTCTGATGTTTAAGAATTTCTTTTCTTCTCACTTTTTTCTGGAAATAGCATTCGATAGCACCTTAATCAGAAGTTCTAATATTACAGAATTTCCTAGTAAGTTAAGTCATTCTACTGACTCCTGGACTAGCCTAGGTTATGTCTATTCTATTACATAGTCTTCTCTAAAGACACGTATTTTTTTACACTAGCAATTTAAAAACTGACTGAAAATGTAAAACACATTTGAAAGTTCAATTTTATTTAGGTAAAAGCAGTTGCATGAACAATTCTATAAATTGGGAACATGCCATTTTGAATTCTAGTAATGAGATTTCCTTTAATTCTGACTCGTATTTGAAAGTAATAATTTGAATTTTGAAAGTTGCTTTTTGTAATAAATTATTAAAAATTCTCACTCTACATACAATTTAAGCATGCTTATTATGATTCTTTCATAATGGTGTTCAGTTATTGGCAAGTTTGGTGTACGTAGTGAATACTTTGACATAAATAAGTAGTCAATACGACAGTGTTTGAACTTGTAGCTTGAATGTATGCCTGTTTTTCTTTATGTGCAGTTTCTGTTTGTTCTGGAATCAGTTCAGTTGAATTGAGCGTGTATAACTACATAAAGAATGTCTTTACTCTTACACATACTTGGAAATTTGTTTATTATAAAGGCAGTGTCTCATTAGAAGAGTATTTTGTCTGTGTCCAGTTCATTTACTTTTCAAGTATGTAGAAGGTTGCTCTTCTGATCAAAGTGAATGGTTGGGTGTGGAAACCTGACAAATTATCAAAGTAATAGAGATCCTGTATTTAAGCAAGTATGTACAGAGAGTTGAACATACATTTTATTTTACAAGTGTTCAAATTTGTGTGAAATTTATTTTTAATTAACTTTAAAATTAGACAAAATAGCTAATAAGATAGTTGATTTAATAGTAACTCTGTAGGTTAAACTGTTTAGACAGTAATGGAGAATTAGGGGGCCTTGAGTATCCAAGGTCTTGTGTATATCCTGAAAGGAGCCTAGTAATTCTTCCTGGCAGATAAGTTTGCTAAAATACTATACTATTATGTAAATCTGGTAACTAGGGATTCTTTTGATTGTGGTTCTCAGGTAAATACTGTTTTTAAAAAGATTCCACTCTTTTTTTAGCCAAGAAAAACCCCAAACTTTAAATCGTACTGAATTTGGTTTACTATAATGTAAAACTGGTGATTTGAAATATTCGTTAAGGTAAAAATCAATTACTTTTGTATTACAAGGGTTTTTAAAAAGATAAATTATCTTTGTTTTTTAAATCTGATGCTGAGTCAAAGGAACGGGCATCTTACAGAGGTATCTAAATACTTAATTTGCACATTTCTCCAGCAGTTGGATGGAACAGAGAGTCTTCATATGATGTATAGTCTAACTTAACAGGTCTGTTACAGTATTGGTCAGCTCATCTGGCCATTCCAAGTTTTAAATACACAGTCCTATTTGGCAAAATTATTCTTGAAATGTGCTTATTCATAGTATTTTAGAAATACGTTTATATCTAATTTTTAGATACGTTTGAATTCTGTTTCCAAATAAAGTAATAGTGTTTAATTGTCCAGAAGTATAGCATTGTTTTCCATCCTGTAGGGGAAGAATGACACAGAGAACAAAATAGGAACACTTCTGAATAAGGTTTGTGCTTAAGCAGGACAATAAATGTCAAAGATTCTCAGCTTCTTCCCTCTATTCCCTCTATTCTAAAAGCAGAGAAAACCTGAAGCATACATGTGAGTCCAGGTCATGCAAATGCTTAGAGCTGTGATTTGTTTGTGTTTAATGCTTGTGAGAATTCTGAAGAAGTCATTGGGCTATTTTGTTAAGCAGAGGGTATGACTACTTGTGCTATGATTTCAGAATCAAGGCATCAGGTTACACTGTTACTTTAAGGTATTTTTGCTTTCAGCTGCTTTTTTGGTTCTGAAATGTACAAATCTGTCACTTTGTGCTGCTGGTGTCTAGGACAGACACTATCTGTCACTTACTGGCTTCAGGGGAATACTCTGGTGGCAGTGTGTTTGGCTGGCGGGGAGATGACTGCAAATTATTTTAAACTTTAGATTTTTCTGCTATCTAACTTCCTGTTGTATGCAAGACTGCATTTGATTTGCGGGAAGGTACATGACCGTGATTTTTTTTTTTCTCTGTGTTCTCAGCAAATGATGCTCCTCTAAGACTCGAGGGAGTTAGACCGAAAGACCTGTGTTGCAGGTTGAAATTCTTTGTGTCTAAATGGAGAGCTGTGCATGCTCCATATTGTTACTCTCTACAAAACATACGGACACGGCCACTTCTTAACAGTAAAGAAATTGGGAGATTGGCTAAAGAACTAACTTCATACCACATCTCCTTTGCTGCAGCGTCTAAGCAAAGAAACTACTCTACCATATCAGGTGAAAGAAAGACTTCTGCATTCTTGCAGCTTGCATCTGCAACCACTCAAACTATTGGATGGATATCTGTTGCACTCTCTGTTCTTGTGAAGGTGAATAGCACTGAGCACAGTGCAAATACCAGGGCAATTTTAGTGTAGTGTAAAGAATGTTTCAAGCATTTCTTTTGCTACTGCTTTACCAAGGTATCCACAAGACCCATATGTCCTGTAAGAACAGAGAGGTCTGTTAAAACAAAAAAGGACGGTGCTTTCGGAGGATGCCCCTACCTTGAGCTACTGGACAGCATCTTGTTTTAGAGAAGTGAAATAATCCAAACCTCTTAAAGAGAGTAGAATGAGCTAGTAACTATTTTAAGTCGAAGCTGTCTTTGAGCCCTATTTTTTTTTTTTTTTCTTCTTCTAAAGCAGGATTATGAGGATAACTTCCTAAAAGGGAAATGAAATCAGCACAGTTTATCCTACCAACCTTAATGGAGTACAGTAGGGCAGATCAGTGTGAAATGATCTGGCTTTAGAGAGATGCTGATTGCTTTAAGTGTTTAACATGCATGTTTAACTTACATTTGGAAGAATATTTGTTGTATAGAATAAAAATAAAGTATTTTAAAAACAGAGATTGTGAATACAGACTTTTGGGTGAAAGGCTTTGAAAAGCAAAATACTACTTATTCGTGAAAATTTCAGAAAATGTGCTTCATTCATTTTGTCTCATTCAGATTTATAGCTACTGTACTTGATGAAAGTGAAATTTGCTTGCAGCTTCTCCATCAGACAGCCATGCAGTGTCAACTGTGGAAAGACTGACTAGTAGTAAAGGACTCCTCTCCCTTTAATTTTATACTGTAAGCCTGATTTTATAAAGCCACAGAGTTGTTTAACATGTTCCTGCTATAGCTTGTGATCACGGGCTCTGTGAAAGAGGGCTCTAGCTCCATAATCACAAAATTGGTCTTTCTGTACTCAGCTGTATGTAAAAAGTCATGCATGCTTCAGCCAGGAATTGCGTTAATCTCATCACTTGGATCTGAAATTTTCTGGCCTGGTACCAGACCAACAAAAATAAACAAATGTTATAACTGATGACATGAATACTGACAACCTGCCACTGCAGACAATGTCATTGAGTAATCAAGGTATCAGGACTACAAACTTGGTTTTCCTTAACCTACCAAAGTCATGACTGAAAGCCTCTGAGAGAGAGGTAAAGCATGGTCTTTAGAATCAGTTTGTGCTGTTATATAGCTGAGTGACCTATGAGTGATTGTAATTCATAAAGCTTCTAATGTAATGTTAAATTGTTAGAAAAATCAGTTTCCGATCCTGTCCTCTGCTCAGAGCACACAAAAGAGCACGAAAGTTATTTGGCAATATGAAGCAGAAATTAGTATCGTTTGTGCAAAAGTTCAGTGTTGGTGGCTGCCCTTTTATTGCTGCTATTTGTAGTTTCTCAGCCTGCCCTCTCTGGTGTTAAAACACCTGATTTGGTGCCAGGCTTTCTGTAAGGAAGAGGACACGCTAAAGCTTTTATCAAGTAAAGCTATTGGATATTGTTCAAGTCCTTTGAAGCTGTATAAGGATTTTGGCAGGAATGCATCAGTGCATCTTAGGATGAACAATTGTATTCATATTCCGGTGTTTCCATTATCTTTTTGGGCTTGTTCTATTTCTAATCTTGGCGGCAGATTATGGAACAAGTGGGTCTGAAATATCTAGATTTCCTCATGGAGATTTGCCATTGAAGCAGTTCCACAGACAGGGCAGCTTACAGCTTTATCTCAGTGTCAGTTGTTTAAACATTACCTTATACTACCAAGGCTTCTTGCTGCAACAGTTACAACATAGACCTTGCTTGTGAAAAGAGGGAAACTCATAGATTTCCTTCTACCAGACTTTTTTTGTATCCTATTAGTATTCTTTATAGAGAATGCTGAAGCCAGTGCAGAACGAAAACATTTTAAAATATCTGCATTGTATAGTATCTAAAGCACATCTTCCCAGAAAGGCAGTCTGGGGCTAAGCTGAGATCTTAAAATTAGAGAGAGAAAAACCTCCATCTAGGGCTTATATGATAGCTGTATATATACACATATATATAGCTAAATACACATATGCGGTGTGTGTGTATATGTATGTATGTTGTTGGCAGACGATGTTTTTATCTCGAGTTATCTTTTCTGTTTTTCTAGGAAATTGGGTACAGCAATTCCTGAACTATGGCACACACTCAAGTGTCTGTAGATGTACATGTATGATTATAGATAACCTCAGTGTGTTAATATGTTATATTGGCATAAACAGATAAAATAAATACAATTAACACAATGTTATGTGTAACCTCTTAGAATGAGCTGGTTTTGTGACATCCTTATGGGTGGGTATTCGTGCAAAGACTTGTCAGAAGATACCACAAAATAGGCAAGGTTCACATTACAGTTCCTTATCTTAACAAATTCTCCTGGAATGATAGAAAAGACAGGCATGCTGCATATCTTGTCCACCATATATTAAAGCAGTTAGTCACATCAAGGAAATTTACGCAGTCAGGCCACCAAAGCTTAATTCAAAACTTCAACAGTGGAAGCTGATGTTTTGTGGTATGTAGGGAGTATATGGTTCATATTTCTCTGTGCTGTCGATAGTCTTTTGCATTGTTCTGTATTGACTCCTGTCGGTTCCTTGTTTGTTCTGTTTCTGCTCTCTCCTTATTTCTGTCTTATTTTTTGTTCCTGTTTATATGCGCCTGTCCACTTCCCTCCTCTGTTTCCTCTGTGTAGAGTCATATACTCCATCAGTACATGTTTGCTGGGGATCCTGAAATGAGATTTTCTTATCCCCTTGTTCAACTCCACTTCCTTCTGATCCAGGGTTTTTCTTCTAGTTTAAGGTGGCCAAAGTGAGGAGAGGCTAGTAGTAGTCAGGCCAGAAACAGTGCTGCATATGTGTCCCTGCTTCCCAGTACCATTTTCTTTTCGTTCTCAACTGGTCATTTTGAGTATGAGTTGGAGTCAATATAGTATGCAGGCAGTCTTTGCAGTAGATGTTGCTTTTTGCACTGTTGTCAGTTATATGGTCCATTGATAAATTTACACAGGTCACTTAAATTGAAACTAATGCAGTTAGTATCTCCTTTTATCTCTGCAGGAAAATGAATACTTCTTTACACGTATAAATATGCTTTGCAATCATTTTCTTATTGGTGCAGAAAAATGTGAAAGTTTGTGTGTTACAGAAACTGTGTCCTCTCCTGTAACGCTCTTCCATATATGAAGCTATCAACAAAATAGAAATCTTTGGTTCAGTCAGTGTATTCAATACAGAGTATTTTCAAGGTTTGTCATATAAAAACCCATCAGAGACTTAACAGAGAAATTGTACTAGCCTGGTTATTTTTAACTGTTGTGTACAGCACTATTACTGTTAGCCATCACAAAAGTCTGTCAGGGATACTCCAGAAGCAGGAAACCTGATGTTTAAACGCTTGATTTAGAATTTTTTCCTTCTCTTTCTACCTTAAGAATAGCTTAATTCAAATAGTTCAAGTTTTCTTTGGTTGCATAGACAATTAGATTTTATGTTTTAAAGTTTGTTGTCCTAAATTGCTCATCCTATTGCTAATTCATAGCATGGTTGACTAAAAGGAGTGAATTTAAACTTTGTAGTTCTTGCATTGCTTCAGCTGAATCTGAGAGGACGGCCAAGCTTTTACTTCACTGTGAAATTGTTTGCTGAGCCACCCAAGTAAATGAAATAACTGGTTAAAAATTCAAATGGTATAGCCCTCAATGCATGAAGTGCAGTGGTGTGCCTTTTATGGAAGTATCGGCAGGCTCAGATGACTAATGTGATTATGTTGCTTTTACTCTGTAAATGGTCAATTGTTTCTTTCAGATTTATTGATAGCAATTCATTTATTTAGAGCAAATATTTTTAATAGGGAGAAGCCCAAATCAAAGTGAAAAGTGAGGGAGACATTTAGGCTAATTGTGTGAATAGCCATTTGAATGTGTAACAGTTGATTTTTGAGTGTGTTTAACTCTGAAATTTTACAAGTTCTATGTAGGTAAACCAAATGACAATTTGGTTCATTTTTCTTTTTTTTTAAATCATGAGTGTTGTCTTCAGACTTTTTGAAACTTTGGGCTTTAGTGAATGCTTACTGCTCTGAACTCCTGCAAAAGTACAGTGTTTCATTTTGTGGAAGTCTCTTGTGGAAGGGCTCACTGTATTTTGACCAGTGTAAATATATGTTGCAACAAAGCCTGTTCTCAGTGTCTTACAAGCAAATTCAAAGTGTAGCAATGAATTTGTGATGTAGGAGCAGGAGCTAATACTGAGAATCACTTACCTTGTGCAGGAGCTATAAACATCTTTTAGGCTGGAACAGCGTTAAATTCCTGTTGAGCTGGTTGAAATTCAGACTGGTAACCTGCAGATAACTCTCTATCCATAGCAATACTCTGAGACATTTCAACTTTGAGAAATGTTAATCTCGCACTTCTGAGAAGGAAACTCACTTTCTGGAACAGTTTCTGTATTAAACAATAGTCCAGTATTTTTGCAGTTTGTTAGCTCAGTTTCCCTCTAGTATAAACCTCAGCTTCTAGTAATTGTTAAACCTGGAAATATGAATAGCAGACTGTACTTAAAAAATAAATAATACTGCAGTTTATGATCCATGGATTTGCAGTAGACTTTTTTCCTATGCTTTGTAGTATATACTCAGTTTCATGTTTTCTTATATCCTTTTGGGCTCATTTTGATTCCCAAAATAGGATATAATGGCCAAAAAAAATTTTGCATCATTATAAAACTGCTTTTAACAGGGCCAACACGTACAGTTTATGAATTAGGAAATCTGACAGTACGCTGGTTCACTGCAGGTTTGTTTCCAGCCACAACCTTTATTTCACAAACGTTCGGTCAATAACTGTAGATCACATGTCCTGGTAAGAAAGCCAGTTCATCATCTGCATAACCTTGTGATAATCTCAGGATTATCTGTGAGGCATGCAAACTCACTTGAGTTTACAATTTCTAGTTGCACCTAGTATTCCGCAGAATTCTGGAAATTAGTACTTGTTGCATAATAGCATCGTTCCTGAACTATCTCACTGCTTTGAAAACTTCTCTTGTAACTTTGTTGTGTAGCGAGAGCTGCTTCTAGTTGCTTTTTGGAGTGGGAGAACCATAAATTCCTAATTAAGTATTTACTAGTATCTGATGCAGCCTTTCAATATATAAGAGGCTTATAAGAAAGATGGAGGGAGACTTTTTACCAAGCCCTGTAATGACTGTATGAGGGCCAAAGGTTTTAAACTGAAAGACGGTAGGTTTAGACTGGCCATAAGGAAGAAATTTCTTATGGTGAGGGTGGTGAGGCACCGGAACAGGTTGCCCAGAGAAGCTGTGGCTGCCCCATCCCTGGCAGTGTTCAAGGCCAGGTTGGACGGGGCTTGGAGCAACCTGGTCTAGTGGAAGGTGTCCCTGCCCAGGGCAGGGAGGTTGGACTTGATGATCTTTAAGGTCCCTTCCAACCCAAACCATTCTGTGATTCTATGATCTACTCGGTAGAGGAATTGCTGGCCAAGAATCTCTGAGCTACTTGCTAAAATGAGTATCATCGTTCCAGTTAAGTAGTCTTCTCATTATCATTCAGTTTTTGGTATCTCCTGATGTAATGTACCATGTAGCTATTAAAAGAAAATTCTACTTTGTGGAGATTTGACTTGTATATAGGGTAGAGATGACTTTCACTCCTTTTGCTTCCAAAGCAGTGGAATAAATAAGGTCTCTTATTGTCAGATACTAGTCCTACCTTAAAGGACAGAAATTTAATCGTGACCAACGCCACAGAATAATGTGTGACTTGTTTTGAAAATGTTAGATCTTCGTAGAGCAATACTTCTAACTCCTCTTCCGCCTGGCAACTTGGTGTCTCAGGGCCTGATTTTTTTTTTTTAATCTGTGTAAATGCTAAACTGTTTATATTGGTCCTGTGACTTTTTTTTTTTAATGTCTTCTATCATAGATGGAAGAGGAAAAACAGTAAATAGATAACACTAGTCCTTTTAGATGTTAATGGCTCACAAGGGTGACAGACTGTAATGAAAGAGAGGAAAGCAAAGCAAATGCCAAAGCACACAAAGCAACACAAAATACATGCCTAAGAGGGAATAGTGACTGATAATGATTTTTTTCATTTTAGTAACAACCTATATCATTAATGTGCTTGCCCACAGACCACAGATGAAACCTTATTATGCTTCGGTCGGATTTCTAGGCAGTGTCAGTGTTGTGCCAAAAGTGGATTGCTTCCATCCAGGTTTCTCTTACCTCAGAATTGCATATTGCTTTTGCACGATGAAGACACCCCATATTGTATCACAATATTCCTCATTTATAGAATCTGTGGAAATAGTTTCAAACATGGATAAAACCAGTCATTGCTGAAGTTTAAGCTAATGAGGGGGGAAAAAAAAAAAGGAGTGTCTTCATTGCTTTACACTCCCATTTCATCGGTGTGAGATAGTATTCTCATCATGCTGGCTTTAATGAATTACATTGCATTTCAGTACTCTGAGCTGTTCTAGGCCATCAAATGACACATCTGTGTAACTATTCTATGGCTGTGTAACTATTTTATGGCTAAATGGACAGGGATGTCAAACCAAGAGTTGTTAGGTGAGCTTGTATAAATTTACCATAATATAAGAGACCAGCTGGTCAGCAGTGATAGCTTGTCAGCTTTATTTTTAGTTTTATTTTGCTGTATACCTCTATACCACAATAAGTGTTTCACATTGCCTTCCTACCACCCAGGAGCTTTATGAATCTGTTGATCTTCTTTTATACAAGTGAACGAATGTTCATCATAAGACAGCTTGACTAACCATGAAGTTGTGTTTTTAGTGATGTAGCCAGTCATTCAGAGCAGTGACAGCAGCATGCTGAGCTCAACTTTAAATATTTCACTGCTTTTCTCTTGCTTTGTTGAACTTAGCATGTCTTTATGAACTGACAAAACGTCTTTAAAGTCTGTTGTACTTGTCTTTCCTACTCTGTGAAACAATACAGTCCCAAAGCTGTGGGATGTATCACCCTGTAAATAAAAAAGCTTCTGTAACAGATGGCCGTTGTGATTTGTGAGGTGGGAGAGTTGTTCTTAGCTATATGTAATACTAAAAATTATTTTAACTGGACTGTTGCAGGGAAAAGTAATCCTTGTTTTTTGTCATACTTCATGTTTAAACAGAGTGAGTGTGTGGCTGAAGATGGTTGTGAGGAAAAATCGCTCTTTTGGCACTGTTATAACAGTTTAGTTTCTCATATTTCTGAGGTTTTAAGATCTTCCACTTGGTGAATCTTTATGCAGGTGTCACATTACCATAAAAGTATTTGCCTTCCTTTGTCTTAGTTGGATTGATACGACTGTTCTGACATTTGTGGTACAAGTTAATTGTTTTTTGTTTATTTGAACAGTTAAATAACTGGAAACTTAGTGTACCAAATTGTTTGCTTTATTATTCCCAGTATCAGTATAATGTGATGACTTTAAACCGTTTACAGTCAGTTTAATATTCTACTGCAAGCACCTTTGAATTTAAGCCAACAGTGGTTCCAGAGGCTGCTCAAGGATTAGAGGTGAGATTACGTGATAGCATCTGCAGCCAGGTCACATGCCAGGCATGTTTACAAGGCTATAATTGGGTGCAGATACCTATTAAATAGTAGGTATGTGTGGGATGGGATGTTAAAAAACATATTTTTGCTTAGTTAATTCTTCAGGAGAAGCAACTCTGTCTGAATCATCATCAAATTTCATGGTTTTATTCAAGCTTATTTACAAGAATGTTGCTATTTAACAGCTTTTCTGCTGTGTGTTTGCAGTCATTGTAGGAAGCACCACAGTAATTATACACCTTAACATCTGCTTGAGTATCGAAATATGGAAGTGGAATTTGGGATATGATCACGTAGTAATATAGACTTTGGCCGAAATCTTATTTATTTGTTAAAACCACAGTGTTAGGTGAAACCCAAAAGATATTAATACCTTATCTAATAAAGTGCTTTCTAAATCTGTCAGCTGAGCTAATTCCCTTCTTGTCTTCTTGTGTTTTACTATTGGCGTGCAGTGTATGCAGGGTATTCTAGCCTTTGGAAGCATGTGACCAGTGCATCAGTGGAGATGAAGGTATAATCATATAAGTGATAAAGAGCTGGCTGCCTATAATCAGTTGGTCCGTCATAGTTTTCAGAAAGAATTTTTATAGAGAACAGTATTGCATGGACTGTGGGGAAGTGACGTGGAGTTTGAAGTACAGTTTCAGTTCTGACCTCTTCCTGGTGGTGTACCTTCTGAGCTCAGCTGACAGTCAGCTTTCTTGCAGTGCCACAACCATGTTCTCTAACTCCAGTATTGACAGCACTTAGCAAAATCCCCATCCTGATTTAGTGCTGTTCATGCAAGAACAGCTTTGGTTCTTTTGTTCTAAGTCTGCTTCACATGAAGGTGCATTTTTGTTACAGCTTTAACTGATCCTTTGGCTTACGTGTGCTGAGAAGAGGGAGGTGTTGTTCCTGGTCCTGTATCCCTTTCCCATTTTTACTCTTTTTTCTTCCTTTCCACAGTGGTGTGATATTCAGTGGGCCATGCATTGTGCAGGGTAAGCTTATTAAAGTAGTAAAAAATGATTTTGTTTGTTTGTTTGTTTTGTTATTATTACTAATTGTTTTAGCAGGTTGAGTTAGTTCAGCTGAGTTGACTGGAGTGGGAAGAAAGGTGGAGAAAGCTGTTCAGTTGTGTATGAGTTGTAACTCACTGCAACTGATGTAATTGATTTTCATGCTGCTTCATATGCAGTAAATCTTGGTATCCTTGGAGGACTGTAGCCAGATCTCTAGATGACTCTGGAGCCAGTGGAAGTTTGTCCACATCTACTATAGAAGCTAAATTGACATCTACCCAGTAAGCAGTCCTTGCTTACAGGGTAACTTCTTCATTCAAGAAACTGTAACAAACATGTAATTCACTGAATAGTTTTCAATTTATATACATGTATGTGTAAATAAAAACTTTGAAATCCTTTCCCAATAAGACAGTTCCTAGGGACTTGCCCAAGTTTGGGGTTTTTTTTATTCCCAAATAATAATAAATGCTTTGGACTAGTTGCTGAATTCGAGTGCTGAAGCTGGAATAGGTGATACTTTACTTTTGTGAGAGGTGGAATGTATTCACCATCTTTCTTGGGCCATAGGGTTTAATAAAGATACTTCTAGTAAGCAGGATAATCTTTTAAATACAGCTTAAATCTTTGTATTACAGTAGTACAATGAAATAATTTTCACAGTTGGGAAAATAATAGATTATTTGGAGAATCTGTTATGCACTGTGCTTAGTAAAGGAGAACAACACTGTAGTTCAGTACCTGGATGACTTTTTGGTAGGATTATTTCCATACTATAAGACATCCTGAATGTAGGAATCTAGAGGTAAGCAGTCATGAAACATGAATGTCCTAACACGTTATGAATAAAAACTGCTTTTTTTCAATTGTATCTAAAAAAAGTTGTGATCTGCATAAATTTTTTTTTACTTCCTAAGCACTCTGTGTACTCTAGGTTTGCTATATACTTTAGTAATATTACTTTGTAGAGCAAGTCTAGTAATGTGAGTTTTTTTGTGCTTTGAGCATGAATAGTCTGTGTTCTTCTAAAAGGCTTTTCAGACTAGAGCAGATTTTTTTTCAGAAAGATGAATAATTTATTCTTGAGACCAACTTCAGCAAAATATAAGTAGTAGGAAAATAAGTAGGAAAAATGCAGTGACAAAACTGAAAAAGTAATTTCAAGAACTGTAGCTGACATGGATTGAAATTGCCTCAAGAAGGAATATGATTCATAAGATGCACTCACAACTTCTTTTTATTTAATAAATTTAGAACAAAAGATGTAAAATGTCACTCAGATTCAGAACTCATGCTGTGCAGCCAGTTAGTCTAGCATGGCTTTGAAAACAGAATGGTATGTTTTAGTAAAGTCATTACAAATAAGTGTTAAGCTTTTATTATTGTTCTTCCATTTAAAGAACACCGTATTTTTCTTTTGGACATGATCTCATTTTCATTTATCCTGCCACTTTTGGTGAAAGTAAAATTCTATACTGATCTAGGTTAATGAAACTGAATTTTAGAATTTTGTATCTTTTTCTGCTTCCTCAGTTCCTGTCCTCATTCTTCACAGTTCTCCCTCTACTCACTACCAGAGAAATAAGGAAAGTTCCTGTTCAGGGAAGATATTCAGACTGTTATTGCTCTTCTGTTTGGCTCAGAACAGGGATAAAGTTCCGAGTAGCACTGTGATACCAGTGTTACTCAGAAGTTTTATGCCTAAATGCCAGTAGCAAATATAAACAGGAATGAGGTGTTGGTATTGGCAAATGATATTTAAACAGATAACAGTTAGAAATTATTGTCATGAGTTTGGATTGTATAACTGTTTATTGGATTTGCTACTTCATATTTACTGCGAGTTTAAATGTCTCTAAAGTCAAAATAACTTTTGCTTGGTGGAGTTGTTCATATATGTTCATTTTTCTTTCAGCTTAATGATTTATGTTAACATTAATTTTGTTCTTTCTGTTTTGAAGATTCCATAATTAAGAAGTTGACATTGTTTTACTGTTTTGTCCACCTAAATTTCATGGTATCTTCATACTCCAGTTCCTGCAATCTTTAGACAGAGTAGAGCATCCAGCTTTGCTAGCTTTCCCTGAATCCTTTTCTACCTCTTGGCTAAAAGCCTGTCAGTCCAGTGCAAATGTTTGAAGGTATTGCCCTATGAGTGTTTAATTAAAAAAATTTCTACTGCATTTATGAATCTGAAGGCCAAAATTTATCTTCAACACTTTGATCAGAGAGAGATGAACAAGGAGGAAAAAGGTAGATTAATTTACAAATACTGGGTTGAGTTCATGTGAATGCCATTCAATAAATATACTCTTTATCTGTAGGCATCAGCATGTGTTTGATTAGAAGTCAGGACAATGAAATTTAAGAATTACATTTGTGTAGTATTCAGAGTTAAAATTGAGGTTCTTTACCTGATGGTACTTGAATCCATCAGTGTTTTCTCATCCTTGTAATCTAAAGATTTAAATAAACTATTAAGATTAAAGAATTTATGTAAAACATATAGAAGCAGAATGCCTTTGGCATGTTGTTTTTATAAACTAATTTGTTTATTACTGTGTTTTGTCTTGTTGCTTTTTTCCACTCATCCTTCAAGGCCCAACTGTTGTTATAAAACTCTTAACAATTAACTATAAATTGATGAGGCCTGAGAAACTGTCTTCCAGGTAACCTGTTTTCTGGAAATTCACTCAGGAATTATTTTAGTTGCTGCATACATTGTAATTGCGTAAGTGCACATCAGTACATAATTTATAAACTTCCAGATAGTATGTATTGACCTAATCTATTTTCAACTGGATGTCATTACTGGTGATTCATGTATCTTCTTTTAGGTGATTTAGTGCTTCAGAAATAACAGTAGTGAAATGGATTGCCTTCTGTATATATTTGAACACATCTGTGGGGAGTATCAAGACTATAGTAATTGTACTTTGTTTTTCATTCTTTCAGAAAAGAGGTGTCAGTTGATTGATGGAACTGTTGACTATTTTCTTAACTTGCAAGGTACACAAATGGCTTAGGGAAAGAAGATTAAATTTAAGATACTGTTTCCCTGTACATATAATCTGGGCACGTAAAAGGTGTGAAAAACTGATTAGTGTACTTGTTCAGGACTGAAGTCATGCTTTGCATAATCCCCAAGATTCACTGGTGGCTCCTGAGGTCATCTCTGTGTGTTAGCACAGCAGGACCAATTCTGCAACAATATCCTTTGGTTTTGCCATTAGAACTACCACGTATGTAGCAATGTTAATTTATTCTATCTTTGTGAAAGGCTTTTTAACTTGAGTTTGGGTACCCTCAACTCATTTTTGAGAGTTACAGATGAAGCGGCTTGCTTTCATTGTGACTTTGGGTTGGTTTTTGATGTGTTCTGCTTTGTGAACTTTCAATAATTATAAGGCTGGTAGCGTACAGCTGGACACGTCAGCAAGTCCCTTAGCCTGTGAAAGAAAGAAGTTTTGAAGGATTACTTTCCTAGTCTCTTGTGGCTCAGCAAGAGGTCTTGTCTAGAGCATTTTAGCTGGGCGGTCTGTGCTGTAAGCTCTTGGCTCTCCAAACAACTTGCTTCACCTGCCTGGTGCTGTGGAGCAACATGGGAAGCAAGTATTGTATTCCAGCCAGTCTGTGCCTGCTTAGAGTGGAAAATGTGCAGTCAGTTTTGTAGGCAGGTCAAGCAGAATAGACAGGACAAAATGCTGGACAATAGGTAGGACAAAAATGCTGGGTTCCTAGATACGGCAGTAGTGAATTTTGTGGTTTTGGCTGAAAAATAACAAATTTCCGCAGTAGTGTAACCATGGAATCCGAGGCATTCTGAATGATTGTGTGTTCATGCTTCTTACAACAATTATTTCTGGTTTCTTGTAGACTTTTCAAGGCTATCTGTGTAACCGTGAAGGCTAGAAGCTTCAACTCTTCAAAATGAGAATGGAAATTTCTGTTATCCATTATTTCTGTTTAGAAGAGAACTCTGATAAATTCATAGTTGGCCAATAACTGCCAATTACTTTGAGTGTTAGACCTTTACTCACTGCAGATACAGGAAGTGTTAGAAAACCATCAAAGAAATTATTAATTTAGATTATTATAAAAGCGTTGTAGAAAAACATTGTATGTATTGATGGTGGATCTCCAGTCTACTCACCCATGTTACATTTGAATTTGCATTTGAAGAGAGAAGTGATGCAAAGGCTTTTGCTCATGCAAATGAAATTCTTAAAATTATTATCTTCTGTTTCAGATTTTCAGATACTGTCATTATTATTCCACAGGGGTTTTAACTGCAGGTTATTCTGGTAGGGTACGCCTGCATTACTGCACTTCATCCCTTGCCTCCTGGGAAGAGGAGAGTTGTCTGGAAACACATAGAATGTGATTGCTGTCAGGTTTTCTTTGAGAATTCTTGTGGTGGTCTAGCTTTTCAGAGTATGATGATTGTTTGTCATTTATGAAAAATGAGTTTTATAAAAAAATCCCCTACTGAGTGTAGATATGAAGTTTCAGCTAGCTCTTGTAGTCAGTGGAAACTTGTTTTCTTTTAAAATAAAAGGGGTCTGCAGCATTACTGCAGTGGACAGAACTGTATTGTGATTTTACAATGTAGGTTTATTGTAGTATTTCTTAAATCACAGCAGGATAATTCATGTATCTCACTGTTCTTTAAACTTGTCTCATTTATCTTGAGAAAGTGTGATGTGACAGATGTAATACTGGATACTAGAATACATCACATATGACAGAGGACAACCCTTCCTGTAAGCATACATGTTATTTAGTGAATGCTGATGTCCCTTAAGAGCTGTCCACATACAAAGTAGCCAGACAGTTGAGTTGACTTGACCTCTTTTTTTGTTGTGATGGTGGTTGTTGTTTTGCCCCTTTTCAGAGAAAGGAAGTACTATTTAGAAAGAGGTGAAAAAAGAAAGGCGTGTTTATTAAGTATTCAAAATAATAATTAAAAAAAAAAAAAAAACACCAAAGTTTTTTTTACCCTAAACCTGACATTTTATATTTCTTTGAAGATGTATGTTCTATGTTCTTGCCTATGAAAACTAAGAGACTTTCTTAGGAAAGATGCAAGAAACTGTTGGAGTTCATTAGTGCATAAAGGTGTGCATATGTTTGTGCTGGTCTGTTGTACTGCTCTAGACTGCTATTAGAAGTTGAGCTAACAAGTGAAAAGCTGACTGGAATACCTATACCATGTGCCACCCAGTATTACACTGAGGTTGAAATAAGCATGATTTAAATTTGGGACTTCGAGTAGCTAATATATTATTTGAACACCAACTCTGCTGGTATCTGACTTTCATTTCCGTTTTTGAAGGCATTTTTGAAGCACTACATTCTGCGCAGTTATGAATTCAATTGAGTAGTAATGTTGGAAAGGCTTGCGAAGCTTAGCAATAATAGATGCGTTACAGGGGCTCTGTCATGCACCACCTTCACGCAAAGTCTTTGCGAATCTTTACTCGGACTTCAGCTGCCTTTTGATGACTGCTGTGATCATGAGCCACAAGTGAGAAGAGCATTTGTTGACTCAGACTGTATTTGCCTTCTAGTAGTCCTTGGGTGTTGAAGTTCAGATAGAATCTTTTCACTGTTGAATAGAAGAATCCTGAAATGGAAAGAGGGGGTTTTGTCACTAATCATGTCAGTATGAATATAATAGGTGCTTTACAAAAATCTTAGATGGATGCTTATCATAATCTTAAAAAGGACTCTTTAAATTCTGCGCAGCTCTTGTTGTATTTCACAAAAATTGCTCCCAACTTCTTGGATTTGTAGTGATGTAAAGAGGAAAGAGTTTAAGGCCTATTACTAGAGGAGTATTTTTGGATAATTGTGCTATTTAGTTTTCCAGCCTGTTATTTCTAGCATGTTGTAAATAAGAGACATGCATGCTTTGCAATAACTTCAGGGTTTTCTACAAACAGTTCAGAATTTCACTGGCAGTAAATATGTAACAGTTCCATTTTATGCAGGTCGGATTAGTTTAAGTTATGCCTACATGGTACCACAATGGGACTGTGTAAAGACCTGAACTAGCACATTCCAGTGAAATGTCATGTAGAAATACCTGTGATATGTTAAGTGTTTTAATATTAGAATTTGAGACATGATGATTCCTACTCCTGTGTTTAAGCCATTGTCTCTCTTGATATCTAGATCTAAAAAAGTAATACAGTAGTTCTTTTACACATGCAGCTGAGGAGGGAGAAGTTGTTGTGGCAGCTTAGAAGATAATTGATTGTATTTCCTTTCTTACAGAAAATGCCAGAAGCCTCAGAAGACCATAATCATTGGAAGGCCTGTTGAATTCCATTTTTTGGTAATCTGGAACATCATCAATCTGGCATGGCGCAGGGCAGTCAACAGCTCGATGTGCAGGTACTCCATGATCTCCGACAACGTTTCCCTGAGATACCTGAAGGGGTGGTATCTCAGTGCATGCTTCAGGTATGATAAAGACTTTTTAAGAGTCTGTGTATTTTATTTTTGTAGTATGAAAATTCTTTTTAGTAGTCTACATGGAGCATAGATATTCATTCTTCTGGTTTTACTTTGAAAGGGTGGAAGACTCCACTACTTGCATTTTTGTCCTGTCTTTTATATACAAAGATTTTATCATTCTTCACTTATGTTTGTCGGTTTTTTTCTGCAGGCTATTCTTTCTTGTCTATGTGACCTGTGACTGTATGCATACAGAGAACAAGGAAAGTGGCTAATGGGATGATTATTGATGATGGCTACATAAATAACATAGATATACTGAAGGAGATTTTAGCAAACAATGACTCATTCTTCCAAGATAAGGAACTGGCCTTAGCTAGGAATCTAAAGGTTTTCTGTCTTCATGGTATCTTTTCGCCACAGCTTTCCAAAGGTTTATTTTTACTTCTCTTCTTCCAAGTCAGGCAGCAGTTCGGGGGTTTTTTGGTGGTGGTTGTTGTTTGGGGTTTTTTGGGGTTTGTGTTGGTTTTGTTTGGTTTTTGGTTTGGTTTGGTTTTTTTTTTTTCCATTTCTTCCTTCCACCTTCATCTAAAATAACAAATTGGAAGTGATAATTACATTGCAAGTATCTGTCTTTTTTTTAAGTGTATAATCTATTCCCAAACCCGCTTTATATTTGTTTTAAGATACATGAGCTGGTTTCCATTAACCTTTTGCAATACATGCTCTAGATTTAAACCAGTGTGAGTTTTAGACCTATCAAAAATTGAGGGTCCTTTGAAATGACGAATATATTCCATACCCTGAGAAAATCAGATTAGGGCCTGTCCAATCTATGTTCTCTCTACCTCCACCCTGATGAAGTGACCTAAGGAAGATGAGGACTCTCTTTATGAAGTCCTCTTTAGATGGCAAGTGGCTGATGGTAGCAGTTAACTTTTTTGAGACTGCTGTCTTGGCACTGTGGCGCTGGTTATTATTACAAAGTCTGTTTCCCACATGTTCTGGTTTTAAATTTTTCTGTGATACGTCTGGATATTCTCATTAACCATTGGGGTCTAGAAGGGGAGCTTGGCATGAAAGGGAAGTAGTCAAGGAGTGAGAGCCATACATAATTAAGTGCTGGACTCTTTTGTCATGTTCAATATTAAGCCGTTATCTGAGAAGATGCTGAATATATGTGTTCGTCTGGTAGTGAAATCATATGAAATTTTGGGAAAGTCGTCTTCACTTTAGTATTAAGACTGACTAGGTATCAGTCCTTTAGAAAAGAAATGTAACCGTGACTTTTCAACCAATGGATAGGCTGTTGAAAATTGTTATTGCAAGGCCACGTGACTATTAATACGTAAACAAACTTTGTATAGTGATAGCGTTTAAAATAGTGAAACCATTATTAATGTATATTCCTTAGAATGGTATTCTTAGCCTGCTAAGGAATGCAGGGCTGTATGCATGTATATATAAATATGTACACACTTGTTGTGGTAAGGAGGTGCTGTATGTCACAGAAGGTACCAGTCTTGAATCACATGTAACCAAGTTAGGGTGCTGAAGGCCAGATGTAGTTGAACTTAACTTAAAGTGAAATTATTTTTCTTTAACTACTGTTTAAAAAAACCCTGAACCACAACTGATACAGGCTGTTGTATGAGAAAGTGGCAAGAAAAAAAAATAAATCCACAATCTTGGAATGCTTTTTAGTGATTTTACTCTTTTGGAAAAGCTATCATTCATGTCGTTCTTTTAACAAGACTAGATTAAGCTAAAATGAGTGGAGAGGGGAAGAAGGGAAAGGGAATTCCCCATTTCACTTTTCATTTGATTCATAATTTATTGTCTGTATAGTTTCAGCTGCTGGCACCACAGAACAAGTCAAACATTTACAGAGGTTATTTGGTTTCCTCACTGATGTGTGAATAAACCTTTTTTTAGCCTTGAGGCTGAAATTCTTAAAGGCAGTTGAAATTGCGTCAGAATTGTAAGGTGCTTTACGGAATTACCAGTACTTTTTCAAGCAATACTTATTCTGACTTCATTTTCAAGGCACTAAATTCTCTTCTACTGAGAGAAGATGGTTTAAAATGTTGGGCTTTTAAACTTTCAGGTAAAGAGAAATACTCAGGTAAACAGTAAAATAAAGATGAAAACAGTAAACACTCAGGTAAACATTAAAATGTCATCTGCATTTTTCTTTTGACTTTCCAGAGTTTGTGATTTTGATATAGTTTAATTTGATCTGTGCTGTTACTAGAAGTAGTGAATTGTACATAGTTGTTCCTTGCAGAAGATGCCAAGAGTTCTAACCATTGCTGTCCCCAAAACTGGACTTGATTTTTTTAAATATGTCATACTGTAGCTAGTGTTACTATAGCATTTTGCTAGATGCAATGTGAACTATGTACTACTTGCATACTATGACGTAGTAGGTATTACCTTTATTTCAAAATTTGTGTCTTTGAAATGTTATCCCTAGTTGTGTTCGAGCTAGGCTTGATGGCAGCTTCAGTTGAATGCTTGTTGAATGCTGGCTTTTTCTTTTGCTATTTGACAATAATAGGTGTCAATTCTTACTCCTAGAACAACAACAACCTAGATGCCTGTTGTCGAGCCCTCGCACAGGAGAGCAACAAATACTTATATATGGAGTACCATAGCCCTGATGACACCAGAATGAATAGAAATAGCCTTTTGCACATTAATCTGGGTATTCATCCTCATACCAGCTATCATGCAGGGGATGGAGCTCAACTTAATGGTGGTCGTACACTGGTACACAGTTCAAGCGATGGACATATTGATCCACAACGCACAGCAGGTAAACAGCTGATATGCTTAGTTCAAGAACCACATTCTGCTCCCGCTGTTGTGGCAGCTTCTCCTAGTTACAATCCATTTTTCATGAATGACCAGAATAGAAATGCAGCTACTCCTCCTCCACAGCCACCTCCACAGCCATCTTCCATACAACCAGGAATGAACACGTCTGCTATGCAAGGCCCTCCTCCCACGTATATGCACATACCTCGGTACAGTACAAATCCCATTACTGTTACAGTATCACAAAACCTCCCCTCTGGACAGAGTGTACCCAGAGCTCTACAAATTCTTCCACAGATTCCAAGCAATCTTTATGGGACTCCTGGCTCTATTTATATAAGACAAACATCTCAGAGTTCTTCAGGACGACAGACTCCTCAGAATACACAGTGGCATTCATCGCCACAGGGCCCAGTTCCACATTATACTCCCCGTCCTCTACCTGTGTATCCACATCAACAGAACTACCAACCTTCTCAGTATTCTCCTAAACAACCCCAGATCCCTCAGTCAGCTTTTCGATCACCACCGGCATCCCAGTGTCCCTCTCCCTTTGGCTCTCCTCAACACCAAGTTCAACCTCCTCAGCTGGGTCATCAGAGTTCACATGTTTTCATGCCTCCTAGTCCTTCAACTGTCCCACCCCATCCATATCAGCAAGCATCCCAGAATTTTCAAAAACAAGGCGGTCACTCTGTATCGTATCTTCCTCCTTTTGCTGGACCTAGTTTATCCAAAGGTTCCATGAATAAAATAGAAATTACAGTTGAGCCACCGCAAAGACCTGGGACTGCAATGAACAGAAGTCCTTCACCAATAAGTAATCAACCATCTCAACGAAACCAGCACCCGCTGTATGCAGCCACTACTCCTCCTTCAAGCTCTCCTTCAAGAGGTATGTCAGGTCAACCCAAACCTCCATTTACTGTTAATCCAGTATATATTACCTACACTCAACCAACTGGACCTACAGGTGCACCAACACAGTCTCCTCGGGTAATGGTATCTCAGCCAAACCCAACCATTTTTAAAATCACAGTAGGTCGAGCACCGACTGAGAATCTTTTAAATTTAGTGGACCAAGAAGAGCGTTCTGCAGCACCAGAACCCATTCAGCCTATTTCTGTAATCCCAGGATCTGGAGGAGAAAAAGGAAGCCATAAGTATCAGAGAAGTTCTAGTTCTGGATCAGACGACTATGCTTACACTCAAGGTAAATGTTTCATCCTGCAAATTGTGTTATTGTAAAATGCATTTTCAGCTTGATTTTGCTACTTACAAAGAATTTTTGAACCTGTACAGAGAAGAATAGAAATTGCACCAAAAATCATCTAATGAGTTTGTTCTGATTTTTAAAAAAATTTGCCAAATTTCAGTCTAATACATAAAGAATTTCTGAGGTTCTTAGAGTTGCTATACTTTTGATGTTAGGGGAATTTCTTAAAAGAAAACACTGCAGCCAACAATGGTAGATGGTTTGTTCATATACTGTATGTCCGCTTTGCAAATTCTGCATTGAACTGTGTCATAAATTTACATGTGGATTTTACTACTTTTTGTATTTGTTCCATACTTGGGTGCTTTATAAAACCTGAAGCGCTAACTTCTGCACGGAATTTGAATCCAATTTACTTGGTTTAGATTGAAGAGTATTAAGTGAAAGAGGAGAGAGAGGTAGGATTGCAGCTGAAATTACTTTGGGTGTCCATACAAATACCATTTCTATTTTGAAAGGTATTAAAATAATTATTTTGAAGAACTTAATCAAAAGTTCACTTCTTCCATTTAGAGTTTTCAAAGAAGAGGAAGAGATTGGCAGACAAATTTTAGGATGTGCATTCTGCTGCATTGGGATAGAACGTAGTTAGTCTTAATACCACATATAAATGAAGAATAAAGTAATTTAGTTAAAAAAAAAAAAAAAAAAAAGGTGAACTCTAACCTTTAGCTGAAAACTGCTTTTCTCAGAGTAATCTGCTTTATAGATTTGAAACATTTAAAATTGAGCAAATGAATCAGTCTGCAAGCATTCAAACCAATCATTTGGGGTAATGACAGAATGATAATCAGCAGCAATTATTTAAAGAATGTGCTTTGTTTCTGGATTTGCATTTGGAAAAGAGAGTATTCCTCCATTGCTCCTTTTAGCCTTCCTTTCACTTTAGAGAGCTGAAATAATAGTTATAAAGCTGACCTGTAGTTCTTGATTTCATATTTCACTTTGTGTCTTTTGAGCTATTCTAACTCATCAACAAAGAGCTGTTCTGTAGCTGGTGGACCCAATTAGAAATGTTATTTGGAGAGAACAAACTCTAGTAGGTCTGTAACTCTTAGGCCATATGCTTTGTTTGGTAGCATTCCTATTACAGCTTCATTAAAGACTTTCAATTACGTGAGAAAACTGTAAGTAGCTTCACATAACTGAGAAAAACATATTTTGAAATGTTTAAATCTGGTTTTGCCTTTGTATCTTTCACTAGATTTGTGTATTTGGAAAACAAAATCAATAAAACTAGTTAGTATATGCTTTTTGGGGCATCTGCTTTTGTGGCAATACCTACCACAGCTTGGACTTTATTATAGCCTTTGGTATTACTGCACTCTGAACTCTTGATAGAAATAAATTTTAGAAGAATAGACGTTATATTCTTTACTACCACAAAGGAGTCCTAAAGAAAAGTATATTTAACAGCTTAATACAGGGAACAAGTTTATTTCATTTTCTTTTGAATATGAACCATTGTGAGAATTGTTACCAAAATCCATTCTGGTGTCTGTATTTTCACTGTTTCTTTGTAGTGTGAGTCATGTTTGAGTTGTACTACAGTATAATGTGAAGCTATGTAATGTAGTCATATCAGATGTTAAGTTGGGGGAGTCTCACAAAGACAAGGTTTGATAGTAATAGCGGAAAATCATGCAGCCTGGTATGTGTACTTTTTTTTTCTCCTTTAAATTTTGTGATCTCTTGCTCTACTTGGATGACTTACGCTACCTCAAAAAGTAGAGAACAGTTTTGTTCAGTAATACTGGTGCCTGTATTATAAAAACATCTGATGTTATTCTTGGATAGGATTTTCAGTGTTTATTCTTCGGCCGTGAATTGGTGGTTCCATACAAAATCCAAAGTATAGTGCTACATTTTTGCATAGAATGCTGACAACTGATAAAAAACACTGTCATTTTTATGTTCCTGTTACTTTTTTTTCATCCTCCCCCAGTAAGCTATGTCATATAGTTGCTTATTTTTCTAACTTTTTTCTTTTTAGCTAGTACGCAAATATTCTTGAAATATTATGCGGTATTTTTCTTTGCCTCTGTTGGATAGGGGTGAAGAAAAGGGCAGGTGCTAGCTGGTGCTTTATATGAAATAGTATTTTGCAGATTCTACAATGTCTTCATACATTTGAACAGTTCGCTGGAACATTGTTATATGAGCAGTGTGCTTGTTTGAATACCCACAGCAAATTTCTTTTACTTTTCTCTGTCCTAGTAGACTTTAATCAGGTAAAACAGCCAGATCAGAAAGTGCTAAGCATCACACTAATTAACTTGGCCAGTTTTGCATCATGATGAATACTGAGGAAATGCTTTTCCTGCAGAACCTGAATATTGTTTTCTGGCTAGTCAAAATTCTTTCTTTGGCTGCTCTGGGAGCCCAGCATCAGCTTGTGACTGAGAGTCATAAATGTCAGTACTGTGACAAAAATATGAGAGAACGATTAACAGCAGAGAGAGGTTAGAGGACAGTGAATCAGCTCTATTGTAGAATTAAAGACTGAAACACCTGAGCTGCCCCTACTTTTTATTTTCTGGATTCTCTAGCATGTTTTATTGAAGTTCTATAGTTTTGCTTTTGAGCACTGGGGAACTTACAGTATTGAGAATTACAGTACTCTCTGAAAAGCTAAGACTACTTTAAGTTATTATAACATAATCTATTATAGCAGTGAAAAAAAACAATTCGGTACTGGCATTTGGCTGATGTCTCAAGGCTAGTATGTCAGCTGCTATTGAGCAGCAGATATGAAGTGTGTGTTACCTTCTGATCTTACCTCTGGTATTTAATTTTTTTTTTTTGTCAGTACAGTATTAATATAACTAGGTTGCTATTTCATCCTGAGAAGCTGTCTCCTTGTACAGGTGCCTTTGTATTTTTGAGATGAGAAAGACCAAATGCAAAAAAAGAAACTTTGACCAAAATGGTAATATCAACTTCAAGTTACTGTCTAAAATGTGGTTTTATTCTGGAAGAACTTTATTCTGAATCGTAGTTCATTTGGCATGAAAGCATCTTCACACTGATACTTGGCTGCATGTTTATGATCACTTTTTTTTTTTCCAGAAAGGTCACTCATGAATCTTATGCATAAGTTAAGAATTCAGTTTTCCAGGTGTTTGTGTGCTAGTAACTATTTCTTTCCTGTAAAACATTAGCCTTGCTATTACATCAACGAGCAAGGATGGAGAGATTAGCAAAGGAACTGAAGCTTGAGAAAGAAGAGCTCGAACGCTTGAAAGCTGAAGTCAATGGTATGGAGCATGATCTAATGCAGAGGCGGCTTCGAAGAGTTAGCTGTACAACTGCAATTCCAACAGTAAGCAATTTGTTAGTATTTTAATTCAAGGTACAAATTTATTTTCTATGTCTCCATGAACTAAAGTATTTTAGAGAAAAATATTTTGGGGTGTAAAATCTTCAATCTTTGGAGATGATTTTTTTGTAAGTTCTTGCCTTGTCGTAAGCCAGCTCTTATAATTTAAGAGACAGATACGTGTCCAGCTTTCTTAGTGTTCACAACAGAATTTCTGAGACTTTTATACATGTTCTTTTCTGGACTACAGAACTGAATAGATAGTTACTTTCCTAACGACCTATAAAAGTGTATGTCCAAATCTATTTAAAGAGCCCGAGCCATACACAGCTTGGTGTTCATGCAGCAACGTTTTTTGTTTGTTTTTGTTTTTTTAAAAAGTCTTTGCTGTATTGAGGTATTTTGTTGTTTGAGTAGTTGTACCTCATAGACAATCGTGTGCCAGGTAACTTTTCAGTGGTGGTGTTGGCTCAGATAGTTGGCACCTTGCTCTCCTCTTTTCCTTGTTGATTCTTCCTGTCTGTGTGACTTCCACCTGCAAGTGACTCTAGCCCAAATATCTGTATGGCTCTGATAGGAGAATTCATCTGACTGAATAAATAACTTCCACTTTGTGCACTTGATAGCCACATCAGTTCAGACTTAGTCACTGTGTTGACATAAACAATGTACACAGGTGTAGGCTGGAAAACAGAGTAGGGGCTGTTAGTGGCTTAACTAGTATGGCTGCTGTATGTCTGGCCTGTCTCAGGGCAGCATTTGGCAGGTATGTTCCTGAGAGGAGTAGAGAGACGCTGTCTGAGTGTGCAAGGATGAGGTTAGGAAAGCCAAAGCCCAACTGGAGTTGAATCTGGCACAGGATGTCACAGACAAAAAGAGGGACTTCCATTAGTACATAGGTGACAAAAGGAAGGCTAGTGAAAATGTGGGCCCATTACTCGATGAGATGGGGGACATGGAAAATGCTGAGCTACTGAATGCTGCCTTTGCCTCAGTCTTTACAGGCCCTCAGGAATCCCCAGTCCCAGAGACCCCAGGAATAATCTGGAACAAGGAAGGTATACCCTTGGTGGAAGAGGATCAGGTCAGAGAATACTTAAGTAAAGCGGACATGCATGAGTTCATGGTCCTCAATGGGATGCACCCACAAGTGCTGAGGGAGCTGGCAGATGTCATTGCAAGGTCATTCTAGATAATCTTTGATTGATTATGGTGTTTGGGAGAAGTGCCTGAAGACTAGAGGAGAGCAAGTGTCACTCCTGTCATCAAGAAGGAAGACTCAGGGAACTACAGACTGATCAGCCTCACCTTGATCCCTGGGAAGGTGATGGAGCAGCTAATTCTGGAGACCATTTCCAGGCACATGAAGGATGAGAAACTGGTCAGCAGTAGTCAGCACGGATTCACCAAGGGGAAGCCAAGCTTGACCAATTTGATAAACTTCTAGGATGAAAAGACTGCCCTGGTAGATGAGGGGAGAGCAGTGGTTATTGTCTACATAGACTTTAGTAAGGCTTTCACCGTTGTCTCCTGTAAGATCTTCATAGAGAAGCTGAAGTATGGACTGGATGAACAGACAGTGAAGTGGATTGAAAACTGGCTGAACAGCCAGGCCAAGACTGTGGTAACCGGTGGCACAAAACCTGGTCAGAGACCAGTAACTAGCAGTGTACCACAGGGGTCAGTACTGGGTCTGATCCTGTTTAACATCTTCCTTAATGATCTGGATGATGGGGCAGAGTGTGCCCTCAACAAGCTTGCTGATGACACAAAACTGGGAGAGTTGTGCTGCCATTCAGAGGGACCTCAGCGTGCTGGAGAAATGGGCTGGCAGGAACCTCATGCCATTCAGCAAGGGGAAGTACTAAGTCCTGCACTTGGGGAGGAACAACCCCATGCATCAGTATAAGCTGGGGGCCGGCCAGCTGGAAAGCAATTTTGCAGAAAAGGCGCTGGTGGTCCTGGTGGAGACCAAGCTGAAAATGGGCCAGCAATGTGGCAAAGAAGGCTAATGATATCCTGGGCTACATTAGGAGTGTTGCCGGCAAGGGGAGAGGGAGGTTACCCTTCCTCTTGTTCAGCACTGGTGAGGTCACACTTGGAGTATGGTGTCCAGGAGCGGGCTTCCCAGTACAAGAGAGAGACATTGTCATACTGGAGAGTCCAGTGAAGGGTCACAAAGATGATTAAGCATCTCCCCTGCGAGGACAGGCTGAGAGAGCTAGGACTGTTCAGGCTGGAGAAGAGAAGGCTCAGGGGGAATCTTATCAATGTATCAAATACCTGAAGGGAGGGTGCAAAGATGAGGAGCCAGGCCATTTCCACTGGTGCCCAGTGACAGGACCAGAGGCAGTGGGCACAAACTGAAACACAGGAGGGTCCCTCTGAACATCAGGAACAACAGTTTTACTATGTGGTTGACTGAGTAGTGGCACAGGTTGCCCAGGAAGGTTGTGGAGTCTTTATCTTTGGAGATACTCAAAAGCCATCTGCCATCTGGGCAGAGGGTTTGGACCAGATGACCTCCAGAGGTCCCTTCCAACCTCAGACATTCTGTGATTTTTGTGACTCTGTGATGCCACGATGTATCCTAGAATAAGATAGTTATTCCTACATATGTGTTAATAATCACTGCTGCTAGCATTAAGAACACTTTGTGTTCCAGTAACTTGGGGTTTCTTAATGATATGCAAATATATGGACTTAAATAACTGATTATTCTGTTAAGAATAATTACTGTCTTGAAGCATTGAACAATTTAAATATACAGGGCTAGAAGGTTTGGCATGTTGGAGCTCCTTGAGTTGATGCAAATAAATAAATTTCAGACCTTATTTAGTTATAATCAAGTAATAATTAACGTGAGCTGCAGCTTGTATGGTTTCCTGATCATCTTGACGTAAACTCACGTAGCAAGTCATCAATTTATACAGAATTTTATAAGGTATATGGTTTTATAAGCTTGAGCTCAGCTATGTCATCTTACCAGTGAATTTTAGTATTAAGTAACTTGTTCATTTTTGTTCGCTCGGTTTGTTTTCCTCCTGAAATGCAAATAGAAGAATGGTTTTTGAGGGAATAAATTGGGTAGGGGGAACAGGACAGACAGTGGAATCTTGGCTTTTTTTTTTTTTCAGTGCCTTATCTATGTTCCAGTTTCTAATAAAGCTGTTGACAAAGATATAGCAATATTATTTCTATGTCAGATACGATGCTGACTTTCCCACAGTTACTATTTTGGGTTGTTTCTTTCTAGCCTGAGGAAATGACCAGATTGAGAAGCCTCAACAGACAGCTCCAGATAAATGTTGACTGTACACTGAAAGAAGTTGATCTCCTTCAATCTAGAGGTATAGAATTGATAGTTATTTTAAAAACATAATTTAGATACGGATGGGAGTGTTGATCTGCTTGAGGTTAGGAAGGCTCTACAGAGGGATCTGGACAGGCTGGATCGATGGGCCGAGGCCAATTGTACGAGGTTCAACAAGGCTGAGTGCCGGGTCCTGCACTTGGGTCACAACAACCCCAGGCAGCGCTACAGGCTTGGGGCAGAGCGGCTGGAAAGCTGCCCGGTGGAAAAGGGCCTGGGGGTGTTGGTCAACAGCCGGCTGAATATGAGCCAGCAGTGTGCCCAGGTGGCCAAGAAAGCCAACAGCATCGTGGCTTGTATTAGAAGTAGTGTGGCCAGCAGGACTAGGGAAGTGACTGTCCCCCTGTACTCAGCACTGGTGAGGCTGCACCTCGAGTGCTGTGTTCAGTTTTGGGCCCCTCACTACAGGAAAGACATTGAGCAGCTGGAGCGTGTCCAGAGAAGGGCAACAGAGCTGGTGAAGGGTCTAGAGCACAAGTCTTGTGAGGAGCGGCTGAGGGAACTGGGGCTGTTTAGTCTGGAGAAAAGGAGGTTGAGTGGAGACCTGATCGTTCTCTACAACTACCTGAAAGGAGGTTGTGGTGAGGTGGGGGTTGGTCTCTTGTCCTATCATTTCTTACTTGGGAGAAGAGAAAATGGCCTCTAGTTGCACCAGGGGAGGTTTAGATTGGCTATTAGGAAAAAATTCTTCACTGAAAGGGTTGTCAAGCATTGGAACAGGCTGCCCAGGGAAATGGTGGAGTCACCACCCCTAGAGGTATTTAAAAGACGTGTAGATGTGCTGCTTAGGGACATGGTTTAGTGGTGGACTTGGCAGTGTTAAGTTAACGGTTGGAGTCGATGATCTTAAAGGTCTTTTCCAACCTAAATGATTCTATGATTCTAATATAGTATGTGCTTTAAATGTGGATACTTGGACTCTTTAAAGTTCAATTTTGATTATCAACTTCTTCCTAAAAGGTGTCTTTTTCAGTTGCAACCCCATAAACTTGACTTGCTAATATTTCTGTTGGCCAAGTTAAATTACATTACCAAGAAAGTGGTGACTTAAAAGTGACTTTGTCAAGAGCAAATAAAAAAAAAATTCTCCTTAGTGAAGGTTCTTTACTTAAATTTTTAACTTTTTGCTGACAAGGGCTTTGAACAAGTAATACAAAACAGAACTACAGGTTGCAACCAAGAAGTTGGCAAACAGAAATCTACTTAGGTCTTTAAAAATCCTCTTTCTGCAACAGAAACTTGACCTAAGTACAGTCAAATAGATTAGATATGCATAGTCCTCCTTTTTTACCAAGAATGTGTCTTACAGAAAGATTTACATATTCACATTTTTAAAGCAGTACAGAATGTTGAGCTGGAGTTGATTCTTCAGTATGGGATTAGCCTGCTAAAAATTACTAGAATCAACACAAAACTGAAAATATGTGACAAAAGACTACTCAGGAAAAAGCTAATATATAACGCCATAATAAAAAGATGTAGAAAATCTGAAGACTCTAGATGTTCATATCACTAGCGTAGGCATGTAAATAACCTTTGAGTTATGCTTTCTTTTCTTTTCTGACAGGGAACTTTGATCCGAAAGCCACATGTAACTTCTATGATAACATAGAGCCTGGTCCTGTTGTGCCACCAAAGCCATATAAAAAGGGTAGGTCAACAAACAAGCATCAAGTTACATAATCTGCATTGAGAAAGCTTTTTTTTTTTTTTTTCCTTTTTTTTTCTTCTCCTTTTTTTAAAAACCCCTGTGATGACAGCAAGCAATTCTAATTATTGTAACTTCTCTCTATAAACCAAACCAGAACGTTTTTATATAAGTGCAGTAGTTCTGTCTTCAACTCGTTTTCCTCAGGCAAGTTGTTGCAAATGACTGTTCCATTAATATGTTGTTTGTAAATACTGTTACTCTCTATTAGAAAAAGAGTTGAAATTATACAAACTTTTATGTGTTAACTTGAGCATCCTAATTTTTTTTTTTTAAATACTTCTGGGTTAAAATCTCTATGTCAGGTTTGTTTATCTGTCTTCTAATACCTGTTGTTAGGATTTTAGAGTTTAGTTGGGATCTCTTATGAAAGTAAAAATGGTCACAGCAGCTTTTTAAAATTTGCATTTATATTTTAATTATATTTTAACTTGACTGGTCACACTTAAGCTATTTTTTGTGTGGAGTGTAAATTTCACAGTAGTTCTGAAGTTTAAGCACAGGAAGCGCTTCAGGCATTGTAAGGACAGGGCAGAACACATTTCCTTGTGTTGGTCTAAAGAGAAAACAGTGTCCCACTTGTACAAGTTCGTTACTAGTTTCTAAAATTTTTTGTGCTCATTGTACAGTATCTAGGATTCATATCCAGCTTAGGACAGTCAAGTTTTTATGTAAGCCCAGTAGCGATGTACTTAATCTGACTTTTTGCCCAGCGGAGGTTCAGTCCATACATCCCGAAGTGACTCAGCTCGCCCTAAACAGACACCTCGGGGCAGTGGAGCTCAGTAGCTCTGAACTCCACTGCGTTTAGTGGTGACTTTGGAGCAGAATCCTACCTTTTGTCTCGGGTATTTTTGAACCTCTGGTTTTTGTTTTTACTTCCTGAAATCTTCTAAAGAAATGGTTTCAAATGTTATTTAAACACTTTATGTCTTTCTGCTGAAATAGTCAGTCTGGGATCCTCTTCTCCGATACAGACAAAACAGTGGTCTTTTCTCTGAAAATGTTATGTGTGATAAGATTTATAATATTGTGTCTCCTTTTACTGTAACTAGCATGTACTAAACTTGTTAGTGGAAAAGAAGTCACTGCTCTAAATCAGTAATCATATAGTCTGCTCAAAAATCCAGATTTTATAGATAAGTTCTAGTTGCTGATAAGCACTTCACAAATGTTTTTGCAGTTGAATTCATATAAGGAAATTTCTCCCCCTCTTTTGAAACAAGTATTTCACCCTTCAGTAGAATAAAATGGTTAGTATGTGGATATTTAAAAGAAGGAGATGATTCTATGATAAGAAGGCCCGGAACTTCTGCTCATGGTTCAAAAAATAACCCAAAACCCTAATACTGGGATGAGTTCCCTGCATAGGTGGTAGTGTCCGGGAAAGACAGTAGCAGCAGGTGAGTGGTGGCATGAAGGCAGCTGCCTGAATTCATGTTAAATTGCAGTGCGTGTGGTTGATTTAAGGGACTGCTTCTTTGTGATGCTTGAGGAGATCTTAATTACACTAGGCTATTTGGTTTATTATTTCAAAGCAGAATAATGTGCAAAACTTGCATGAAATAAGTGATTTTTATTTGGCAATTGGAAAGATAGTGTCTTGTAAGGGTTTGTACAACTTTTATGACTAGCTTCCTGGTTTTGTCTGTCAGCTTATTAGAGATCAGTATTAGGGCCGGTGTACTGTATTCTGAGCTTGGCTTTTAACATGGAGTCGTCAAAAGAATTTTTTTTTTTTTTTCTTTAAAAATTCCACTTCCTTAATATTCAGCTGTCAAAGGCGTGGGCAGATAGACAGGTATGGGCAGACGAGGGTCTGCTCTGTGCTGCCATCTGGCTAGTCAACATGAATGCAGCCTAGTGCCCACACTACTTGCTTAGAAGGAATTTGTTGAGGCCAAGCGCTGTTAATATGACTATGCAACTTCTGGAGTGGAGAGGGTTTACATCTAAGCAAGGAGGTTACTTTTATTTTCTTTAAGTATGTCTCTGAAGACAAACCTAAGTACTATTTGCACCAACTTTGTCAGCCATCTGCTAGAGTTCGTAGCAGATGACAGCAATGTGTGCACTTTGAATTACAAATTACAGTCCTTTTTTACAACAAGTTGTCTTTTAATTAAGCTGTTGTACAGATGTTTGTTTAGCAGATGGGTATCTTAACCTTATGTTCTAGGTATGTGTGCTAATGTTGTTTTGAATACTAGCATTTTGTAAAATGTTGTGTTTCCACATCCTAGGAGTATTTGTTAGTTTTAGTGACAAAGCTGAGTCTGTCTGTGGGTTAATACCTAATGTATGATTTGCCTACATACTGATTTTATGAATGAAAAGAGACTTAAGTGGTGTTTCACATACACACATCCCTCTGCAAAGCCACGAGGAAGAAAAACAATCATCTTGTTTTGAAACACGCCTTCCCTTTTATTTTTATGTTGTATTTTCTTCAGCCTGGATAAATGCTAGGAAAAGATGCAGAAAATGTATCATCTGTCAAACCATTTGAAGGAACTAAGTTAGACGTAGTCTTTCACTTCAGGTAAAGTAGGGTTGTTGGAATTTAGGATTTGGTAATAGGCTGCTGTACATAAACCTATGAAATCCTTCCTTAACAGGATGATGTTGCAGTGCCAGTAACAAACTTTTCAGTATGTTTTAAGCTATTAAACCTTTAGCAGTATCAGTGACCTAACAGTGGTGACTGCTCTTTTTGTTTTTATTGTAGTATGGTTAAGTGACTCTTTACAGAAGTGAAATACTTTAAATATCCACATTTCATAGACTGAATTAGAAGTGCTTTAGCAAAAGACCTTTAATGTTACCTAAGAGGAAAGGTTTCCGTGTTCATTTTAAGATAGAATGTTTAATGAGGTGACAAACCAGTAGAACGATCTTGCCTATCATCCTTCTCTTCTGAAAAAGAAAAAATGTTTTCCTTTGGCTTTTTTTAGAGCATCAAACCAGCTCCAAACAGACTCCACGGACTCAGCCAAGAGATGAAGACTTTGAAGGGGCTCCATGGAATTGTGATAGCTGCACCTTTCTAAATCACCCAGCACTAAATCGCTGTGAGCAGTGTGAAATGCCACGATACACCTGAAAAATCAGGAGGGGGCTGCACTGGGTTGAAAACAGGCTCTCAAGCCGACAGCTGTAGGAGGAGGAAACATGGGGAACCTTTCAGTCCATCTGCCCAGCCTTTGCCAGTCAACAATCTTCATATTGCAAGGGGTGGGAGTAATGTGATAAGATGTTTCTGCTTGTGCTACACTAAAAATAAATAAATTAAGGGTGAAATTCTTTTTTATCCCATTGCAGTGAGCAAAGCAGAAAATGAAACCTGAAAATGTAAAAGGATTAATTTTGGGAAGAATGTATACAGGAGAGCAAATAACTACTGGTGTTTAGTCCTGTGGTTATAGTTACTGCTTAGTGGCTCTAAAAAAAAATAAAATACTGTTTTTTTAAAAAAAAAACTGTAGGACTCTTAGTAATGGTGTGAAATGTTACACTTAACCAGAAAAACTGAAGAGCCAGAGCTGACTTAACCTGGCCACAGCTAGCTGGAAAACAAAGGCTCCCTGTGCTTCTAGATTGTAAGCTACTGAAAAAGAAGACAGGTAAATGCAATGATAAATTTTGCAATGTATAAAAAAACAAGGAGAAGGGTATTTGTAATTGCTGCTTTTTTTCAGGGTAACTTATGTCTACAAAAAATTGCTGTTTGAAATAGTAACCTAAGGTGACTAAATGAGATACCGTATGAGTGTTACAGAGAGTTTAATCAGAGGTAATTTTTTTACAGTCCCTTTTGCTTGTACAGTGCTCACCTGGCTGTGTCAACACTGGTAATAAACTAAGAATGAATTCCAGCGTATTACAGATGAAAATACTGCTGCATGCTTTCATTAGGCCGTTGTGTTTCAAAGCTAAAAGTATGCTTTTATATACAACAATCTTCCAAGCCTGTGCTGTGTAGCAGCACAGTGACATATGCCAAACACAGACTACTCCAAATTCAGTTTGGAAGACTTGAGCTCAGCCATGGTTGTGTATGAGAAGCGTTTGTACCCAGTTCCTTAGGCCTTTTCAGCTTCCAATTTGTGAAGAATTCATGATGTTTACAGCACAGAAGGTACTTTGTGCCCCAGCTCAAAGTTAGCTGAAAAATAATTAATCAATTAGCTCTTCAGTAAAGGTTTATTTGCACATTGTTAATAAACCAGCCTGTATAAAATAGCGGATGCCAGATCCTGAAAAAGTACACACTGCATTCTTTTTATTTTGGTCAGGAAATATTTGCCATAGGTTGAAGAACACAAGACTTGTAACCGAAGATCATACTGGTACTTTTATGCGTATGATATACTGTATTATAAAGGTGATGTTCAGTTTGTTTGGATGCTTCAGGTTGCTGTAATAAAGCACTCAATACTTGTGAAATCGAACTTGGGTTTGGGCAGCTGAATGATTGTTACAGAACTGTGCGACTGAGTAGGATGTTCTTGTGTGCTGGTCAGAAGCTGGCACAGTGCATTTTGGTTTTTATGGTATAAATTTCTCAAGATTCAGAAGCGCAACCAAGCACGCCAGCTGAGTTATGGTAATTGACTTTGCAACTGTGAGGCAAAATGTGCTAGCTAAACCTTACCAGAAGAGATTGAAACTACTTCATTTTAAATTGTTCTTAGCTCATGGCAGCCACATCCATATGGTCAATTACCGCAATTCACTTGATGTGTGATAACATGTTAAACTGTGGTAGAACAATCATGTGTCTGAATCCTTATTTAAAATAAAGCAGCGTTTGTAAGGGGTGGGTGGAGGAAAACTCATCTCGTCTGCATTGCTCAATCTGGTCTCTTCTCTCCCTGCAGTTTATAAAGATAACAGTAAAAAAGAAACTGTGATCTTAAATGGGGAACCAATATTTTATCTGGCATTTTTCAATATGTTCTTGCACTAATTAAATCTTCAGCATAATTTTAAATAAGCTAAGAGATCTCCAGCAATCAGTGTGTACCACTGATGAGCAAAACAAAGTCAAAGGCATCAGAGCTAGTTTTCCTTCCTTCCTTCCTTCCTTGTGATTTATATTATTATGTGGGGAGCTCATCACTTGTGGAAAAGGGGTAAAAAAAAATTAGTGTCAAAGGACATTAGAAGGCAAATATTAATTTTGTTCATGTAAGTGGACAGTTTGACAAAACTGAGATAACTGGAAAACAGATGAGCGGAAGCATTGTACCTAGGATAAGCAGTACTTCTGCTGTTACCAGCCGTGTAATGAATTACTCAAAACAATACCGGTAACTTCATGACTTTTCTGTCATGATGCCTTTGCCTTTGTATTATTTCAGTTTTCTGTTTATTTGTACTTCTGCTGAAGTTCTAGAAGCATTTGTTTTTGCTGGAATTACAAAATGATAGCAACTGAAATGACAGTCAGCAAATGAGAGTAGGTGTGTCACGCATCAATACAGTTGTGCCATTTTCAGACAGAATAGGTCTACTTTGGGGTAGTCCAATAATTCCCTGAACTGTAATAACCATAAATGGAGACTTGCTAATCTTAGTCATAGCTTCACCAGAGGAAGAGAAGGAAGGCTGCCGTGACAGCAAGATACTTTCTGGAAGACTGAGTGCCGTTAAATTGCAAATTAATTCCTTTGTACCAATAATTTTACTCCAGTTTTTCAATTACTCTCATTTGTTGCTTGTACAAAAAAAAAAAAAAAAAAAAAAAACAAAAAACCAAAACCCTTCTTTTTTATTCTTTTAATTTTAAATGCTCATACTCAAACATTATAGTAAAGACTTTACATGGTGCTTGAATATTTCTAGTTTGTTAGAATGTAAATTGTATTTTGAACATTGGAAGATCCATTTTCCTTCTGAAAGCAGGTGACGCCGTTCACACCCCAACTGAATTGTAAATTATGCCAGAAAGATTGGTTGATGTAATATTTATTGAATGCACATAAAACCCTAATGTCAGCTGGCATACAAAATGCACTGTATTGTATAAAACTTGTGTGTGCGTGTGTGAGAATGGTGGGATGCTGATGCCATTGTGTTGAGTTAATGCACTACCTGTGTTTTTCTTCTTTTTTTTTTTTTTTTTTTTCCTTAACAACTGAGCTTTCCCTCAACCATGCTACTAGAGTGGTAGAGTTTGTAACTGACTTGGACATTCAGATATTCAAAATGATTTTGCTGTTCATTGAAATTTTATAAAGCTTATTTTATATTTACTGTGCTATTAAGACGAATTCCCTTTACTTATAGAATACTACCGTAGTTCTTTAAAAGTTTATTTAGAGTGGGGCTTGTGGAAAATGATTCAGAATATAGTAAACCAAAAGAAATCCTGAACTTTGGATCTACTTTTAATTTGATGTAATTATTAGTCTTGTTTGGGTGAAGAGGAAAGGGGTGGGAATTCAAGCAAAAGGAAGTACCTTGTAAAATGTAGTCTTAGATCAGATTGAATTGTGTATCTGTGTGTCTGTGGTATGTGTGTGTTTCCCTTGAAAAATGGGAGGTGTGGTGAAAAGGTGTAATAATTCTTAAAAGAGCTGGTCTCAGTACTTTCTGATTATGATATACTACTAAATCACATTTTTAAAAAAGAACCTTTTCTTTCAGTTACTTTATCTGTCCCAGTTATACATCTCTCATTTCAATTTCTAAATACCTTTACATTTAATACTGATTGTAAAACCCCTTGAAACTGAAATAAATATACTTGAGTTGAAATGGGGACAAAACAAAACAAAACCAATAAAGAATGTTTTAAAAAAAGAATGTGAGAATATTTGATATGTTAAAAAGAAGCTTGTCATCAGGATGATAGTTCTTGTTTTAAAATTCAGTGGTGTACCCTAGAATGTGAAAATGACTATCCTGATGAGAAGCGGACAGTTGGACATAAACAATTCATCAGCTTGTTTGGTACCACAGAATTTCCGTGCTCTGTACTACAGTGACTCTAAATCCCGTAAAGAAAGAAGACATGCACAGATATCACATCTCGTAGTCAGTACTGTCTCTATGTGCTGCTGCATTTGTTTTGTTTCAAAATGTCAATATTATATGAAGCTAGCCATGACTGAATTTTGCCAGATTTCTTCAGTTTGGGGCTTTCATTGCTGTTTATGTCCATGAATATTAATGCGAATATTTTTCTTGGTTTGGAATAATCAGAAATCAATGGAGTTAATGCAATATTATAATCCTGCATTTTCAGTACCTTTGAAGCCGATTTTAAAAAACTGTGTTCTTGAAACTTATTTATTTATGGTGGCACCAGTGTATCTAATCCATATTTCCTGCTGTGTGAAACCCTGTTAAATTTTTTCATTAAAAAAAAGAAGACACGATCTTGTTTAATCCTGTATATATGGTGTCTACATTCTAGATTTGTGTATGCTGTGAATGAACTTATTACTAAGAGATTAAATTGTATAAAAGCATTCAGAGGCTATGCATGCATGGTACCTCCAGAAAGTGCTTACTCCGAATTGCAGATTCCTGCAAAAATAAATTAATAAAACTAAGCAAACATCACATCCTGCATTTGTTCTTGTATGTAGTAGGAAACATTTGAAAAATACAGCCTTTTTGCTTTCATAGTCTGATTGTTTCTGGTTTTCTACTTGAACCCGCAGCTATAGCAAATCTGTTTCGGGGGCTTTAGGGGTTTTCTTTCTGGTGGTCAGTATGATTCTCGCAAGGCGACTGATGAATATTGAACTGGGGTCCAAATCCCGTTCCTGTGAATGTGGACGGCTTGTATAAGCAGGAGTCCCATTTAGATGGTGGATATTCTGTGCAGCTTCTGGTTGCTTGAAACAGGACATAGGATGTTCAGAGCGTGAGGCTGAGCTCATCGCTTTTATTTTTGAATAGAAAGTTGATATTAAAGGAGTAGCTTTATCTACTATAGCAGACAATCGCCTTTTGTTTGCTGCCTTGTTTGCAGGTGTTCCTGCTTATCCTCGATAGTATTGACTATCTGGGTTACAAAAATCCGTCTTCTGTTATAACCTATTACAGAAAGGCACTGCTCTGGGAGAGGGTGGAGAATTTGAAATGCATAGATCAGTATGCAGGCACTTTCTTTTTATTAGTATGTCTTCTCGGTTATCTTGATTGTACCAGCTCACCGTGATCTAAACCTTGAAAGCTCTGTAGCTGTGCTACACCTGTACTTTGTTCACGTACAGTTTCAGTCATTAAACACATTCTGGTCTAACAAACCTACTACAGCTTTGGTTTTGAGCTTTTGTCAGCAAACATACCTAAGAATTTAGTTTTGCATTCCTTTTGCTAAATTGAATTCATAAAACTTTGAGGATAGGTTTGTATTTTAATCAAGCTTTCGATTCTTCCACTTTAGAAATCACTGCAATTGAAACTTTTAATTTTTTTAAAAAGAATTAATTTGAAAGCTTTAAAAAAAGTTTAAAAATGTTAAGGGTACCTGTAAAATATGTTACGCTAATGGAGAACACGCAAAGCCAAAAGGCACTAGGTATAACAACCGACAGCGGCCACTGTTCTTTTGTTGTTGCTGCTTCCCCGAAGTCATGAGGAGGATCTGCCTGAAATAATTGCATAAATCTAGTTGATTTATTCATAAGAATTGCTTGGTTTTGACAGTACCGTACCATGTCTTAAACCTGTGGCGCTTAGAGATGTTTTGTCTTGTGGTCTGGTAAGTATTGCGGGCATGAAGTGCTGCTGTTTCTCCTCCGTCAAGATGATCCATAGTGCTGGGTAAGTACTGTGTATTCTTTAATTGCACCCTCTCTGATTGTAAATATTCTTTTTGGAAAGAGGTGACTTAGATAACTAACCTAACAGCTGGACTCAAATCATCATATATTAAATGGGTAACCTGATCTTTTGTGGAAACCTTGTAAAGTTGTTAGAGAAGGGGCTATGTTAATTTTTAAGATAGAGGGTCTGTGATTGTGATGTGTTCTAGTTTGTTGGGAAAAGCCAGGGCAGACCTGTAAAAGCCTCTTGCAGGAGTGATGCTTTATTTTACAAAATATTCTCTTTCTCTAGAAAACAGTAATGTGTTGGGTTTTTTTTTAAAGATATAAATAATTAAAATACATTCATGAAATCTCCACTCTGCAGCTAATTTCTTTCCAGATAGGCAAGACTTAAAACCTTGCACGTATTTGCTGATTTTACAAGTTCCATTTTGAAGATTTTAGCAAATTGATTGTCCTTTATTCCCAACCCATAGTGATCTTGTTGAAGTTACCAAAGGCTCCCTTGCTAGCTTTGCTTTAAAAAAAAGTAGCTACAGTTCTGTTACTGCTTTAGAAACAAAACCAGAAAGCCTCTGAATGAAAGAGATGCAACACAGGTGCTACCTGATTTTTGACTGAAAGCTTAATTTTTTTTGGAAGTGTTTTAGGAAAAAAGTTTAGGCATGTGGGGGTGTGGTGGTTTTTTTTTAGGAAAAATGGGTGTTTCGGGAAGAATTTTGCTAGGTGAGGGAGGTTGTCATAGTTGTGAAAGTGATACTCTGATTCCAGACCGGTACGGCTCACCGGTCTGTCGCCTAATAATAGGTACCGAATTCCGGCATTAATTACAAAGACCGGGAGTAGCAGCGTGCCTGGAACCGCTGGTGGCCAACCGCCCGGCTGAAACGGGGCGCGGGGCGACCTTTCGGAAGCGTTTACTGGCCGTATGTTGTGTCGGGTGCTGGGACGTGCAGGCGGTGCGTGACGGTGAAGCATCGTGGGTTGCAACGAGTTGGTGGTTTGGCCCTCGGGTGTCGCGGGACCAGCCGGGGAGAGCTGGTGCCTCTGGCGTGTCGTGGGGTGCGATCGCCAGCTGCCTTGTCGCTTCACGGGGCCTGCCGGGATCGGTCACCTGGTGGGTAGATGTTACCACGGCAGGAAAGATTGTTGGCCTTTTGGGAAAGAATTAAAAAAAAAAAACAAAAACAAAACCAAAAAAGCAGGACAAATGGGACCAAACACTCCTCACCCTTGGGGAAGAGGTGGTTCAGGGGCTGCCTGCGAGTTGTGGGTTTGGGTCAGCCAAAACTGGGGCTTCCCTGCCCTAAATCAAAGACCTGAGTCACAACTCGACGAATATTCATCACAAGCTCCGAAGAGCTCTCTGCTGGCTTGGTTTCGAGTATCCTGAACCAGCCTTGCAAATTCCTGGCATTGGGGATTATCTTTCACCTGAAAGTTTTCTACTGTAACTTTGAGCCTGTTCAATTAATTCTAACGAGATGGCAAAGCCGAAGTTGCTGTTGGCAATGTAAGCGGGTCTGTGCGGAGTACCCTGTGCTCTGGAAAGTGCCCGCTGTGACTCGGGGGTCCACATCCACGTGTAGTATCCCTCCGACCCATCCCACGAGGAGGGCGAGAATAAGAGCCAAATACACTTTCCAGGCAGATACGTGGGTTTAGAGTAAGCCGGGTCTGAGAAAACCCTGCAGGAGAGTGACTTGTGATTTTATGACGATTTATGAATCCTTTCCCCTAATTAGATCTGTGTACACGTTTTGCTTTCTTTGTGATGAGCAGCTGCGGTGGTGAAAAGCCGTGGTCGTCTTTCATCACCGCAGATACTGAAAGCCTAATGGTTTGGCTTGGTGGTTGTTCCAGGTAACTGATTTTAATTCTTTTTTTCCCCACATTTGTCTCAAACAATTGTTTATAAGCCAAACAGATGTTCCTTTTTTTTTTTTTTTTTTTGAATGATAGTGATACGTGACCATGAATCAGTCACTGATCATTATCTTTTTCAAACTCTGAAAATTTCAAAGCTACAGTGAGTAGGTAAAGAGCTTCAGGTACATTCATACTCTTCTTCACAACACTGATACCTCAGGTCAGTGTTGTACCACACAGAAAGAACTAGATAAATACTTTTTAAAGCAAATCTTAAAAAATACATGTCATTTTCAAACTTACTTCAGGCTTTACTATTACTTTGTAATGAAACTGTTTGAGGAGCAGACTGGCTGACTTGATGCTGTAGCCCTTTCAGGAAACTCAAGCCAGTGGTGCTGGTAAGAATTGTTCTCTCGAGTAAAACAGCAACTGCCGGGCAAAATTTGCGTACCTTGTTTTGTACAACTGAAGTGAAATACTTGAAATAAGTTTATTTTTTGAATATGTTTGTTGGCCTTCCTTATCACACAACTGATTAAATAAAAAGCTAAGTGATGTGCATACAAAACATTCTCATCTAGCAGTCCATATAGTACAGTATTAAAACAGAGAACCATCAATCAGATTTTTCAAGGCTGATCGATAACAAGATCCTTTTCATTTTCAACTGCAGCAATATTAAACTTATCGAACATGATACTATGTGAACTTTAAATGTTCTATCATGTTTTCCCGGTTGATTGCCTTCCAGTTCTAGTCCAAGATTAAATATATCCTGCTTTGGCCAAGGGTGTTCCGCAAGTATTTGATGCTTCCTTAACTGAGGTTATCTGATGGATAGCAAAATGTTTTCCAAATTACTGACTTTCAGGTCTGTAACAGTTCTTGGTGCAAATTCTCACCTTGTGAGCATCACCTTCTCTCCAGCAATGCTTCTGTAAATGAAGCAGATCCTTTGAAGTGAAAAAATCCAAATAGATTAACTATGAACTTTTAGAAACAACTCTGTGAGTGTTGAACAGCTGTGTGCATGCAGGCTTTTTCATGAAAAATAATCTTCATTATTGAAATGTTATTCTGAGATGTTATTCCATCTGGAATAGCAGCTGATGCAATTTGTATCCCAGTGCAAGAGCCACTGTTCGTGCAGAGCTTCAAGTGATTCCCCTCTCTCGGTTTAATCTTCTAGAAAAGCAGAGAATGGGTTAGGTGTATCAATGTGCTTTTTTTGACTGGCTCTTTCCTAGGTTGCCAGTTAATCCCTGAATTTGGATATGTTGTCCCCCACAGTGGGGTGCAAAGCCCTACCATTGGTGATTTCTTACAGTGTCCGTTTTTTCTGCTAAATCTGTGGTAGTTCTATTCTCGTGAGAGGTTGACTAATTTCCAATCCCAGCTATGTGTTCTCAATAGAAGCAAGAGCCATTTTTCCTTTTCCTTGTCTCTGATCTGCCTGGCTCGATGGCAACGCTGAGTCTCTCTGCAGTCACTCAGGTCGCTAATCCCAGAGCACTGCCGTGTCCTGGGGCCCTCTTCAAATCCATTCTCCCTCACTGGGAAGCAAACGGAATTGGCTCACTGTACTGGCAGGGTCCCTGCGTGTCGCAGATGACTGATTTCCATCACTTAAAGAATCACTGTCAAAGGTATTAGCAAAAAGTGATTTTTAATGTGAATTTGTAAAAGTGCGACTTGGCCAACCTTGCCGTCGAACTTTGTTCTGTTAGTTACTACGTGGAAGAAACGTGCAAAGGAAAATAGAGTTAGAGTTGATTTAGAATGATTTACACACAGACCAGAGATGCAAAAAGGGTAAGGAAGAGCCTCCTGTAAGAGTCACGAGGTTCAGAGCAGACCCCCTTGCTTTCTGAACTCCTCCTCGGAGAGGAGTCGAGGTGCAGCTGGATCCAGACTTGGTCAATGGTTTATGTCTAACGGAATTAATACAAAGGGTAAGAACCACCCCACCCCCACCTCCCCCCACTGAATTACTATGCCAATTTGTTGGGGAAGGGGTGATTGTGGATCCTACACAAATGTGAGGTAGCAGCAATTTAAGATTTATTAACACTGTTACAGTAAATCACAAGACTAGGTTATATGATTTTTTTAACAATTATTAATCATCAGCCAATTATCAGACTGTTTTAATAAAGTTTGCTATAATCAACACTACAGCGTTTCCTAAATCAAATCACACAAACACACACACACAGATACAGAAGTTAATCTATGATCAAGATTTTTCTCTCTTTGCCAATTGTAGTAAATTATTGGTACCAGATGGTCTTTGAAACTTCACAAAAATCTAACTGTAGCGAATTAATTACTTTTACCCTTCGTCAGCAGACAGTCTTTGACCCCTTCTTCATTGGTATCTATCAGCGGATGGTTTTGGAAATCCTCCCGAAATCTACTATTTAAAATCCTTGCAAAATCTACCCTGCGAGGTGTCCGGATGCAGGGGGAGAGACTGGGTCGCAGCCAGGATCACGAGACGATTGACTTTGGTCAGTGTATTTCCATTCCGGCCATAGCTCTTGTCAGGTAATTCTGGCCCCTTCCAGGGCTGGCCATGATCCCGGCAGCAGGAGTTTCAGGTACGGTTAGGGAGTCCGACCTCACCGTACCGTAGCCAGGACAAAAACGTCCCAGCTTGCCCCAACTCGCTGCACTTGTAGCCAAAACAAGAACACAACGTTGGCTGGTCCTGACAGGGCAACGTGGCCCAGGGGGTCTGCACCACCCCCTTGCGCTAATGGGGTTGTGGAAAATAAGATTATTGTAGGTTGGGTGGCTACCTCATCTCGGGCAAGGAGAGTGGGAAGGCTTTGGAGGAAAACGGGAGCGTATACAACTGCTCTTGTGTGCCCGGCGAGGGGCCGGGAGAGACCCCGTGGCTGAGCCCCGGTGCTGGGGGTCCACCTTGGACCCTCCCAGCGAGGGACCTCCGTCCCCGTCCAGGCTGAGACCGCCGGTGCCGCCTGCGTTCGCGTAAACGCCGAGTGTCTCCGTCGGCGTGGATCCGCGTGCCGGGCCGTCCGTACCCGTACCCGGCCGTGCGCGCCGGCCCGTGGGCAGCAGACGTTCGGACCTGGGGGCACGGAGCAGCTCCAGCCTCCTCTCCTCCGGGCTGCAGCGTTTGGCAACCCCGCGCCGCTGGCACGCGTAGCCCTAGAAAGGCGGTTCGGGAGGTGCAGTCGTTCGGGAGAACGTAGCACGTAAACCCCAGGAAAGAGACACAATCGTACCAGTGACAACCGAGTAATAGCAGGACGTTAGGCTAAACAGGGCTAAGCTCTTCTCGTGTATTCGGGTTGTGACACAAAAGGCTTCTATCCACCAAGGAGGGAAATACAGATGTTTTCGTGAGCTATAAAAAATCACCAAGTGTGTGAAATTCCCACATGGTGATGCCTGGCTTTAAAAATGGAAGCAAGTTTATTACAGCAATAAATGCAGAGCGTTTAAATGTTTCCCAGTAGTTTTCAAAGCTGTTCCTTAAAACTGGAAGTGAAAGACAACCACTTCGCTCTTTTTCCAGCTCACAAATTCTACTGACATCAAATTTGTTCTAGGAGAGAAACCGCTTTGAAAGAAATTCTCTGCCCTGACAAATGAGGGACCTGTTCCTTACCCAGAGGAATAACTTACTGTCTCCAAGAGAAGAATTTTGTCTTGTCTGGGTTCTTCTAACTTCTGCAAATATTCAGACCTTTATCAAGTCATGCTCTTCTTCAGCTGCCGCATTTTTTCTCCTGTTCTTGCCAGTTGCAGGCAAAGGCATCGCTGGCCTGATGCTGAAGACCTGCTGTGTGACAGAGATACACGTGGGTGTAATCTAGATGTGTTTAATAAACCCGTCGTGCCAGTTTCTTATGGGAAGAGGCCACCGCTCGTGCTGTTCCGTTCGGATTCGGACATCCCAGCACCACCTCCGACACCGGTTCCTTCCATGATCTTGGTCACCTCCCAGAGCCTCTGATTCTCTCTCCCTGATTTTGGGGCAATCAATCTGAACTACCCCTTCTGAAACTGTGCTGAGCCAAGTGCAAGCGCATTATCATTAATGACATCTGAACATCTGAGGGGGCCCGTGTAATGCCGTATAGCTGGCTCTTACCTTTTTTTCCGTGCCTGGCCAGAAGAGAGTGTTTCGGAGGCGAGTTGTACAACTGCGTGCACGGGTCCTGCTGAAGTAAAGAGGATCCTTTACGTGCGTCTGGGTTAGTACGCGAGTTTTGGCAGATTAAGTTTTTCGTGACAGAACACGTGAGAAACTACAGCCAGTTGCTATTTTTATTTGCGGTGTTCAGGTATGAGAAGAGTCAGATGATAGCGAGGAACATCAAGAGAAAAATACGTTGTTATCACATCTTTCTCTCAGTAGTTACATTGAAAAATTTGTATCTTATGAACTATACAGAAAATCTAGCCAAAGCTGGGCTTTTGCTTATTGCCGCAGTAAGGTTTGTGGTTAGTGATTGTCCCTTACTGTCACAGTGGGAACAGTGCTGTTATTCGCCTCTGCCAAAGGCAATGAAAAAGGGTCAGATAAAACATAGATAAGCTGGTCCTTTCAGTATTATTTTGCAATAAATTGCAATTAAACAGCCTTATTCTCTCTCTCTCTTCTTTATTTGTTTTTTTCCTACCTGATTGGGTGCACAGTGTAAATCAGTCCATTAGCTCAGGGATTATGTTTCTCAGGCATGCGCCAACGTGAACGTTCTACCAAGAGGTGACAGGTACTTCAGACATATTCTCATATAACATATGGAAAAAGATGCCATGAATGTCTTCCAGCCTCCACAGGATCTATGTTCAAAACATATTAGTTCATGTATAAGGGCATATTTACACTGTAAACCAAAAAGAGAGGTAAGAGGATGACCAGAACGATGGACAGCTGCAGCAGAAAACCAGTGTCTGGACAGGTGCTGGGGGACGGCCGCACTGGTTTCAGCCCTTGGGCGCATCGGAGGTGACAGCCCCCCAGCGAAGGGTAGCCTACGCTGCTGCTGAACAAACAAAAACTGGGGTAACGTCTTTAACTGCTGCTGTCGTTTCCGCAACGGTCACCGGAGCGTGTCTCCAGTCACAAGAGCCTGTGACCAGGTAGTGACGCGCCCCCAGACCAGTGAGAGCCAAAAGACCGCGCGGGTTTGGGGGGGGGGGGCTGCATCAGCAGATCGCAAGTCTCTTTTTTTCTGTCCCCACCGGTGTTTTGGGCTGCGAGGTGCCGCGGCCGCTCAGCGTGGCGGGGAGCAGAGGGAGGGCGCGCTCCGGGCTGCGATGGCATTCCCGGGCCGTCGCAATTAATAGAAATTTGTTGACGAGAATAACCACGGCGGGTCACGGTGCCCTCGGTCCGCTAATGCAATTGCTCAGAGCTACTGATTCAGCCACCGCCGAGCCCTATGGAGTGGCCACCTTGGACGCAAAGTCCTCGGGTGCTGCTTTTTATTTTGATTTTCTCAGCTGAGCTCCTGAA
>JAOBAS010000057.1:14538278-14564386 GCA_025311575.1 Elanoides forficatus
GACGCAGCCAGGGCAGCTGAGCCAAACTGGCCAAGGGGGTATTCCATACCATGTGATGTCAGGCCCAGTATATAAACTGGGAGGAGTTGGCCCGGGGGGATCACTGCTCGGGAACTAACTGGGCATCGGTCAGCGAGTGGTGAGCAATTGCATTGTGCATCACTTGTTTTGGATATTCCAATCCTTTTATTACTATTGTAATTTTGTTATTGTTATTATTATCATTATTAGTTTCTTCCTTTCTATTCTATTAAACAGTTCTTATCTCAACCCACAGTTTTACCTTTTTCCTTTTGATTTTCTCCCCCACCCCACTGGGTGGGGGAAGTGAGTGAGCGGCTGCGTGGTGCTTAGCTGCTGGTCGGGGTTAAACCACGACACTAAGCACATAGCAAGCGCTGAAATAAATGCTGCCCTAAGATGGGTCGAAAATCTTCCCTCTGCAAGTTAATATAAGAACAGAAGTACTGCCTGATACGAGCAGAATTCGTAGCAATTGTTTGAGGCTTGTGCTTGGGGAGGAACAGGGTAAATCACGCGTGCACTGCTGTTGTGAGAGGTCTATGGCAGGCAGACAGGGCGACCGGCGCAAAGGACTGCCTGCTTCTTCCTCACTTCATAGTCATCAAATCGCTATCGTCCTCCCACCAGCAGCCCTCGACTCCGCTCCACCAACACTCGCAAAGCGAACGGTTGAAGAGGGCGCGCACGCCCGGGGGACCCCCCCCCCGCAACCGGCTCTCCCGAGCCTCGGCAAGTCCCCAGGACCACCGGGAAAACGTGGCTGGGTGCTGGGAAGTGCCCGGGCGTGAGCCCTGCGCTGGGCAAGCCACGCCGCGAGTCCTGTGCCAGCTGCCACCGCACGGGATTTTCCGGCAACGGCTTCCCTCGAGCTACGGAAAACCCCAGTGGACAGCCAAGCCGCTTTTATTCCCACTATTTGCACTTAATTGTCTACTGTTTAATGACGGGAAGGACAAAAAAGATGTCCTTGGGCACTGGCTAACTACTCCTTCTGCTGACGAAAATGAGGAGAGCGCATCCCGTCTTTTCTCGATCCCAGTTCATAGTCCGGGTAACTGCTGGAGTAAACCTTCTCTTTGGACGTAGCCATGGTCCAGTCAACACGTAGGCACACGCCGTCATCCCTAAACCTTCTTCACATATTCCTGCTGGCTCTGATGAAGTTTAAGCATTTGAAAATGTTATTAATGTGCAAACAAGCCCAGATCAGACCCCCAGAGACCCAATCAACAGCCCACTACACAATCTTTTTTCTGGAGGAGCTACGTAAACCACTTGGCTGATTTTAAATGACTAATCACAGCTTGGAATAGCAATGTTCTCATCAAAAATTGTTTCTTACCAGCAATTAAGTTCTGGGGTTTTAACTGCCTTTGGGGTATTTTACATAAGCACTGCTCCTTAACCCCATCAGGAACAGCAGAAGCAGAATGAAGGTTATTTTGAAACTAAAATGATCATGCAAGGCAACAAGCACTCTGGCTCAAAACTTCATGTGGACCTGACGGGTCATCACAGTTAATATGTAGATCTGTGATACAATATAAATAATACAAGTCCCACCACGCAGTCTGGAAAGCACAATAATTAAAAGGATTTTACATATTCATCCACCTACTCACATTTTCATTTTAGAATAGTCTGTGAACTTTTTGCATTCTAATAATGAACTGCCTTATTCACTGTTCTGCACCCCATCATAAAAAAAAAAATCAAACTACAATTAAGGTAATTATTCATCATATTACAGATTACATCTTAAAAAGCAGAAAATACTATTTAATTAAAAATAGGGAGTCAGGAAAATAAAAATCAGCTATTTGACATATTATGACTGTATGAAGCACTATAGTGTAAGTTTCTCTTTTAATACTTCACAAAGGGAAGTAATGGAAAAATAATTAACTTCAAGTAGAATAATCCTGACGTACTCGCACTACTCTACATCACAAAGAAAAATAAAAGGTACATAGAAATAAAGAGAAGATAAACTCTAGTAGATCCAACAGACCTTCTATCTAAAAGCTGTTTCCCAAAGTCCAGGTAGAGGACAGAAAAATGCTGCCAAGTCCAACAGCTCAAACACTACATGATTTGAAAAATAGATTGTTTTTTTATCTTCTTCTTGTGCTTGAGAAAATGTGAAAACTAGATGCTTTAAAATATGTTTATATATATAAGTATACCTGCAAGTAATAATTTTAATCCAGAACTCTAACTACCGTGAAACTTCTATTAAAATAATTAAAGTTAATAATGGCAATCCCATTAGGTGGAAGAGTGATCCCTAGGGAGGGAGAAAGTGGAAAAGCAAAGAACCAATGGCCAGAAAATCAGCTGCAGTGTCCTGGAGGAAGGGAATAAATCCTATATATCGCCCGTGCCCCTTAGAGTATACACCTACCTACCTCCATTTGGTAAATACACCGTCCCTGGAGCAGTGATGAGACGTCGTGACTTTCCTTACCAGTTAAAAGGCTAATAGCAGCAGAGAGGCTGTGGCAGTGAAAAAATCCACTCACGCCCCACTAGGATGAATAATTTCCTAATGAAGAGCTTTACCTTCCACCCCAGAATCGCAGCTATATTATTGAAACCCGTTTTGGGTATAGCTGTAAATAATTAAACGCCACTGCCTGCAACTCTTTTATTGACCACGCAGGAGTGCCACCAGGGCTTTTCCTAATTCAAGAATAAGGAGCAGCGGAGTCTCGTATTGCCAAATGGGTGAGCAGTAATCAGGAGAAAATCCTGTGCATTGAGTGAAGGAGTACAGCAGAACAGCAAATTCATCTTTAATATAATACTGGATAACGTAACAGCCAGATAATACTGGATCTTGACTATATGAGGGAACAAAGAGAAGCAGGCTGACAATTCTTCTGTTCCAGTGAGTTTTGTGACCTTTTCTAGCTGTATCCTCAGTAATGGCACTTTGGCTCTAACTGGAGCTAATCCTGCAAAATCTGATCTTCATATATTGGACTGCCCAAAATAAAGCCCTCTATGCCTGACAACATCTCTTTCCTGGGGAGAGCAACACACAGCAGCTGTTGCAAAGGGCACAGCCATTCTTTTTTTTTTTTCTTATTTCTCAGAAACTGTCAAACTTTCTTCATCTGCAAAGATAAAACCAGAAAAAAAAAACAGTAGGGAGAAAGGCTAGACCACACGAAAACCATTTCTATTTGTCCTTCCTCCCATAGGCTCTTTTCCCAGAAAGAAATGATGCCGATCTCGTACGAAGCGTGCATCGAATAGGAAGCGTCAAAGAGGGATTGTTAAACTCGGCGTGTTAAAGGGGAGCCGTCACTAGGGTGGGCAACGGCCAGGACACCATCACCCCCTGCCCGCCAGCTTCTGCCTGCCCTATCAGTGAGATAACGCGGACCTAAGCCTAATAAATACGTACGGCAACTCCTCGGTTCGGTGGCAGGGTGGAGCGGTGTCAGACAAACTCCGTCACGTTAGGCAAAGGGTTGCGACCGATGGCTAAACCTGCAACGAGTTATCATTGGTATTTAGTCTGAGTCAAAGTCAGAGCGCGCTTGCAGAAAAACAGGTCTTTGGGGGAATTTTAGTGTGCTTGGCCACCACCACCTTCTCTTAGCTTACCCTAAAAATCAGATTATTTTGCAAATTATGCGGCTTTGATGGCCTCGATGTCGCAGAGAGTGGCCAGTGCACAGCCTGCCTTTTGCTGCAACTGCGGCTTTTGGGGCAGATCAGGGGGAAAACAGGGGCTCTCCGGAGAGCTGCGGTTGTGGAGCCAAGTCCTGTGTATGGAAAAAGGAGGGAATGTAATAAAAGGCGTAAGTCCTTTTGACATAAAAGTTACAGGTCTGCTTGTGGAGGTGCCAGAAGAAAGGGCGTTCGAGCCCACACGATGCAGGAGGGCTTCTCTCACTCGCTCTCTGGTTTTCGCACAGGTTGTTCAGACAATGGAAGGAAACTTCACCCGAAGGAAAAGAAAATTTGTTGAACGTCACCCAGCGGTGCCTTGCTTGACAAAATATAGGAGGAAACCTCGGAAAATGCAGCTTTATTTTGCCAGAAAGCCATAATCTGGAGTCAGTTGAGTGAGAACAGGGAAAACAAAGTTATGGCTCCGAAAAGGAGGCAGAAGGGAGGAGGGAGGGAAGGGAAAGTGGGAGTGATGAGAACATCACCACCAGGCTCAAGCTGTTAATGAGATCCACCTGTTTTTCACCACGGAGAATATTAGTTTCCTCCCTCTGAAAGTTAAGGTAATGCATTCTATTAAACAGGAAAGAGGTTGAAGTGACTAATATCCACTCTTGTGCAGAGGGTTTGGCATGGTATTTTTATTCTTCCCCTTCCTACTCCATCAGTAAAGCAGCAGAGAAAGCCATGTTGAGTAGCGTTACGCAATTAATGCAATTTACACACTGGCATTTTCCATCAATATCCTTTTGCCAAGATTTAATTATAAAACTTGATGGACTCCTTTTACATACTGAAATAAATTTTAATTAAAACTTTTGTAGTGTTTTAATTCAACTTCCTTTACACAATTGACTTGATAAATTTGATAAAGAATTGCAATGATAGTACTTCCCAGGGGAAGCCCAGGCACACTCACAGCGGGGAGGGGATGAAGCCCTTACTGGTCCTGATGGGGTAAGAGCACGGCTTAAATCTCTGTACAGCTGTAGGCATCACGAACAGGATGAGTATATCTGTAATTAAGCAGGGTTAAGAGACCCTCCCCTTCTTCATCTCTGCTAGAATACCCAACGTGGTATTTTTAAAACGGATATACAGCACGGCAATGAATAACTGAGTGACGTTTCCCACATTGCAATCGTCTAGCACACATGTTAAGAAATGGTTAGTTGGATTTAAGTCTTACTCTGAGTCATTTAAACACGTAGGGGGTGCCCACAACAAAACAGCCGGTGAATAAAGAGGAGAAAAATAAAGGAAAGAAAATGACTGAGCGGGTTCCACAGTGCCAGGTTGTTACCTGACTGATTCAGCCACCAGTTGCTGACAGAACACCGGTGTCCTTGCCGGTTGTTTGCCCATCTCCTGACAACGGGGTGAGAAACTCTTTCAGGATCTGGTAGACAAGTAGCTACAGGAGGACGAAGTGTAATCTCAGCGGACATCCTGACGCCCAAAGAGGTGGTCCAGGGTTAACTGGCGACAAGAATCCCCTTGCGTATGTGGGGCACAGCTGCCCGTGCACAGCTTTTTTTTTTGTGAATAAACAAAGGGCTTCTGTTTGTCATGCTGCCAACTGAGCACCTTTAATTACCAATGAAATGAGCTTTCCTGAGAGAGTAATGCAGTCAACAAGCGTCTTTTTTTTTTTAATTATAAACAAACAGCCGGTGATTTTCAGCAAAAGCAAAATGTGGTTAAGAAAGCCAACTCAATCCTCTGGTCCTTTGTTAAGAAGAACAATTGTGCTTTAAACTTTTAATGAATCAAAAGCTTCAGATTTAAAGCAGAACTTACCATAACCATATAGAAGCTTTTTTTATATTGCCATTGTTTATAATCTACGTAATCATTTACAATTTTCTCTCAAGTCACTTGTGGCATTAACTTAATGCTAACCTAGGCAGCACTTAGCAAATGATGAAAAAGTCAAAGCAGCGAAACAAACGTATGTTTGTTGAAAATGAACATAGTAAATATCTGTGCAAATGGCTTTTGAGTACAAAACATGTCTGAAATAATAAGAGTCCTATGCATAGGGCCAGCAATGTCTAGTTACTCGGCTGATCAAATAAGAGTTTCATTTTTACAGTTAGGACCACATTTCCTTAACGTCTGCTCTAGTAGGAAAATGACAGTGGTGACAACTCTGGTTTTTTGTTCTTTGGAAAATTTCCACCATATGGGCTGCTAGCAAAGGTCAATCTAAAGAACAAAGGGCACTGGAAGACTCAATCAATCTTAGCTGTGCACATCTCCAAATGACGTGATACCATCACCTGAGGGCTTTTTTAAAAACTCTTACTGTTAATTTCTTTCTCATAGTCTTTAAAAGTTTGTCTTCATTGAAGAAACATTACTTTTGAATGGACTATATTTATTCTACTTTGTTTAAATTAGAAGCATTATGTGACTTGGCCTGAAAAACTATCTATTAAATTTACTCTGATAACAGTCTGGTTTAGTTCAAGCCCAAGATGCCAAGGCTATGTCTGCAAAAGGATTTCTTAATGCAGAGAACTAAGACTGCAGGAAAGCAATTTTGCTGTGGTAATTCAGAGAGTTTAGATCAGTCCTCTCCTAAAATGCCAATAAAATGCCAATGAAGCCAGTACGAGCACAGCATTGCCGCTATGTCTGATGTATGTGGGTGCTAAGATATCAACCGAGCAAAGTATCCGCATGCCCACGGGTAGCACAGCTCTGCTGGCAAAGGGTTACCGTGGGGGCCCGACGGCAGCACCGACGCTGGGATGGAGAGGGACTATTTGAATTTATACAAATGCAAGTGTACAGCCTATCAAAGACTTCTTTTTTTTTTCTCTCCTGAATGCCGTTTTCCAGAAGCGGTACTCTGTTCTTGTCATGATGCAAGCCAGCTCCATAAAAAACCCCCCTATCCTGAACGCCGACGAACACCTCGTGTGGACTTCAGTGTAACTGTTCGTTGGATCATCCCTCCGCCGAGTCTTTCTTTTGGACTGTAGCTACATGGCCACCTGTCAAGGTGCAAGAGGAAGGATCAGCTCTATAAAGGTGAATAAGGAGTACATACGCTCTGAAGAAAGTATCTGTAAAGTCTGATGCTGTCTGGCATCCAGATGCACAATCACATATGCCCTAAGGCTGTCCGATGTTATCGCCCTACAGAAGCAGGGTGAGGGTACGGATGGAGAAACCCCGGCTTCGTGTTCCTGTTCTGAAACGGGAATGCTTTTACCGACGTGGAGTCCACACTCAAAGTGATGGAGTAGATTCGCAAACCCAACATAATAAACAAACAGCTGTTAGCAGCCTTCTGAATGGATAAAATGTTTGTGGGTTTTTTCAGGGCCGGAGAAGAGAGAGAGAGAGAGGTATCTTGGAGATGCCTGGGCAAAGGTTGTAGCTCGGTGTAATTTCAAGCACCACAATGATGAGAACCCACGCCTTATGCACTACAAACCCTCTAACTTCAAAATATAATAATAATAATAAAAAAAGAGGCATGGAACCTAATTACATCCCTTTTCTTCACTATGGAACATCAATTCATTTCAAACTCCAGGCAGTGTCCAAGATTAAATATCCACAGAGAGAAAGAAATTACCTAATTATACTTTAATGGCTACTTTGTGCCTACGGACTGTTAGGTCTGTGCGTAACCTTGGCACTGGAACTTCATGACTTCTGAGTGAAAATTCGTAACATTAACAGTCTTAGGGGAATTTCTGTAAACAAGAATTACCACACCTCTTGGTTTTTTTTATTTTATTATGAAAGAGCTCGCTGTCTTTCCTCATATGTGTTTAGTCCTACACATTTACTGCAAACTAGTTTGGCAGTCCTGACCTACAGCATGTAAATGAACTGCTCGTATGCTGATGTTATCTTTGCTTCTACTGGAAGGTAGTACAGCTGTGACTCAGGTTTTTGCATAAATATTTAAATTACAATTTCAACATCTTCATTTTGAGAATACTGTGCCAAATGCTGCTGTGATAGCTTCAACAAATGCTACTTTGAAAGGCAAGTGGGAACAACTGATTCTTTTTTGAAATGAAGCTATAGCAAAACCTTCCAACAATTTCAGATATTCAAGGATATTCTGTAACTCAGTATCATCTCAATGTTATGACCTTCAACCATCCTGTTGCTTGTTACATTGATCTACTACTGCGTTAAGCTGGGTTCTGAACTGCTAAAAATCTGGTATGTTTTTTTCTATCTTTCCTAAGTGCTTGTCTGTCTTACACAACAAATAATAAAACCGTACCTGCATATTCCAATATAAAACATGCACATAAACTGGGACTCGGTATTTCGCATACTCATGAGTAAACAAATAACCTACTTCAAGAATAGCAAATAAAATCTTTCAGCACTATTATAATATGTTTAATTTAATTGATTAATTTAATTCATATGAATTTTACTTAACATTACTTAACATTTAGAAGCTTGACAAACCTTGCATTGAATACCCTTGTTTGTTGGTGTAATATCAGCAGTGAAACAAAAAGACTTGGTATCAGTCAAAGAAATGATCACATGGTCCATAATCTCTTGCTGGGTATGACAGCCCTTGACAGCTCTTGAGTTAAAAATTCATCAATGAGCGGAAACCCAAACCAAGGTAAGGTACAATTTGTTTAATTTAAGGCTTATGTATTAGAGGGTCACAGAATAGAGGCATCATGTTGTACACGAAGTGGTTTGCACCTTGGTGAAGATTAACGAGAGTCCAAGTAAGAATAGCTTGCGTTGGTAATGCAAACCTATTTCCTGGGCGGGAGTGTCTTACAGAGACTTAATACCACATTCCTTGAAGTTTAACTGAGACACAACAATCATTATTTAGAGAGCAACATTAAAGTTATCATCACATATTTTGCTTCATGATGAAGACAGGCTTCTTGCATGTTCCAGATAGGTCACAACCCCCCCTTTTCCCCTTCTTCCTTAAAACAAAACCAAAAAACCTGGAGAATATCTGATGTCTCCAGTATTTGTAGGGTGAGAGTTCTAGAAGCTTTTCTCCTCGTTAGAGCAGTTCGTCCCACCAAAAAGTCAGTTATTCAGCACTGAAGAATCAATTCTTGAAAAATCAAGGTGGACGAGCAGCACTGGCACATTCATTTCCCTAAACTGCTGTCCACAAAAGACTTGGAGTTAGAGTCTAGTTATAAGCAGACAGAGATTGGAACCATTTACATAGTTTTTCAAGTAACCTTCCTTCAAATGGGGCAGCACTTGGCTTTAGTATTTGTGGAAGAAAATAATATTGATACTGGAACATCATGGGGGGTGGGGAGGGGCACATTAAGATTTGTGTTGTGCATCCTCTGAGCTGTAAGCTGAATCCTGTTGCTGGACATGGAGTAGTAATACAGAAGGGATTTCTGCGCTCATAAAAGCTGATGACAAACTGCTCATGAATCTTGAGTTCCTCTGTATCAAACAGAAAGCTCTATGGCAGGTTTTCAGTAACCTGCTCACCTGCAAGACAGCAGCGATATACTCAAGACTCCTGAAGCTGTTTATGAAGAAGCACAGGAAAGGTGGGTGCTGTTGAGCATGCTGCCTAACCCATCCTGTCGCCAAAACAAATAGAAGACGACTCCAAGGGCTTCAGAGCTGCGAGGGAAAATGCTTGTTCCAGACGGCGACAGCTGATCACCAAAGCCGTCCTGTCTGCAAGCTCTCTTCCAGTTGCGCAAGACCCCAGAAGGGTATAGGTGGTCGGGAAGCTAGAGCTGCTGGATCATCACTTCTCAGAGTGCTCCATCCCTGCAGAACCGAAAAGTACCGATGCAGGAGGTCCCTCCAGCTGAAGTGAATGCGCTTTCAAGGATAGTCAGAGAAGGAACACCCAGATCAGCGGCCCATGGATTTAAAGAAAAAAACCCCACAAACCCACAAAGAAATGACTCCCAGACTGATGTCTTCCCATTACAAAAATTGAAGGAAACCCTGTTTTGACATTTTGCTACTACAATTTAACTGCCATCTCTTTGGAAGCACGTTATCCCATGCTTGCCTTTTGGGCTGCTTTGAAGTACCTGGTGGTATAATCCCCTATCAAAAATGGAGTATTAGACTAAAGCAATCAGGAATCTGAAAAACAGTCATTCTGCTTAAACTCTGACTAGCAACTGCTTAAAAGATTCTCTTTCAAAACTAAGACAACTAAGATAATAAGCCCACACAATAGGGCTGACTCTTCCAAAACAAATACGTACATAGGGTAACATAGTAATAATGCCAGTTGAATAACGCTGAAATAGAACAGTGGCTGAAAACTGATTCATACAAAGCGAACTGGTTTTGTCCAAGCAAACCAGAATTTCCTTTCCCCTGGCTTTTATTACGAGCTGGCTCAAGCCTTCAGCCTGTGCTGGAGACAAACTGTGGCTGACCTCATCCCAGACCGGCTGAGCCAGGGCAGCACCTCTGATCCACTGGTCCCAGCCCCTGCTCCCAGCAGGGTCAGCGGGAGCAGGGCCGTGTCCCACCGGGTTCTGAGTAGCTTGAAGGACGGAGACGCCACCACCTCTCTGAGCAGCCTGCTCCCGCGTGTGACCACCCTCAGAGGAAAAAAGTGTCTGCTTTTGTTCGAACCGAATTTCTTGTTTCACTCTGTGCCCATTGCCTCCCGTCCTGTCACCGGGCACCACAGAGAATCACACAACTGATTTCGATATAGGGGACTAAAGCCTTTGTAAAGCCTGTGGATGAAGGCTCTATCCTTGGTATAATTCTGCAGCACTAGACGTGCAGAATATAATTGGGAGCTACACAGAGACAGAACAAATAAGAATCTGGCAGGCACCCTCCATACAGGCACCCTCCACACATACACATACCCCCACGCTTCTTCCTTAAAATAACAGAAATACCTTATGCTCCCGGCTAGTCCCCCTGCAATGTTTGCTGTTCCATGAACGTTTCTTCCCCCAGCTCAGAATGGCTTTTTAATCTGTAGCAATTACCAGACCATGGTGTAAGAGCAAAAACCGTTTGGCCTGTTGGTCGGCCGTATTGTTCAGATCAAACCTGTTTTACGACCGTGCTCCTTTTCGTCATTTTACTTGTGTTTTCCTGCTTTTTCCTGAATATGGAGGGACTTGAGGAAATGTAGTTTCTAATCCAGTCCTTGAAACTGAATATATCAGTGAATCACAGGATGCAGTACTGCAGGTATTTGATCCGTATATTTGAGTAAGCTAAAGCATGTGTCCGTGATACTTAAAGAGGGTGCTCTGTTGTTTAAGATTCATCAGCATATACTAATGCCTCATGTAAAAAACATCAGTGAAAATGTGTCTGAAAGATAATGTGCAAGAATAAACTGACAGCTTACAACAATTTATTTAGGGTATTTTAATAACAAGTTAATGCATTTCTCAAGTAACAATTTATAAATCTGGTAATTTATAGAAAAAAATAAATCACAGCTTCACAAAAAGCTAACTTTCAACAGTTTGTCCCCTCCCCCCCAACACGCAGTTTACAATATATTTCAACTATGTTGGTAGAAAGTCATCAGTGGTGTGAAATTCTTAAAAAATATTTGCAACAGCAATTGAAAATAAAATAATGATTTTTACTCAGTGAAAAAGTAACAGGAATTGTGTTTCCCAGTAAAAGATAAGTCAGAAAAGCAGCAAAAAAATCTCCCTCCTACTTATTATGTGCTACCTTTCCCCCCGCTACATACGTCATTGGCAAAGGCAACACTTCAGCATTAATCGTTCCCAGGTTCAGTACTTCAGTGTTTTTGGCAAGAAGTCATACCCAGAAGTCCTGTGTTTGAGGTGTGTGCTGCCCTCACCCTGCGTGCTCCGAAGGCTGCTGTTACTCCTGTTCCTTGGGGTAAGGTGGGATCAGCAACAGCTCCCAGTAAGGCTAAGGAGCATAAAGATTTTTCTACGGGTTCCTGTTCATTTTTCACTCTTTCTTCACCTCTCCAATACAAACTGGAAAACTCAGAAATTTTAGTTGTCACACCTCACATTTGAGTATTTACAGGAGATATGGGATTTGAATGATGTTGTTATATCTTCACCCGTGCACAAAAAATCCCTTCTGTGGAATTTATACACGCAACCACAGGACAAAAAATGTTCCTTCTCTAACTTCTTAACTAAAAGTCACATTTTCAAAGGTCATTGCACTTGATAATAAAAAGGCAATTAATATGCATTTGATACTAAATATATTGTACAGACCTGAACTTTTGTGCAATCCATTGCTTCAGACACACACATATTTAACATCTTTTTAAAAACTAAGCCTCTAATCATAGTTTAACAAAGAAAAAACTTTTTAAAGACAAAAATCTTTAAGAACAAACGCACACAAAAAAAAGCTCCCTTTAACTCCTAGTGCATTTAAACACATCTTTGAAATTCTCCATGTTGTTCCCACATTTAACCTCACTCTCTTTCTATACTGATCTATGACACTATACAAGAACACATTTTCTCTGACCTAACCAATAAGGCTGGCATTTATCATGCTGTTGGTACAAACAGGAAAGCTGAAGAAAACATTATTGCCTCACTCTGTTACCTGTGGAGGACAAAAAGTTTCAAAGTGGAAGCAACTCACTTGTCACGCATGTTGCCTGTGAATTCCAGTGGCCCATTTCAGGTGCCAAGTGCTTACCCTTCCAAGCCAGGGTTTTGGGTTGTCTCAGTGTATTTTGCGACAACTTGCTGGTAAAACTGTGGACATGGAAACTGAAAGGGAGATTTTGGTCCCTGAGATATACTAAGTGAGATCAAGAACAAAAGCACTGATATTTAATTTGAAGTGGACCCTCTCTAAGGAAAACTAAGTTAGCTTCAACTTTCAAAAGTTAAACAAATAGTCACTAAAATATCCTTAAGCAGGATGACAGAATATATGCAGTATTGGTCAAGAAAAGTGCATTGTACAGAGTAGTTTTAAGAGTTATCAGTTGCTGAGGACCAAGAAGCTGTCCTGTCAATAGCATGCTGTACCAAACTTGTCTTTCCAAACTAACACAAAAGCACAAGAACATGAAACGTGACCTTAATCAAAATATCTATTTGCTCCTATCTCTTTAAATGTACAGACTTAAGTGTCTTAAATGCTTATAATGGGCAAACTGACTGCATATGCCAGAAGCCAAACCAAACTTTTTAACTTTGTCATTGATCATTTCAACAGTACTCTGTGGACCATATCAGCAACCTCTTCATTGCCAAACCAGTGGCGATGTGTGCTACTGAAAATACATTTTGAGCTAGTGTTGAAAAGGTTTATACCACTGAAGGTGTTTCAGATCAGCAGCCACTACAATAAAACATCTTTGGCAACCATAGACATATGAAAGGTAATTCACAGCAGCTGGAAGAATTGTAAGATGTTTACAAAGTTCTGCAGCGCACCATTAACTCTCTGCAGTGTGTTGTATAAAGTACCAAACCCCTGAAAAGGATAGCTAAACATCTGACGTCATTACCTCAGAAGTTGCAGGGTTCTGTTATACCAACTTTCTCAAACAAAGCTAGGGCTTGTGAAATTTTAGAGGATGATGTGAGAGAGTCCACGCAAATGCCTCCACTGCAGTTGGCGTTGATGAAGAAGGGAGCAGAGTAATGAAGGGCTGAAGACATAAGTTTCAGTGTACCACTGGGAGGTTACTCAGGGACTGGCAACAGATGGATTCATGAATGTATTTAGTCACACAAGTAGTATAATCACATTGGTGGTGGAATCTCTTCAGACAACAAAACAAAACAAAACAATCAGCTGCATCCAGAGAGTCCACTAAGCAGTCTCATTTACCAGTACCTTAAATAAGAAAGAATGTGCATTAGTAACATAGAATTTACTCTAAGCATTAATAGCACTCTATAACACAGCTGAGCTAAGAGAGGAATTCAGTGTAACCATCTTTTGTTTTCAGTTAATGCAATTATAAATTAGATGTATCTTCTGACACCAGATAAGCCAGCACTTAAGTGTGTGCGATATGCATATAGCAGGAGAGAAGAGACCACACTATTAAGATGGGTAAAGTTTTAACAAGTAGAAGAATTGAAGGAAGGTACTCTAAGCTTATTTTTTCTGAATATAAGCTCAGCTTTCAGAAATCTGGGAAATAATATTGCAACTAACTTGCAGAACTGCATAGTGATCCCTGGATGTAAATTAGTATGCAATTTGACAGTAAGTATCACAGCACAAGAAACTAAAAAGGAAAACCAGAACCTTAAAAAAAAACCCCAAAGGGTATTTAAGCAGGAAGAATACAGTATTACTATCAGCACTGACACCTTATTCTGTGAGAACAAAGTCAAAGAACTGTATACCCCAGATGTCACATAAGATCCCATAGATATCCAATCCCTACTTATATCTCACTTGAGAGTGGCCAATTTAAGCATGCAAAGGCATTTCTTTAAATTTGAGTCTAATAAAATACGGTATCACTTTCAGTTAACTCCCACCCACCAAAAAAGTACAGCTACAGAATATGTTGAAACCTCTCAGATGTCCACTTCCAAAACTAGTGTGAAAAACTTAATAGAGTCTTAGCATAAGGACACCAGTCGCTACACACTACTTGCTTTAATAGTGAAATAAAACAAGATATTTGGCCCTTTCTCCTCTGGAAGAGAAGAATGATGATCATAAAGTAAGGTACAAGTGACCCGATTTTGATGAAATTACAAAATGATATCATGAAATACAGTGATGTTCTTCATATTCAGTCAAGAGGTGCTGCACGAGAAGACAGTTAGTTCAGCAGTTCTGCAAATGGCTTTTTGCCACGTTGGTGTTCTCTATTCTGCCGCAGCAGATTTTTCCTTCACATTTCGGTAGCTGTAAAATCATGGCCCTGCTCTACAGAGACATGTTCAACCACAGCACTGTTGCCATGCAAGACTTACTGCTGTTTCACCACATGAAGGATTAATTCAATCCGCAGTAGATTCAATCCTCAAACCTACTTTACTGATGACTGCGCTGGAGTTTCAGTGTTCCATTAAAAGATAAAATGTAACAAATTAATTAATGGAGTTCCTGTACAGAATTACAAGGAAAGTCTGGCCAGCTAGTTCTGGCTTTTAAAAGCAAAAGGATATTTACCAGAGTAAATATCTAAGGGGGAAGCATCCCTGGTCCAATCAGCAACACAAATTCTATGTGTCATGTCCTATGCTAACGCATAGCTGAGCGAAACTACAACCTGTACATATCATCACTGATGCTATTCCTTGTTAGACATCATAATTTTTAAAACAAGTAACAGCTGGAAATTTCTTGCAACGTGTCCTGTCCCCAAGCTTACCATGTAAATAATATGCCAATATATTGGTATATAAAGTACCTATATCGGTATACATAGTAACTATATATATATAGTAACAGTAACTATACCAATAGTTATCAGTAGTTAACTATACTAATAGTTAGTATAGTTATCTGAAAACAAGGGCAAAAATGGGTTCCGAAGGCCAGAGGGAGTCGAGATGAAAATGTTTTCCACTTGTGGGTCAGAAAGTCACTGACAAGCTTAGGGAAAGGACAAAAAAAAAAAAAAATCTTTTTTTATGAGTTCCAGCAGTGCAAGTTTAGATATTTATAGGCAGGTTACTGATTAGTCATTTTTAAAAAGCAATAAGCCCAGAATTTAAGTTGCTTATCTGCCCACTTAACACTGATCTTCATATTATTTTAGGTGTCCTCCATGTGGTGAAGAACCTGACCTGGAATTAATATTCAAGTTGCTTAGTTCAGCTTGTTAAAAATTTACCCACTTATTCACAGCTGGTTTTATTTTATTCTTCATAATCAAGATTGTTCTCATTCATAGATACATTCCAGAGTTAGTAAATCAACATCAATTGAGTTTGATTTTTGCCTAGCATTTGTTTAGTTTGATTTTCGTTCTCCTACAAGCTCAGACAGTCTCTTCCATGCAAGGAAAATTACAATTGAATAGTTAATTCAGGCTGAATGAGTAGAAACAAAATACAAACACATCATCACAGGAGCATGCTAGAGTCCTCAATTGTCTGTTTAATTAACACCCTCCACCCATCCCACCAAAACCAAAACAAAGAAAGAAAACTAAACAACCACCCCCAAAAAGCTTACTAAGCAGCAACAATGGCTATACTGTAAAGTATTTTCTTTGGAATGAAATTATGGAACACAACAACAAAGAACAAATGGCATCACCATATAAACTTCTTTTTCTTATCATAAGAATATCTTAATGAAATGTCTTACTGCCGGCATAAGTAACTAACCGTCACTCATATTAAGAACTTTCTTTTAAAATAAAACATATATTAATAGGTTGAAGATGCATCTTCATTGCATATGCACACAGTCCCTTTCCCCAGTTTTGCCGATAGGCCTTTTAGGGTCTCTTCTCTTTACACAAAATGAATTCACCTCTCCATCAAGAGCAAAGTATAAAAAGAATATTCTATAGATTTAGTAGATGAAGATTTCTGACCATACCATAGCTCCAAGGGGAGCAGAAAAATGAAAGGGGTGTATGAAGCCTTTCAGGGACCGAAGAAAAGTCTTCACTTTATTTAAACAAGATCCTCAAAATAATTTTAAACGTTATGAGAAGAAATATAAGATAAAGGATGGAACTTTATTCTAACTGCAGTGCACGCTGTAATGCAGGCAATGCAAAACTCTGCTAGGCTGCTCCAACCTATATGCCTTTTATAAACTGTATACAGTCTGCATAGCTAGACAAAGGGAGGGAGGAATTCAAGGTTTCATGTGCATCTAACGATTATGAATTTCATGGCACATGAGGATGGATTCGAGATGGCATTCACTTGGTTCCCCCTTAGGTACCATATGTCTAATTCATATCCTCAGACACTCGTGTGCATGAACAACAAAAAGCATCAGTCATTTTTGCTAAAAATAAACAGATGGAATACAAAAAAACCCCAATACTTAAACTAGTGTAGATAGCTTTTAAAGTGATCTAGTTCAAATAATAACTAACCTGAGACGTACTTTGCTCCGATTAACATTATCATGCTACTCATAATAAAAAAACCCAAAGGCAGACTACAGAAGATACTAGTGTCACCTGATGTCATCCAGGGGAAGGTGTTTCCAGTCAAGCAAATCAAAAGAGAAATATATATATATAAATTGCAATATATGTGTTAAAAACCACATGAACAGCAAAAAGTAACAAATGTAGTGACATTTGCAGAAAAACTAAAAAAGATTATGCATAACCCCCACAATAATTCAAAACGGGCTCTCAATATTAAGAGTTCAAATCCAAATTCCACTGTTAGCACTAGTAACTGAGTCGAGCCCATTTCTAGTATTCTTCAATCTTAAACACTCCTAGCAGGCAGAAGACAAAGTTTCAAAGCAAGAACTAAGGAGAATAACATTTCCCTGTCCAGTGTTAAACCAGATAATCACTGAGGCTAAGTTTTGATAAACATATCCCTTTTCGCATAAGCTGAAGAACACGATCTAGTTTTATTTTCTGCAAAGCAGAATTTTCTATCCTTCAAAAGGAAATAAAGATATGTAAGTAAGATATGCATCAAGCACTTGGGATTTTAGGATCCATAACAGAGAATTTAGATGTAAGGCTACTAAACCATAATAGACAATACTGAAGTGAATCTTGTTACTTAGCATAAGTTACCTATTTCCCTTCCAAATAGCCTTGGCAGAATTGTTTGTATAACCATGGTGTTAAATAAAATACTTAAACCAACATATAGGATGGTAAAAAGAAAATTTTAGCTTTAGCTTTCAAGAATAAAGTAAGAGATTTCATGCACCTTGAGGGCTGCAACTGTGGATTGTGGGGGGAGTTTCCATTTTGAGGATTCTTTACTTAATACTTTTCATTCTAATAGTTTTTCCAACAATAGGGAAATGAAATTAAGATAAAGACCATAAATGATGTGTTGTAGGATGATTCAGGACTTAAAACTCATCCTGAAAAAGTGCTGAAATATAAATTCAAATTATAGATCATAGAAGACTGCAGGTTTTATTTAATTCAAACCTGACAGATGAAAAAGCCCTCTACATCAAAAGAAAGATCTTGTTCAGTCCCTCAAAAGTGTTTGTATATTCTCTGTGTGTGAACAACAGGTCTATGAAATTCTTTGCTTTATGATAACTTCTTGCTCTTAGCCCTTCTCGGTCAGATTTTGATGTGGCTATCAATCCCTCCTTCCTATACAGCAAATAATAAAAGCAAGATGTAGCAAGAAAAATCACAGGATGAAACTTTTCTCCTTTGCAACATGAGGTTATAGTTATAAGAAAGCTTACAAAATGCCTGCATTGTTTTAGAATTGTGCTATATCTCTTCTTCTAGGTAAGATTTTTTCTTTCGTAAACCAGTGCTATTCTGCAAAACCTGCAGTTAGTCTGGATTTCATGTCCTCTGTTTTTAGAGCCCTACAAGATGTTGCTTGAGCCCTCTTTTCAAGAGGAAGACCTGTCTATCTATTCTCCTGCTGTGTTTCCACAGTGGTTTTAAGTAGTAATTTTTAAATCATTGAAATAGTCCAGAGATGGTATGAACAGTAAAGGTCACCAAACTCAAGATCAACTACCTAGGCTAACTGGCTAATTAGTAATACTTGACTTGCATTAATTTCTAGTTTACCATCTGAAGGAGCTTCAGATGTCTCCCAGCCCATAGATTTCAGCACAGCTTTCTTCCATCTGGCATAGCGATATTCACTTTCTGAAATTAAGAAATCAGCAAACAGAAAAGCCTCTCAATGCATACGAATACAACTACAAGTATTTAAGAAGCAAAGACTACAATATTAGCTTTCCACTCTTTTGCACAGTATAGTTTGTCTGCACAGAACAAGTATTATAAAATGCTGTTTTGAATACAAAAAAACCCCCACCCCAAACCCCCAAACAACCCAAACCCCCACAATTATGCACAGTAAGGAGAAATAAAGCTTAAAAACCATTTTCTGCATGTTCACCAATAAGAAGATTTACAAGTAGGACAAAATGATGCAATTGTTATTCATGCAGAAGCCCTTCAGTGTTGAAAATACTGTCTTGAAGTAGGGATTATAGCAGTAATTATAATCAAAATGGTAAGACAAAATTCTGTAACAAAAATTAAGAAATAATTGAAAAGACAAAAATGCATTTGTCTTGCACATGGACTAATTATGTCAAGTACATGCTTTCCATCTCTAGAAGCACTTAAGAACTGATGAAAAAGATAGTCTGCTAAGAACCAATGATTAATGTAGGCTTTTTAAAGCCAAAAGAAAAGTGTCTCCAAAACAGTCAGTCTGTCCTTTTTACATCTGTGAAAACTCACAAATGCACAGGAGCTTTAGCAGACACCTTTCTCAGTAAAAGCCTTTCAAGATTTCTTTGATTTTGCTTCCTATAAATCAAAAGCTACTAACTGCAATGCCCAACGACAAGCTTCTTCCAAAAAGAAGAAAGAAAAAAATCCCAACACATTTCCTTGTGGAGTTAAGTTGTTTTAACCATTTCCCAACCTTACTAGTCAATAAACAGACAAAATAGCAAGTGAAATGCACTTTTCTCTAAACCAAATACTACAAATCTGATCTTCAATGTTTGTGAGGATATTCATATATAGCTCTTTTTCTATCAGCATGTTAGACTGCAACAAAGAAAAAAATGATCTGTTGGACATAAAACATTAAGTTTGCAGCTGCTTAGATAATATGAAAGGGTTTTACCCTCTGGGTTGATCAGTGGTTCAAACCGTTCACATGTCACTGCTGTCAAATCTCCAGGATTCAGACTCCAAATTCCAACTCCTTCTGCAGCTCCTGCTGCCATAGCAGCTCCTAGAGCTGTTGTTTCAGGCATTGATGGCTTTACTGAAGTAAATCGCAGAGAAGGCCATGATGATTTTTAATGAAAGTCACCTTGATGACATCAGAACTAAAGATTTACATATATATCTAGAATGATATATATTTTCTACAACTGCTATATGCTTCCTTTAAGTTTACCAACTGCAAACCTCATTTTATTGCCATTCACATGGTTATGAGGCTAAATTCACCTATGAGTTGCCCAAGTCTTTGAAATATCTCAGATGACTACTTCCTTCAAGACTGAATCATGCAATTGCCCATTTTCACACCATGTGCGGGGCTGCTGACTTCAACCATCAGTTTTCTTAGAGAAGTCTTGTTAATAATATACTATTTTCTTGTCTTCTTCCTCCCTCCTCAAAGCAGTGATTACTGGCTAACTTATCAGTCTTGTTACCATGATCCAGATGTTGTGTTATTAAAAGCACTTATACTTAGAAAAGGCATCTTAAAAGAGGCTACACACCTGTACTTACTAGCTTGTTTGCCTTCCACAGATGCTATAGAAGACCATCTCACCCCCAAGACGTGAATGGTAAATCTGTTCCATTAACTCTAGAACTGCCTGCTTATCTGCTTCAGGCAGAGGATCCTTTAAAATCTGATTTTATTGATCATATCCTTTCATCTGTTAACTGTGCATCTGCACCGATAGTATGAACCTTGTGCATTATGTATTATTAAAGGCAAGCTACAATATCTCAAGAGTTGAAAACTTTCCATTGAAGTGTCTCACATTCATGCATAAGAAACAACACAATGTTTTTCTAAATGATTTTCTAGAAGCTGCATAGGCAAGATTATTACATTTATGCAGCAAATTATCAGTCTTCAATATAGATGAAGATACATAATATCCTGATGATACTCAGTGACACACTGCATCCTTAGAAATGTTTATGTATAGCTTATAATACTCAGCAACCTGAGATCTGCTACAGGTGTTAAAACATGTCTTCAGAAAGATGCACTCTTCTCACTGATGCTGAAACGCTCCAAGTTTCAAGTGAGGTCTTTAAAGAGTTTTAGTGCATTGAAACACATCCTTCAAAAGCTAAAAACCCAAAGGTTTGTGCAGGCAAAGGGAACAGAATAAACGGTATTTTCTATTTGCTGAAATGCAAGAGCAAACACAAACGAGCAGTGGAGGTGCAAAGTTCTGATTTATCTCTGAGCAAGATTCTCAGGGCCAACATGTTGCAGCAGAGCATTCATTTCACATTTTAAAATTGTTAGATGTTTAGAAATTGATATGACAACTTTAAAGTTCAATACTGTCATAGTGCTGTAATATTTCAACACAAGAAATAAGTCAGTGATTCTCCATGAAAGTGAATCTCAAAACTGGAAGCAAGATCTAAAAACTTTTTCTGAAAAAAACCCCAACATTCTCAAGCAGTAGCAAAAGACCAGCAACAACAAAGCAAGCCATCCAATCTGTCCTCATTAGCCATTACAAACCAATATTGTTTTCAGCTTTAAAAAGAAAATAGGAGTTACAATTTCAACTTACCTACTGGAATACAGAGAATGTCTGATTGGAGTTGCATGAGGACTTTGTTATTGGTCATTCCTCCGTCTACTTGTAACTGATTTAGTGGTATCCCACAGTCCTTGTTCATGGCATCTAAAATCTTAAGTAAGAGTAATATATGTTATGATTTAATTGCAGAGAAATCCATGATACCCTCTGAGTATAAAATATTGATAATTCAGCATTTGCTAAAGAGTGTTAAGTAGATAATTCCCCTCCCTTACATATCAAGAGGGCAAAACAGAGGTAGTAACAACACAGTCTTGTTTAATTTATAGCAAATGCATTCTATTTATCACAGAAATCCTAGTGTAGGAGATGTTTCTCCTCTGACGCTCTATATCTAGCCTATGTGTTGGTTATATGGTCTGAGAAGAAGAATTTTGAAGAAAAGCTGATGACAACTACAGCATTTATCAAAGCTAACAAAGGAAGAAGTAATACTAAATGGAGTCCTTTAGCTGATTACAGCTTGCTAAGTACTTTCTCTAATTTGATGCATTAAAGAATTGAAAAATTAAAATTTTTAAACTGCCAATCTGGAAGACACTTCAATAGGAACAGCTGAATGTTGGACTGTTTTGAAAGAGTAGCATCTTGAAATATTTTCCATTAGTGGTTGAAAATTGAGAATTTTACATTACATGAGATAGACTGCAAAAATAAGCTGTTAGTGTAATTTTTTGTAAAACTATGCTGCCTTCTTTTGGGCACAGTGGATAGCTGGAAATAAATGAAAAGTGTTAAAGTGTTTGCAAGGGATAATTAACTAAGAGTGGAGTATGTAATTTACTGATACCTATTGATACGCTTTGTAGAGAGTTTCCTAATAAGATTTGCCTCAAACCTTAGCTAGTGGTAACACCATGGCATTATCCTACAAGCACCTATTAAATGCAGAATAGTGGGTTTTCTAAGGTTTTGTAAAGGCAGTCAATTAAATATCTTATTTAAATTTTTTAAGGTTAGTGCATAATTTTTGTTGACAAAGTTAGGCATTAACTAGTGCAGAATGATTTTATCTTTGTAATTTTTCAATTTATTTGAATTAAAAAAAAGTGTGCTTTTCTCAGCTTTAAATGACAAAGCAACATAGACCACAAAAGAGACCAAAACTACAATACATTCTGACCTGTTCTGCAGTTCACAAAGTACCCAGTTATACAATCCTTATTGGGAAAAGTCAACATGGTTTTTTTTCAAAAAGAACAGAAAAATTGTAGGTTTGTAAGCTAGTAAAAGCTATATAGAGATCAGTTGTCCAGTAGATTCTACCCATTCCCAGAAAGTAAGTCAGCAAAGTCCCTCACCAGAAAATCTTTAAAGGAACTAAAAGAACTGCCCCAGGATAAATAATGGTTTAAAATTAGAAGTTAAAAGGACAGTTTTCATGGTGGCAGCATCTATCCATGGGCCTGTGATGTTCAATACATTAGAAATAACCTGGAAAAGAGGATTCATAGCACAGCAGCAAAGTTCGCTGGCAGTACTAAGCTAGTACTGCTCCCCACCACTTATTTCCTTTTTTTTGCATTTGTCTGTGATGACTTCACCTGCCTTTTTCACCTTTCAGAACTTCAGCAGTGCCTCATAATCTCAGCTTTACACACACATACTGTTGGAGGCTCTGGCTTTGTTTACCACTGTGCAAGAGCATGTTGGATCATGCACTTGGTAGAGATTAAAAAAATGAAAAGAATGGTAGAAATCAGGAAGGGATGAAGGAACAAAACAAATCATGATCATGCTGCTGCTATCTCTATTGTACTGAGGTTGGATGAAGAGCAAGGTATCCAAGTATGTAAGTTTTGTCTGACAACAGCATTGTACAGCTCTTAGAACTGAAAAATTGCTTATTTTTTCATAATGCCTCCTGGAAGAAGAAACGTTACAAGCTTCATCTGTCTGCACAAGGAAGGAGCTTTTTGTATAACAAGGAAAAGAGACTTAGAAGGACTGGATGGCACAATAAGCCAAGCAAAACCTCCAATGAACATGAAATTTGAGAGTTTTCCTGAAGGATACAAAAGACTTCCATTTTAACTGGAATTAAAACAAAAGAACTTTGTTTCTGACAGGACAGAACTAACAATGTATCTTTGAAAAATGTACACGTATTTTATCTGTGTCACTAGGACTTAATCTGTTAATTTAAGCGTGTCCAGAGACCTGATCAGGCACTCTTGTCATTGTGATAAAAGCACATTGACTGAAGTATGAGGAAGTATTAGATCTGTTCAAACAGTTAACTTCACCCTCACTCACTCTGACAGCTTTATTCCCCTCCCTCCTACTCCCAGCCACATGCCCCGTCTCTCATTCTGACATTTGCTACACTCCTCTGCGAGGCAGCTGAGGTCATTAATCCAGCAGAAAAATAGCCCAGCAAAAAAGAGGGATAATTTTCTGCTGGAAAGTTCATGGAGCTATCATATGAGAGGGAATGGATGGGAGGAGGGACAAGCAAAGAGAGGAGCAGACAACAAACTGAACTCTCGGTTCAGTTCCCTGTAACTTTACCCTGACTTCTAGTACCAGAATTAGAGATATATGCTACTTCCAAGCTCCTTTACAACTTTCTGAGGACTCAGAGGCTGTTAGCACAGCTTCAAAAGCAGACGTCTGGGTGAGATTTCTGGCTGTCTTTTTCCACATGAGTACTTTTTACTCTATTCTATGTCACTACAGAAACAGCAAGCTGCTATCCTCTGCTCACATGGTTTTAGCCAGGTGTTATTTTAAAACTCAATGTGTTTAAATAACAGCAGTTTAGAAACATGCACTCAAGTTAAGGTTGACTGTTACCCTTTGAGATCTAGGGATTTCATTTTCTCCTGTATTTGTATGGAACACAGGGAGTGTAAATTGAGAGTAGATGGTGATATAAAGATTCTAATGCTCAGAACATACTGATATCAACCCCTTTGATTTGATTGGAGGGTTAATTTCTTCTGTGAGAATTTAGGTTTGCTGTTGCAGAATGCCAGCTAAGGCAATACAAGATATAATGGGCAGGAAGTGAATCCAGATTTCCCTTGGTATGTTTGCTGCTGTCTTGCTTTAACTCATTTTTGTTCTTGTGTACTAGAAGCAACATAAGCTATCTCTGTCACAGCAGACAATATAAAATGTAGTCTCCTACACAAATGCAACTTTTTAGTTATGGCACTGGCCTTGTCATTTTAATGTTTCTATGTTCTGCCTCTCAACACACTCACAAAGTATGTTCACCTTATTTTAAGTGCTGATAAAAAGCAGCATTGCCACCCCAAAATAATGTACCACCCAACCACATCATTGTAGCTAAGCCCACAGGAACAATTTTTCAATATTAGCACCATGTAAAGAGAAGAATAGTATCAAAGTACAATATAAAGCATATGATTAATCTTCATTAAATCTTTTCAATCCTCTCTCTTCCTGAAGAGCTACGGACCCTGTTATCATACTAATTTACAATGTATTTAGGACCCAATTTGCCTTTACCTCTCGTGTTTGAAAGCAAACCGCTTCTAGTGCAGCAAAGGCGATGTGGTTTTTATTTGTAAACTGAGTAAGGCCACAGATAATACTGTTGAAGAGAAAAAAAAAGCCCAAACAGTTAGGACATACTTCCTTACCAGACATACACCATTATTTCAGACCTAAGCTTTCTAATTCAAAGCTCATTCAGTTCATTTGTATGAGGACTGCTTTTCAGTATTAAAAAGCGTCTTTCCCTTTAATCTAAAGTCTCTCATCCCTGTTTTCCTGACAAACATGGTTTCAGTGTCCAATCAATACAACTGCCATAATTTAAAATTTTATTGCCAATCTGCATGCAGATGGATGCATATTCACCCATATACACACAAACACACAAAAAAATTCTAGTCTTCCTTTAAGAAAAGGAAATGTATGATTGAGACTGATTTTGCTTTAAAAAATATTATCATCTATCACTAAAATCTTAATTCTAGTCTTTAAATTCTTAAGGAAAAGCCCAGCTGGGTCAGTGCTATGCTCTAAATGCTTAAAATTGTGTTCAGATCTATTCTGATCATTAGTGTTTCTGCATCTTCAAAGAGATTTTTGGATATGGAAATTATGCTACATCTAACCATGAGTAAGCTGAATTCTGTCAAGGTACTCTGCTGCAGAGCAAATAATCATCCTTTTTTTCTATTTTAACATCTGAGGAATAGTAGCATTCTACACAGAAATGCAGCTATATTTGGTGCTGGATACATGCAAGTTCAAAGATATTTTTAATTGTTGCCATTCCAAAGATCAGCTGTTAACAGTTAAAAAGTTAAGCACTATGATCTGAAAAAGTGTAAAAACATCTAACTCAAAGATTTTTTTCTTCCTTATGTACAAAAAGCATCTAAATTCTAAAGATGCAACTACTCAAAACCTTGGAAACTAGATATTCTTTAAGATTTCTTTTCTGACTTTAGGAAACCTATTTTACATTTAAATTTGTTATGCTTCTGTGACTCCCATCGCATGTTGTGATACCAGCAACAGAAGATGAACTCACAATAGCAGAAAAGACAAGTAGAAGGTTATTGTTTGAACAAGTAGTTCTAACTAGTTCCCGCTAGTTAAGTCTTAACAACCAGGAAAGGGACTTAAAGGAGAGGAGAAAAAAGTATTCAATAGACTGGAAAGAAAGCTGGACATAAGGGGAAGGAGAGGGAGGAGAAGTGGGGAGGAATGAAGTAGCCTGTATCATTTGAAATAGTGAATGCAGCAGCCATGGGAAACTGAGCTCAAAAAAACTAATCAGCACTAAATTCTTCATTTTCTACTTTTGTTGCCTGACAGCTCACAGGTATGCAGATGTCCTTTCAGAATCAGAAATGTGTGAAGGAAAAAAGCTGGCCCCATTAGTGGCAAGAATGATAGAACTATCTTGTACCTGTCCTCTGGAACACACAACCCAGCCCAAATGTTTTCCCTGTCCCCTGCCCCCCCCCCCTTTTTTTGGGGGTGGGGTGGGGGTG
>JAOBAS010000057.1:14568363-14586488 GCA_025311575.1 Elanoides forficatus
TTTTTATGAAAGTACTTTTCCCACTCTTTTAAAATCCAATTTTAGTATAAAATTTTTTATTTATATGTAACATTTATTAAAGATTTGAAAGACTATGTAATAGAAAAAATGCTTTAGCCATCATGCCCTGAAAATCTAAATGATGCAATGTAGAAATATTTTTATTAGATTACATGATATAGATTGAAGATAGGGATAAACAAAACCACACGTAAGCCTTGAGGCACACAAAAACACAAAGCTATTTTGATTTCCATGCAACTGAAGATAACATAAGGATACTAGAAAACAGAAGTAAACAAGAACAGGTATTACTATAAAAAGGCAGAAAGAAGGACTTACCTCTAGTGCATAACAAACAGGTTTGTCTCTGCCCAGTTTGTAAGCTATTGTGGTTAGAAGACCATGCTCAGAAAACACAGACTAAATGGGGAAAGGGGAAAGAAAAGGTAAAGCATGAACAGAGGCAGAAAATATTTAAATACAAATATTCAAGAGATAATAAACAAGAGACTAAACCTTCACTGGAAAAAAAATGAAATATGGAAAGTTTAAACAAAGTAAAGTATCAGTCACTCTGAATAAACACCTAAGATAGAACCCTCAAATCATTGGTATTAATTCTCATTTCCACAAGCTACCTCAGATCTTTCCAGCCTTCTTACAGCAAAGAATTGGGTGTCTTTAGAAGGAGATGTGAATGAGAAGGAAGCTAAAGCTTTGCATTATTTATTCAACTACAACTACAAAGAAACAATAGGAGAAAACAAAGGGAAAAAATAAAATAGCCAAGACAAGGAGAAAAGCATGTGGTTAAGTAAAACAACACTCAGCACTTCTGGGTGAGGTTAAGAAACACATACAAGGAAAGAGCAAGAAACTTGCTATGAAAAGTTCTTTTTGGAAACTTACAGAGCTAGGAAATGGAGTCTTACTGAAACACCTTGAAAAAATTATTACTTTCTATTCCTTCAGATTTCAGTATGCACTTTTCCTTATCTCTAGCAATATAATTGTTGCTAATGAGTTTAAGAAAGGCTAATATATAGTTGTACTCAAGAACGTAAATTAAAGATTGTAAAAAAAAAGTGAACTGAAAAATGCAACTGACCTTCTGACCTGTATTGCACAGCAAGAAGCATCCTGTTCCATACCTAGCATGAAAGCAAAGGAAAGTTAAACCCAGGACGTTTAAAGGATAAACTGTTATTGTAATTCATGAATCCATGACTCCACTTTTTGCCCCATGAAGGTTATGTTACCATTAGCTAATGATAAAGCCACCCTCAAAAAGTTTATTTACATACAGCTTGGAGCTGAAAAATCTAGTCTCACACCTCTATCTCTGGCTATTTCTTGCATAATAGTTGATCAAGGAGCTAATACAGCTGAAAACTAAGTGTGAATTCCTCTTTGGTGGCAGTGTTTACCTACTTCAATTTAAGCCAATTATGAAAGCTACTTTATAAAATAAATATTTCACAATATTAAATTCAAGCTTCTAAAGGGGAAAATTTAAGAAACTTTGTTCCTGTCACAAAGAGGAGGGTTTTCTTTAAACATATTCAGTTCAAAAATTTCTAAAAATGGCACATTTCTCATTCAAAGACCATATCACATATATGTGTGCATACATACACATATACGGACACGGTTTAATAAAAAGAGTACAAAATACTGACAATCCACTCTGACTTATTCTAAGAAATTATGAGTTCCCTACGTTTTTAATGCCCTGAAAATTAATAGCTTAAAATAGTACTGAGATAGCCTTCAGTTATATTTGGAGAGAAAAAGGGTAAAGCAATAACACAAATAGGTTAAAAAATCTCACTTTTACCTTTTGGTTTAGCTGGCTTTTTTTCAAAAGGTATCTTGTGTTATGAAAGTATTTCTTACAAAAATATTTTTGACAATATTACTTAGAATCATGTTTGTTATACTAAAATACAAGGCCACTAACCATTAAATTTGTGTATAAATAGAAAAGATAAAGTGAAGGTTAATTAGCAACAAGAATAGATTAATGTGTAATTAAATCTGTGATAGTCCCATACTGTGTATGTACCTACATGCTCAGTTAAGCACATGGTTGTAAATGGAACAGTAAGTCATTTAAGCAGAGAGCTTTTCCTCAAATAAATGTTTGATTACACCAGTTGCCTGATTTAACTGATCAGCTATTTTAAACAAGGGACACTAAGAGGCTGAGAAATAGAAGAAAAACAAATGTGAAATTCTCCACGCTGAGCTAGACACAGAAGCAAAACTAAGCACTGCAACTGAAATGAACCTTTCCCATCTAGCAATGCTGTGGGGTTTTTTGTCATTCAAGTCTATGCAATCTAACTCACACGGCCTGTATTAGTTTAACTTTAGGTCACAATTTAAATGATACTGCAACTGTTTCAATCTGTGTTTTGGAGAATTTTAAAATGAAAAACCTCCTGTCACACAGATGTATTTCCTCACAATGACTTTGTTCCAAAATATACCTCGCAAGCCATGTAACTTTAATATCTTCACTATTTTTTATAAAAGTCAGGAAACTCGTTACTTTGTAGGTCAACACAGTCAAAAGGTAGAGCTGTAGTTATGCATTGACTACAAAAGCATTTAGCAGTTAGCTTGTAAGAGAACATAATACTAAATTCAAAACAGAACAGTCTGTTATTTTACAACTTTCATAATAACTTACGTATTTTTTGCCTGCCCATCTTGAAAACACATTTGCCCAACAAGAGCAGCAGACTGGTCACCCAAGCACTGAAAAGAGATTTATTTTTTTTTAGTAAATGTCTGCACATGAATGAAAAAGGAACATGAACAGATATATTTAACTATAACTCTAATCTATTAGGAGCATGCAAGTAATTGAAGGTAAGGAAAAACCTATAGAGACAACCTGTGCTTTTTACTACCCCCCACTCTGTAAGAACTGCAAATGAAATGTGTGGTGCTACTTATGGTGAACAATTTAAAGAAATCAAATTAAAATTTTCTATCTTTATGCATGTTGTATTGGAAAAAGCTGAGAATCTGCCCAACATTTCTGGATTATGCATATACTGAACTCCTTTTATATAGAAAGCAGAGCTTGCTTCTATTTTGTAATGTTGCTCATTTACTTAGAGATCCTAAGCTTCCAACAGCACTACACATATGCATTAAAGCTGTCAGCTGTATTTCCACAGCCAGACCTTAACTTAGTAATGAAGAATCCAGTCAATTAATAATTCAACTTCAAAAGTTTACTTCATGTTTAACATGAAGTAAAAAACCATCAACTGAATTTGTAGCAGGATTCACCCATCTTAAAGTTCTTTCAGTGAAGATATGTTCATTCGGTATCAGGTTCTCATGTCAGAATCTGAAGTGAAATAGGACTTACCCCGGAAATTGGTACACCTGTCAAAGCTCCAGATTTCTGATTCGCAAAAAGAGAAAGAAAAGTTCCAAATTAGCTTTCCATGACTACAGTTTAAGGCAATGAAAAAGACGCTAAACTTGTAATGTTCAAAGGAAAACAAAGAAGGGTCATGTAAGCAACATGGTTCAGTTCAGGTGTACATTGGACTTCAGCTTAATGCAGCTCATGCCTAAAACACTAAAAAACAGAGAGCAGGAAATTTACAGGTATACTTTATGTCACTTCAACAGTTCTTAATATAAATTTTGCTGAAATCATAGTGTACAGAAAATTAGGTTCAGTGTAATCTGTGCAGTCAGTGTCAAGTGTAAAATGCAAAAGTGCAAAATGGTAAAGTCACTAGAAAAAAACGTGATTGTGATGACACACTAAGCAAAGACAGATGCCTCATTTTAAGACACAGCATTTTAAGTCTCATATAGAACTTCTTCCAAACATGACCACGCAGTTTTTCGGTTGCGTTCTTGCGACAGGTAACATAAGAAGTTTACATCCTGACAACTTTTACTTCTTTCTTTAGTTTCTTTGTGCAATTGTGAAAATGCATTTTCATGAAGCCATACAAGTGCATTTCCAATCTGAATCTTTTTTTCCTTAACTCTTATTTTAATTAACTGGATTTAAGGTAATTGAGTTTATAAATGCACTAAAAACCCCTGCATGAATCTGATGTTTCACTATAATAGAATGAATATTTGTAGACAGAATGGCCCGCTTTTCTCATTTATAAAATGAGACAGCCAACATTTATTAGTCAGTAGCTGTATTTTTTACTCCACTATAAAAAGAAATGTTTAACAGCAGCCTACAAATTAAGGCAAACGCATACATCTAGATTACATTTTAGAAACAGCTTTGGCATGAACTCTAATTGTAATATCTCAATTTGGAAATACCCGCCAAATTTATTGGTCTAGAAAGTGTGCTTTTACTAATCCTTAAACCAATGGAAATGCACAGCATCTGAACAGAATGGATAAGATATAGGTGGTCAGCCTAATGGAAGACTCTACTCACCAGGCTAGGACAGATTTTCTACAGTCAGCAAAAGGAAGAAAAAGAAAAGAAATGGAAGGAAAGGGGAAGAGAAATAAAAGTTCATGTTTAAATTGACCAGCTATTACGTTTCAGTTGCCAGGTAGTATCTTTTCCCATTTACCTCAAAAATTCAGCTTAATACAACTCACTCTCATCTGACCATCACATTAATAAAAGTCAGCAATGACTTCCAGTGGCATCTCCATTAAGAGGTTAGCAAAAATACTTACATTTCGGGCAAGTTAGAGTTATATTTTAAATAAAAATCTCCATAACTTGTCTTAATTACAAAAAGCCTGTATGTTCTTAGTAAACAACAGGGCAAACTATGAGGAAAAAGAATGCAAAATCACAACATCCAGTTTATCTGATTCTGAAGCTAATAAATTAGATGTCACTGATTCAGAAGAGTTGGTGCTGCATCAAAGTAAACTTGAAACCTCAGCCCCATGAAAATAATTAATGATTTACTCCTAAGTATTATTCACAGCTGTACTGGAAACATTGTGATTAAAAAGACATCACAATATTCAAACATATTTTTTTTACTGAGTGCTATGTAAATATACATGGCAAGAGAAGTGCTTTTTTTAAAAAGAAGGCAATCTAAGGCGTCACTTGTGATTTTCCAGTTCACAGAAGTTGACTAATCTTGCCTTCAGTTATTTGGAAATAAGACATTACATGTCTTGTCCAGTCTTCTTAGCTCATGAAGACTTCCACAGCGATTTTCATCTCTTCTTTTCAATTGTACAAGAAGTAAAAATATTGTGCTCTAGTTACAGCAATCTCATTCGTTTAATCTACTGATTATACATTGCATTCTGATGAGTAGTTTCTAAATCTATAAGTAACTGTAATAAAAAATCAATTTTTTATCCTTATTTTTATGTAAGAATAATTATTATCCTTATCAAAAGCCTCTCACATCTTGCTTTGTCTATTTGACACTTAAAAGAGAAAACAACAAATATTCAACTTCATATAATATTATACAAGAGTAGATAATGACTTACTAATCATAAATCAAACAATATCGGTCTAGAAAAAGCCATTAGTCTTAATCTATGGAAATTCTGTCAAATCTATACTGATGTAGTTATATTTTTACAAGATTAACTTCACACACACACACACACACACAAGAAAACATACCATCAGGCCATAAATCTCAGAGGAGCTTCGTACTTTTGGGAGTATTTCCATAGGAATATCAAAGAACCTGAACACAACACAAAATAGTTTATATATATGGTCAGTGCTAAATCAGAAAGCATTTTGCATTTATTTTCTTAAATAAGTTTAAGCTGTAAAGAAAAAAAAAACTACAAAAGAAACTTTGATTTCTAGAGTTTAACCCATCACTATGTGTTTTTCCACTTGTTACAGTACGTGACACTGAATTATGGAGGAAAACAGCATATACTTGAATATTTTGAAGACATATCCAAATCTTTCGTGTGGGAAGTCATTCCTCTTGCAGTGATATCTTTATAATACTGTTGTTAGTAAATTTAAATTTAAAATAGAGACACTATCATTGTAACTGCCTTACAAATTTGATTAAGGAATAAAGAAACTATCAAACATCATTGTTTCCATGAACCAGTCTTCTACCTACAGGAAAAATCTGCTACCTTTAATTAATCCAGACAGTTGTAATTTGGACCTTTGGATAACAATGAATCTTAATTACTAACAGTAAATACAACAGTAATTGCTGATCTTAGTCTAGATAAGAAATTCTTACTATTAAATGAGTTTCTTCACAGATCACTTGTAGAATCTATTTAAATAACAGTATTACTGTAAAACTGAGCTTACTGGCAGAGCTCAGGATCCCATTCCAAGGAATGAATGTTGAACAACATTGTTCTACTGGCATTGGTTACATCTGTACAGTGAACGCCTCCATTCTTTCCACCTGTCAAACTCTGAACAAAAAAAAATATCAACAGTATTTGCCAAGAAAACAGATAGGTTTACTTCTACAAATCAAAAATAAAAAAAATTTCTAAATTTACAAAGCTTTCAGCTTGGGACTGGGAACTCTGACATTTCTGGAACAACTAAAAAGGCAGACCTGTTATAGCAGATGAAAGGCATGAGAGAGGTAACAAGGGTACAACAGTACCTCCTGTATTCTTATATTTTAAAGGTGTCTAATACACCTTTCTAAAGTCCAAGACTTTTCCAAAAGCATGAGCAAAATTTTACAGCAACCTATAAGTGGTAAATTACACATAAGCACCTGCAAAAAAAATATAGTGATACAGGGACAGTAAAAGTTCATATTGTAAGGAACATTGATGGAATTTCTTTAGTAGCTTGAACTGACATCACTGTGTGATCAGTGGGCATCATGTGTCACAGTACTTCGCACAGGAATTTGCATGATATGGAAATTCATTTTTAAAAGAGTGATAATAAACTCACAAATACATACCCATATAAGCCATGAATCAATAGTCCCAAACATAGCTCTTCCATCATCAACTGCTTGCCTAATCTCTTCCACATTATCCAAAAGCCACCGAAGTTTCACTGCACTAAAATAAGTGCTAAGTGGAAGACCAGTCCTAAACTGTAAAATAGAAAAAAAAATCATTTAAACACTGCGCAAGTACCTTTTCCATGAATACTGTAGTTACATATAAAAATGGTGATAGCAAGTGAAAAACCGAAGACACAAAACTCAGAGAAATTACACAAACTTGTTATTTAAGTAAGTACTAAGCACACAATACACAAGTCTGAAAATATCAAAAACAAATGACCAGCGCATTAATGGACAAAGATCAAAGCTGGTCCAAATGCAGTTCAAAGACCATTTACATGGAAATAGTTGTTTGCAGAAGTCCTGTCTTATCTAGGATATCTACATATGACTAGACAGCAAGTAACGACAACAAAAATGAGCAGCATGACACAGGAAAGATGGAATTTGTATCCTACGAGAAGTTAAAAATCAAGTATGTTTATATGCTTTTTGACATCCATTTCCTGCCTATAGGAAAACATACAATATAAAAAATATATATTTATAAAATCAAGGAAAATATAAATCAAAGAATTAAGACACCTTTTTGCAAGCATTTATTTTCCAAGTTGTTATATATATATACCCATATAAAAAAAAGAATGAACTTGTTCTTTATAAACTATCTTCCCAGTTCTCAGATTGGTTGCAATTAATTTCAATATTAAAGCATAAGATGGGAAAGGATAATATATTTCACATCAATAAATTATTTTCCAAACAGTTCTTTTCTACTTGCTCCAAATTTTTGTGTGTGATGTTTACTTATCATTGGATAGGTAGCACATGATTAAATCTCACTAACGATTAGTCATTTAACTCCTCTAGTGAGATATGTAAGGAGTGTTAACCACTGATTTTGAGGAAAATAAACATTTTCTAGTCTCAGACTGGTGTATAGTATTATGCATATTTTTTATTATTTGACAAGCTAAGAAGTTACTAGAAGCTACAATTGACTTACTTCGTTTTGGGGAATTTTAAGCACACATCTCCAAAACATTATATACTGTAGCAACAACAGTTCAGCTACTATTTAAATGTTCTGGAATATCTCTTACCTTAAAAAAGGCTTTGTTTTTTCCTGGAATTCTTTTAAGAAGCCGTTCAACTGTTGACTGGGTTCTCAGGTCAAGCCACACTAAAAACATGAATGAAATTAACTGATCAACTGATTTAATACACAAAAAGTGACATGTACAAGCTGCTTCTACAAAACTAGAGCTCTTGCCAGTAAATTCCGGTCTTTATTTTTAGCTTTTCATGAGTTGAAAGAATACTGTATTGCCATTGATTTTAAATGCATTATTGTAAAAATTGTTATATAAACCCATTTGATTTAGAAGAACAAACAATTTGAGAAATCAAACAGGATTTTCCACATAATAGAACATATACTTTTCTCTGTCAGAGTATAAGCAAATGACTAATACTACGTTGTTTAGAGCAGATGACTGTCATTAAACTAAGAGGTTAAAACAAATAGCAGGTTGATTATTTACTATTCCTACGAAAACTTTGAACTGAAGTGCTATGTCAGAGTTATCAAGGTATAGCTGGGCTCAAGATAAAGCTGTTAACAACATATATTTGAATATAGAAGAGTCCTGGTTTTTCAGTGATACTATGCTAAACTAAACCTGGCACTTGACATGGCCTAAAAGAGCAAATCTAGACAATTACCATTACTAAGCTGACATAATCTGAAAAGCTAAGTAAGTTAAAAATAAAACTCCAAATCAGTAAGTACTCATGAAACCTACTTAATGCATTCTTCCTTTAAAGTTAAATCAAAAGCATCCTGAAAATTTAGTAAGCTCCTTCATTTAAAAGGAACTGATTGGGTGTAAGTCACAGCTTCATTACATGCCAGAGATGTACAAAACCCCTCGGGAACATTGTTTTTTGTTAAACGTCCATGAAGTGATTTATTAAGTAATAATTTTAACAGAATAGGGTTTTTTTTTAATCGGACTGGTGTATACAAACACAAAGTTTATGACACAGATATTAAAAAAATCAAAGAAGTTATTAGGCTAGGCCACAATGAGGTCTGTACAGGAAACTAGGAAAGCATTTTTCTACAACACACTCATGATATTACATATTCAGAAAGTAGAGTAGTTACCAATAGCATTATAAAGAGGTTCTCCAGTTGTCTTGTCCCAAACCACTGTTGTTTCTCTCTGATTGCTGACTCCAATGGCTTCAGGACAAAATAGAAAGAAGTATCCTTTTCAGAAGGTTTGTTTTCCCCTTTGGGGGGATGAGGGAGGGAAGGGAGAGGTGGAAAGGAGGGAGGAACAGGTAAGGAGAAGAGGAAAGTAAATGGGAAATAAAACGCTTCCAACTTTTTCATGTTATAATCTAGAAATATCACTTCTAAAAGCTCATCATTCAACTTTTGCTGCTTAACTATGTTAAAAAATCTCTATTCTTTTTTTGCCACAGAGACAGCAACAACATTGACAGGGAAACTAGCTTTTCCCAATAAGTCCTAATTTAGATTTCAGAATTTCTTCATTCATCACTTGTCTCTGTGACTTTGCAAGATTAGGTTAAGTCTACTTTGTAGATTCTGCATTGCTAATATATATGAAGGACTTGTTTTCTCATTATTCCTCCCAAACAAATTGCTCTCAATTCCAATTTAACATTTCTTTGAGGCCAGCACATGCTACCACCTTTCTATTTATTGACTTAAAGACTAGAGAATTTGACTTGCTCAACCATGAGTATGTTAAAGCCCTCAGTTACCCTTAAGTACTAGGAATACCTTTTATGTTAGTGATGTCTATGTTTAGTTGTTGCAGTTTCTCACAGGTCCTTTCCACACATTCATGGACAGACTTCAGTATTTCCTTTGGATCTTGTTCCACCCATCTTTAACAAACAGTTGACACCAGTTAATACAAAGACAAAAAAATTACATTTAGGGAAAAAAAGAAATTCTAGTCTGAAAATCCAGCTGAGCATTTTGACATGATCTTAACTTGTAAAGTATGTTTTACATATCTAGAAAAAGTGTCATAAATTTCAAACTCTTTTTAAACAGTAAGCTGTATTTTCACAACAAAACCATCTGCAGAAACCAAAGAATTCTGTTTTGTTTTATTCTATACAGAGGGCTTTGGCAGCAAATGGTAGGTCAGTTAAGAACAAACAAACAAACAAACAAACAAACAAACCACCTCAGAGAACAAACTAAGCAGTTTCTATGGACTAAGCTGAAGACTATGATTAAATTGTAAAAATGACCAGCTTAAAAATGACCACTTTAAATGAGACTTTACTTTTAAACCTTTAAGTTTAAACTTTAAATATGTTAATGAGTGATTGGAGTAAAACACCAAGTATTTTTAGTTTACATAACTCAGAGCACATACCGGACACCCAATGTGAGGTTTTTTATGCCATTTTTCCTACCACACAGCCTTCTATAGCAGATACTATGTTCTTAATAATTATTAATCAACTTCAGTTTTGATCATTCAGAGATAAAAATACATAAGATGTACCAAAATGTAAACAAATAAAAAACCCACAGAAAATTCATACCCTTCTTTAGGAAATTTCTGCTGTATCTCAACCTGATGGTGACTCAAGAGCTCTGCTGTTTTCGCATTAAAAACCTGCAAATAAATTACATAACAGAATTTTCTATGAACACATAAGTTGAAACAACAATAAATTAACATTTATTCTTTTGAACAAACACAATGCTGTGATAATTGATAGCCATTTTCTATCATCAACCCAAATATCCATATAACCTGGGTTCAGATATATGAATTTTTGTGATTAAGGTAAGCAAAGAATATTTCGGTAAGCTTTTCTGTGAATTATAACTGCTTTTTTTTCTTGATGGATTGGGAAAGAACCACATTTTTTCTTGTGGAGGTTGTAGAAATTAAACTAATTATGCATTTTAGAACATACCTCTCCGTAAAATACCCACTGCTAGTCATAATAACATTTCTTTAGTTCCTGCTCTGATACTCTAATGCCAGAGCTATGCCTTTTCTTGGGTTAGCTCACCTTTAGGGAGAGTGATATTAAGAGACAGACAATCACATGTAGTTTAGAAATCACAGACCAAACTGTGAAGACAGAAAAAGCACCTGGGTAGAACTCAGTTTGTTTCAAAGCAAACTACAGATACAGAGCTTACGAACAATCAGACAAGAAAAGAACATCACTGCAGCAACATGATACATTAAAAGAGAGAAGAACATGCAGAAAAGTGACTTAGATTTGGATATACTACAATAAAAACCAGCAGAGTAGAGAATCCTGAGGACTATACTAATGGCTGTTCTTAAGGAATCACAAGTTAGAGGCTCTGCCTTGCAGTAGAAGCTCAGCTAGAATACACAATGATGTTCATTAACCATCAGTGGCCTGCTTCCAAAAGTAATCTACTGTGGCCAAGCTAAGATGACACCAAGTAAAACTTCCAACATAACTGCACAATTAGTAAACCAGCGCAACTAACTGGGTAATGATGACATTCCTGGGAAAATGGCTCTTTCTCACTAGCACCATTTAGACTCTTTTCCTCAAAGAACATTCAGGGACCTAGAAAGTAAAATCTAACAGCAGACTCAGGTGAACTGCACAACACGCCAGTAGGACACCATCCTATCTTTTTATGGCAAGCAGAAAAGGGTCAGATTCAGAAACCACCCTTGTGCTAAGGGTACAAAACCCACTCACTCTCTAGAAGACGAGTCTTTTCCACACTTCCTTGGTAATGCTCTGTTCTCATTTCACAAATATTAGGATTTTCTCTTAAAGCTTTTAATCCAGAAACTCTTGATTTCATTTAGATAAGACAGTTTACACTAAAACTATTAGAACATTTCTAACAAAGAGCAGATGAAGTTCTGATTCTCCAGTTTCTCTGAAACCTCAAAGTGTATCTTTAGAGTGAAACTTTGAAGTTTAGAAACATTCTAGTTCTATATTAGAATCATAGAATAACTGTGGCTGAAAGGGACCTTGAGACATCTCTAGTATAACCTCCTGCTCAAAGCAGGGTCAGCTATGAGGTTAGAGCTGGTTGCTCAAGGACTTTTTCCAGGCAGGTCTTGAAAACCTCCAAGGATGGTAACAGCACAGCCTCTCTGGAAAATACTAATTTTCCCCTTCCACTGCCCAGAAAAGAAGTCTTAAAAAGGTACATGTTCATCCTCTTCTGTTATCAGCTGGAGGGTTTACATAGAAAAAGCAACACTGTATTCTTTTTACCATATTTACTTGTCTGTATTTCATCTACCAGCTGAAGCTTGACATGAAGCTATCCCAATAAAAGGGTAAGCTCTGTCAGTACTACATGTTTGGAGGGAACTAGTATAATGGGATATGGGTCTTAAAACACTATGCAACATAGTTAATAGGAGAGATTACATTCTGCATGTATGCAGCAAGATTTTTTTACTTGAAATTCCCTTTCTGCCAAAAGCATAGTAACATTTACTGTTTTTTATAATAAAGATAGAAAGATAGAACACTTTTTATTGAACCTGTGTGTATCTGACCTACTAACAATGTTAAATATCATTTGATAACCATTCACCATTAATCATTCAGTATTCCTTGAAACAGAAGGCAGTGCATAAGGATTCCTACTGTCAGCAGGCAAGAAATACAGATTCAATTAGACAAGGTCATTAATTGAACCTGGATTGTGTGACCTGCAGATAATAAAGGGTGAAGCTCTAGCACAGCAAGGCTTTTTGCCTCCTTCTAAGCAAGCTGTTCTAACAGCAATAAATTCTCAACAGAAGCAATAACGCTACAAATGCATAGATTTTTTCATGCCCATAGAGAAGAGCTAGGTAAACATGCTCTCCTAATCCATCACAAACAAAACCACAAGCTTCTGACATCCTCAACAAAAGCAGCAGACACTCCCTGTACCTCAGGGCAAAGGATTAAAAAGTTTCACTGAGAACAATACCATGTTCTACAGTAATAAATAGAATTCTGATACAGGAAAAGATGCCAAACATAAATGAGTCATTACATTTAAACCTAGAAGACAATAAACAAAGTAGGGAATAAATAGAACAAATGGGACCTCCCCTCCTTCCCTGCTCCTCCACCCCCCCAAACCTCCTCCTGCCAGAAAAAAACCCCAAACCATCCTTGTTTCTCTCTGACAGTGGTGAGAGAGAGAAATAGGTGACAGTAAGTATGAGTAATTCAGATAAGGTCAATGCATTCCTGTCAAAACAGGTTTGAAGTGTATTCCTGTCACTGCTTTCCCTCTGTTCATATTCATTAAGAACTGGTTCCAGTTTATGATACTGATCTCTCACTTTTTGTAGAGGGAAAAAAAGTCGAAGTCAGTTTTGCCCTAATTTTATCAGCAGTAGTCACAAAAGAATTGTCTAGGCTATTTGGACATGTAGAGCTATCTTGAAGAGATGATTTGATGAAAGACAGTGAAAACCACCAGATACGTACTGAATTCTCTGGTAAGAGATTAAAGAAAAGGAATAAGTAACACCCTCCTTCCACTCCCAACAAATTATCATACAAAGAATTAGAGCTTGAGCCTTGAATCTCAAGAGTGGAGGAGAGAAGAAAGACCTACTTAGCTATGCTGTATGTAAGCAAGCAGACAAGCACAAGGGCTGATCCCTTAATTCAAGCTCTTTATAGGGTCTCTAATATAATACATGACATCACATGAAGGGGTGCAAATAGTTGCATGGTATTACATAGAGTTTTTATCATTTTAGTGGAAAAGAACTCAGGTGAATTAGTTGTAACAATTTTCAAAGAATGAAAAGAAATATGAGACAAACTGAAACATGATGCTTACAGAAGTGATGCAAGAAGCTGCACAGCTGAAAAGACAATAGTGAAAACAGATTTTAGAAGTAACTTTTCATGAGTCTCAAGCTTTGCCATGCAACTCTGCCTGCAGTAAAGCTCTGTTAGCCTATGCCGTATCTTCATGAGTTTCTGTTAAGCTGGAACAGCTATGGTTTTGCAAGCAAACAAGCACAGAGCTGGAGTTCTGAAACTGCATTGAAATCAACCCAACTGGGGAAAGGATGACAATAATTCCACCTTCCATATTTAACTAGAATTAGCAGGCAGTCAGAATTTATGAATAAGCACAGTTTAACAAGTCTCCTAGAAATTATCTTGCTTGGAAGGCTCCTGATGAACAGACCTCCCTCCTCCCTCAAGGAGGTACTTATGATTATGAGAATAAAAAGCAAAACTACAATGTATTTTAAGTGATAAAAGCTAAGAGTTAGGGAAAAACTGAAATATTTGCAATATTTCAAACCCTTCTTGTTAGCTATACAATCCAGTTTTGCTTTTTCCCAAAAGGTCATGTTACTTCAGTAGAGGGGTGAAATGGATTCCACTCTGAAGGGTAAGCTCAATGGGTACTAAGTTTTTCCTCATCTAAAAGCAGGTTTTGCTTACTGAAAATAACGCTTACAGTGTGACATAGCTTTATTTGAATGTTTCTTCTGGAAGTGAAGTAAAGGAAGAAAGAATATTCCTCTGAGGTGGAAAAAAAAAATTGTCTGTGGCTGACTGCAAAACCTAGAACTTGAAGTACTGTGTATGTACTTCACTGGATGTGTACTTCACTGAACGCTTTGATTCTTGCTGTTCCTGGATAAAATGCCAGAAGGACTTTACCCAGCAAATACCTTTCAAGAGATCAAGCAGTGGTTCAGCTGGCCATTAGCTCCTGACTTTTAGCAAAAGAAGTTACAGTGGATTTTTATGATATGATTCTTGAACAAAATAAAATGGAACATGAGAGATGCAAATATTTGGCAAAACATCTAGACCAGAATTTAGTCATCTGAGTACACTTGTTTAGCCTAGTCAATTTATTTTCCTGCTTGCTGTCTTTAAGAAAATGAGCCTGAAGCAACTGCAGTGGTACTTAACACACTGCGCTCTCCCTGGTAACACTGAATCTGTTACCGAGGTTCAACCCAACTTAACAGAAAAGCTGAGATCTCAAAAATAATTACAGTTTATTTTGCAAAAGCAAGTAGCTTAGCAAAGAAAAGATCCAAATTAGGGTCCCCAGAGGGTAAAACTGTAGCATAAGCTAAAACTGTATGTGTATTGTGTGTAAGAGGCAAGGATAAATAAGGAGTGACAGTAACAGAAATGCACCTAAGTTCTGGTGCTTATCATCTGTGCTCATACAGCCTCATTCACGTAAGCAGTAGAATCTCTCAAAACTTGTGTCCATACACAGAATAATTAATTACGGAAGGAATCTCTGGAGGTTGTCTAGCCCAACCCACTGCTCAGGTAAGCTTAAATTTAAAGTTAGACCAGGTTGTTCAGGGCCTTTTCTAGTCAGGTGTTGAGCATCTGCAAGGATGGAAATTCCACAGGCTTCCTGGGTCCCTGATCCAGAGCCCCTCAGTGAAGCATTTCTTCCTTACATCTGTTTGAAACTTCACTTGCTACAACTTGTGTTCATTGCCTGTTGTCTTGTTCTGTGCACGTCTGAGAAAAGGCTGGTTCTGTGTTCCCTACAAACTGTGGTTAGATAGCTGAAGACACACCCTCAGTCTCCCTTGTGACAAAACAACCCCTGATCGCTCAACCTCTCCTTGCATGCCTTGTGCTGCAGCGCAGTGATCATGTTAGTGATCCTCTGCTGGGCGAAATCCAGTTCTTCAGACTCTCTCTTCCTCTGGGGGGACCAAAACCAGACACAGTGTTCTGGATGCTGCCTCCTAAGTGCCACACAGATGGCAATAATTACTTCCTTTGATCCACAGTCTGCACTTTTCTTAATGTGGTTAATCTTCACCACCACAAGGACACACTGCTCACTTATATTCAACTTGCTGTCCAGCAGGAATCCAGGTCCTTTTTCACCAAGCTGCTTCTTAGCCTTCTTTCTCAAGTGCTAAACTTTGTTGAAGTTCATGATGCTTCTGCCAGGCCCCTTCTCCAACTGGAATTCCAGTCAGCTGCTCCCCCTGCTCTGTGGTCATCTGCAATCTTGAGAGAGCATTCCAACCCATCCCCCAGGCTGCTGAGGAAAATACTTTGGGATATCAGCCCTTGCTACGGACTGCTGCAGAACACCACTTGTAAATTGGCCACCTGTAATTGTAAGTTTAGACTCTGAACTGTTGACACTACCCTTTGGCCCCAAAAGACCAGCCAGTTTTTCACCCAGATATCTTTAACCTGGTCAAAATCCAGGTTAAAGATGTCTGTGTCCATCTTGAAAAACTAGGTAGCAGTTGCACTGTGCTACTGAATAGACATGTGCAAAGTAACCAACAATTTCATTTTGACTGGTGACTTGATGAAGACGAAAATTGTTGGAAGCACTAGAGAAAAAAAAAATGAAGAGCTATCAGTGACAAAGCTATGCAAAACAACTAACACAGTAAAAGATCGAGAGATAATAAGAGAGCCAAGGAAACAACTCAGGTAAAAAGAGCACCACATTACATTTTGGCTTAAAATATTTCAAAACAAAGTCTCTCTTCTAAGTGTGGCAATCTCTTTCCAGCACAGAATTCTCCAGATATGTATGTTATTATCTGAATGACTGATGTGGCTTGTAGCAGGTCCCTGCACACTTTGCCCTCTTCTTCCACTCGACCCCATCTTCTGATTTAATTCAGATGTATCTTTTTTGCTCAAATTCACATAACTTTATTATCATAATAGTTTGATCACACTGCCAAGTTTAAGACAATGCTGCAGTTTGAAATTAATTGAGAGAAACTGAGATGGATACAAGAAGAATTGAAGAGTGACAGACACAACACACTTTTAAAAAAAACGTAAGGAAAGAATTATGACCTCTTATTTGTGTGAGCACCTGAATCCTCAAACAGAGGAAACATACCTCATGTGGACGGAAAAAAACCCTGGCTGTATACAAGCCATTGATGAATGCATCTAGCGTAAGAAATTCCTTGTTAGAAGAACTTGTAAAAATACTTGTAAAAAGAGCTTGAGTATAACTTTAAAGCTTGCAGTGTCTCTTTTAGTTCTACTAGTGTTATCCTTTTAGGCTAAGAAAAAAGTTAACTTGGCGTACATGTAAAGCAGATATCTTTATCTTCAGGTGTTACAGGGAACTTTTCCAAGTTCTCTTCTGAAAAGGACTCCTGACTGGCATTCAAGACAGTCCGCTGGTGACATTTGTCAGTTTGGAGTTTCTCTCCACCCCTAGATCTGTGTTTTGTCATTTGACAATCCCATGAAGGTCGTGATATTGAGTAATAATGGTAACATAGGTCAAGAGGATATTCTAGTCTCCTGCTTCATGAAAGAACATTCCACATGGGGGAAGCATTAAAAAAAAAAAGAAAAAAGCAAGGGCAAGCCTAAACATTCATCTTCCCCATTCAACACTGTGCACACTTGACAACATTTTGTATCTAGCCATTATCTCTATTCCACTTCCACGGAGGAAATTATCACTGGGATCTAAGTCTAATTACCATGACTTACTGACTAGGCAATAGGACACTTGTAGAGATTTGCAAGCAGGAAGTTTATATAGTAAGTTTCATATATAATAACAACATTAGTTACTGTCTGTTGCATAAGATAGAAATATCTTCAATCCTTGAACTAAAGGGCTTATATATATGATGAATATATTCATTGTCCCATCCTTAAACAAACTATCTTTCTCCTGTGTTTAAAGAAGCCCATCTTTTGTAAGGTGTACGAGTTCAGTCACCTGAATACGTACAGTGCACAGGATGCATTGGCATTAGGTTTGTAGCCTCCGGAACTGCAGCAGTCACTCCAACAGGCCCGAGTAGGTTTTAGAGGGCAACACAGCAGAGTCATTGCATTGTCTGAACACTAGCTAATCACAGTCACTGAACTCACACGGATCTATTCCTCCAGTGCCTGAGCACCTTGTCCATTTGATTTCGTTCAGGGCGAGATACCCGACCGATTTAAAACACAGCCTGCTCGAAGCAGCAGGATTTTGCAGCCCCCCTCAAGCAGCGGCCAGAAACGCTGGCCTCCGACTTACTCAGGGGGCCGGGCGGGCACTATGGAACCGCCGCACGGCCCGCTCCCCTCCGTTCTCCCCCCCCCACCCCCCCCAGCATTGACTATTCT
>JAOBAS010000057.1:14600845-14612169 GCA_025311575.1 Elanoides forficatus
ACCAGGTTGAATGGGGCTTTGAGCAACCTGGGCTAGTGGAAGGTGTCCCTGCCCATGGCAGGGGGGTTGGAACGAGATCACCTTTAAGGTCCCTTCCAACCCAAACCACTCTATGAATCTGTGATGATCTGGCCCAAACATCTGCTCTCAGCAGAGTCAGTGAGAGGAGGTTGCTCAGAGCTGTGTCCAGTTGGGTTTTGAGTATCTTTGCGGATGGAGACTCTGCAGCCTCTCTGAGCAACCTGTTCCTGTGTTGGTCCACCTTCACAGTAAAAAAGTCTTATGTTTGCATGAAATTTCTTATAGTTCAGTTTGTGCCCATTACCTCTCATCCTGTCACTGAGAAGAGTCTGGCTCTGTTGGCTTTACTCCCCCCATCAGGTATTTATGCACATGGATAAATCCCCCTGAGCCTTCTCCAGGCTGAGCAGTCCCAGCTCTTTCAGCCTTTCCTCTTATGTCAGGTACTCCAGTCCCTCAGTCGCCTTTGCGGCTCTGCACTGGACTCGCTCCAGTATCTCCATGTCTCATAGTGGGGAGCCCAGCGTTGGACCCAGCCCTCCAGATGTGTCTCACCAGGGATGAGCAGAGGAGGAGGATCAGCTCTCTCAACCTGCTGGCAATGGTCTGCCTAATACAGCACAAGATGATACTGGCCTTCTTTCTACAAGGACACACTGGTGGCTCATAAGTTTATTTTTTTTTAATTTAAAATGTTCTACCTTATTCCTAAGTCTTTGTATTGTTTCAGTCCCAGTCTTCCTGAATATGTATATGTACCTTCAGTAAATCCTCCACGCACCACATCAAACATACACTTTTCATTAACTCACTGTGTTCCACCTTAAAACAAATATATGTATTGTTTACAGAAACCACACTGGATCCATTTTTCTTAAAATATTTTCCTCTTATTTATGTAACTAAATAACCTTTTGCTATCAGTTTTCTTTGCAAAATCTCAGTCTCAGCCTCCATCTGAAAAAGTTTCCTTGGTTTTCTATGCCTGTATAATTTCTTGATTTAATGTTTTTCTGCCCCTTACCAGTAACCATCTCTTTAAAAAAATCAGCTCAGTGACCCTTAGCTTTCAATCTGCTTTTCAGAAACTTGTCCATGGTACCATTCCTCCCTCTCACCCCCTCTGCCAGGTCTCATGTCCCTGGATATTGCTTCAGCAGCAAACTGCAGTGAGCATCGTTTCTTTGTTAGCAGATGGAACTGATGATTTGTCCGCAGTCATTCCAGCCTTCAACATTTGCTGCTTTTCCTTTTTTTTGCGATGTTCGTGGCATGGTTGCCCAGGAATACCTAAGTCAAACAAAACCACAGGCAGTGGTTTGCTGGCATCTAGTTTGTATGGACCAAAGTGCAGCAGGGTTTTCTGTTATTATCTTGTTAAAAGTGCTCAGTGGATCAACTGCTTTTTCTGCTGCTGCTTCCAAATTTCCCCAATCATCTCCATGGTAAACCTCCTGAAGACAGTGCCTGAGTTCAGACACAATTTGCAATTGAATGTTACTGGCAGAGAATTTGAGATAGCTGAAAAAGTTGGTTGCTGGAAAGATGAAAGAATAAGAAGCGAGGGATGTGGAAATCAGAGTCAAAGTAAAAGCCAGTACTTGAGAAAAAGGTAGATGAAATTCAGCCAATTACCACTGGATGGCTCTACCTAGAAATTACAGACATGTGCCAATACACCTAATGTAACCAGACTTCTGTAATACCTCTCCGGTTTCTGCAATTTTTGTGGTATTTTGATACACTGTCAAAAAAGATCCCTTGTTAGTAGCCTGACTGCCTTTGATTTTATTAAGTTACACTGAGGTATAGTAAAAAACTAAAAAAGAAGAAACCCCCCATCTATTGCTCAATCCTGTTTTCCAGTTAAAAGCTCTTTGCCTGATCTTGAAGCCTCACCACTAGTGACTAGTTGTCACTGAACCGAGAACTACATTAGCAGCGTGACGCATGATTTATTATTAACAGAGAATCAATGCAAGCTTTGGAATTAGAGTAGGTATCATATGACAGGATTTTATACAGGTAGGCAGTGTTCCAGCCAATCTGTATTGCCTCTGGAAGCAGCATTTGAAAATTTTATAATATAATTAACTAGTTCTTCCTTCGGAATTACACAGAAAATCCTGGTTTATCCCAGAGAGTCTGTCTAGCCACAGTGGGAATCTGACAGAAAGCCAGGAAGAAAACTGCCAGTATTGTACTGAGCTAGTCCTGCAGAGACGAGTAGTTTTCCTTGTCCTCAAGATGCACACAGGTGAAACAAGCGGCTCCTCCTCTAACCAGCTGGGATTTGCTGAGGCTTAAAGCTTATTAAATCTGGAGACCTGCTGAGAGGGGAATCCAGAGCTCACCCAGAGGCAAAAAAGCAGAAAAAGGTTCTTGGGGGAAGAAAGCCAAGGGGAGGAGATCTACTGGTTAGTCTTATCACTAATCCAATGAAGTGCCTTTCTGTCTGGTACATAGGATGTAATTAGCTCCTACTTAATTAAGTGAGTATATGTGAGTAATAATTTCAGACTTGTGAAGCAAAGAATGCATTGTAACATCCCTGTGGGATTCCTGTGGTGGTAGGAAGTGATCTGACATAGCTACAGGCTCGAGCACTTTTCTATTCTGCAGGAGATGCTTTGAAACGCAGGGATCTGGCATGGCTGCTTTAATTGTTTGCCACCTGAAATACTAATTTCGATCACTCCTATTTGCTACGCACACTCAGGCTTGCAAATCAAAAATAATAATTAAGAATTTTTTTCACATTGTTTGCTGGAATGATTTATCTGAATTTCAAGCATTTAAAGAAGTTTTCAATGTATGAAAAGCATTAAATAAAACTAAAACCAGGAGAAACCACCAGCCCTTCCGGTTTATATATACATATTTTGAAAGTTTAGATACTTACAAAGGAATGAGGTGTCTTGGGGAGAAATCCAGAAAAAAAGGTCACTGCTAAATTTCCTCTTTGTAAATGGACTTTTTAAAGAAATGGATGAAGCCTACCACAACACAAATTTTATGAAAGGAGCAAAACTGATGTCTTTGCAACCTGGGAAGCTTAAAAAAATGACCCCAGAAAACTCCCGAAAAAGATCTGAAAGGTGCAAATGTAAGCAGGGTTATAGCTGCTGATAAACCCTTTAGCTGAGCTGGCTGGTAAGATGGGGAAAAATATGCTTCGTTGCTTGAAGAGTAGTTGCGGTTTGCGCTCTACCCTTGAAAACTGCAGTTTCAAGCTTCTCTCTGCTGCTGACTGCAATGCATCATACCCTGAGGTATTTCAGTCAGCAGCAGAGAGCAAGCTGTACGCAGTATTTACAGTGTGCATCAGTATTTCAGTAAATATATATCTATCTCATTATTATTTGAGACTAGAGCGGTGTTAAAAAGTAGGTAGCATTTAGATTTTTTTTTTGTTGCTGTTTAAAACCATCCATTTCTAAGTTATCATGCTACTAGTTAAAAAAAATAAAAGAAGAAAAAAGAGGAAAAAAGAAACGTTTCTGGCTTTTGGCCCGACATTGGCAATGGAAAGAGGGCAGCCTGCCCAGCACACCACCTTCTGATGCTTTACAGGCCACTTGTGATTCATGCACTGCAGACTAAAGAACAGTGCTTATATGCTTATGTGCCCATATGTGGTTATGCACGGAAACCACAGTATACTCTCTGCCGTCAATGGGATCACTCGTACAGTAAGGTACTTTATTCGGAATACATTGGTGCAGCCAATATTTCTGACCTTCATTAAAAAAACATGGGCAGAACAGTTTGACCACTAAAGGTAAATAAAGGATTATGAATGAAGAGAGGCTGAGATTGAAGGGAAAGATTTCTGAACTGTGACAAGACCAGTCTCCTAGTTCATGTAAATTAGTGAGAGGAGAAAAGAACATGAACTGAAAAGACTTCATTAACTGGCTATTCATTACTAGAAAAGACTAATGCTGGGAACGTAGTGTAGAGCAGTTTCAATATGCTACGTCCATTGCTGCTGTCTTTTCTCACAGAAAACTCCCTTTGGCCTTGGAGATTTTATCGGAGGGTGCAGTGGTCTTGCTCATAACTTTCTCATATCAAAGGCCTGGCTTTTTTTCTTGATTTTCACATAGATTGAACCTGTAGAGATGACTGGATATAACTAAAATATTTACGTGAGCCACAAAAGAGAAACAAAATTTAACACGAGAATAAATTGTATATTTTAGTGACTAGAAGGAGCACGTAAGGCAGCAAATGTTCCTATTACTTTGTCACTCAAAGTACAAAAAGCGTATCATAATGCAACAAGAACTCAGGAAATTCATGGCCCTTGCCTCTGTAGATACCTAAAAGATTTAGTGGTCATTTGTATGATGAAACGAGTATTTAATTTTGAAGCACCAAACTCTGGGTGGAAAGCGTGATGGATTCAGCCATGTGGAAGGTGCTGTGCTCCCTGACGCGAGTTCCCGGAGGGAAGGCTCTGGTCCCCAAGCACAGCCAGGCTTCTCGGTGCTGCGTGGGCTGTCGCTGGCCATGGGCAGCTGGAAACAGTAAATACAGGTGGGCACCGAACCTCCCCTGCCTTTTCCAGAGCGGCGAGGCTCTCTGTGCATCCATGCCCTTTTTCTCCTCCTTGGAAGTACGTGGCCAAGAGGAGAACGATGCCACAACCACCCTTCTTCCATGTAACAGGCAGAGAGCTGGAGTAATTCATCCAGGAGACTCCCTTCAGGTTGAGATATCTCAAAGCCAGACTTGCCCGGCACTCATTTGGAAGATGGGAATCCTCACATTTTACCTAGAAGATTATATTGATCTATTTTCTATTACCAGCAATGAAGAAAGAGGAGAGAAAAGTGTGTATGATGGAGACCTCTTCCCTGTTCGAAGACTGATGTTTTACTCAAATAATTGATTATACTGGTGTAATTAGTGCATCGGAAACTGAGTTTCAGGCTCTAATCAAGTGTGGCATATGGGGAAGCTTGAAATAGAACTGATTTTGCTGCTGTAAGGAACATAAATCATTCATGATTCTTCTTCATGATGAAGTACTGGATAATGTGCTTATCTCCTTCCCATAACCTCTTCCCTTCCAAAGACCAAAAGGATTCAAACTATCCCCTTTGTCATATTGCACAAAGTAATTATAAACTAGGTGATAATCTTAAGGTGTTATCTTTAACCTTCTGGATTTCCAAATTCCTAGTTAATGGTACAGACATACCAAATGGAGATAGAGCTAAAATTGTTTGATAACCTGATAGAGTTTACTGTGTACATACCTGCTTGAATATATGTACAGGAACATTGATTTATTTTCTGCATTTAATCCTACTATTAATTTTAACAAAAAGCTATGGGATATTGGTCCTCTCAAAGGCTCCCAATTTATAATTTGTAGAATACAAACATGTCACCTACAAGTGACAGGCAGCTGCCTTTGCACTGTTTGACAAAACAGGCCTAGGCTAAGCAGAGATTTATTTATACCGAACCTCAGTGGTGGAGCCTGTAGCTATACAGAAGGAACTTTAGCCTTCTCTTGTGTTTATGGCAGTGTAGCGTTATCAGTTACAACTTATTGAGACACACTGGCTGAATGGCATCTGTGGGCAAGGGTTGCTTGGTGAAGAACTGATAAATTGTGTAGCACTATCCTACAGATGAGTCCCTTGACAACATTCTTCTGTTCTGCTTACATCAACCAATAGTGCGGCATATTCGGAGCAAATGTGGACAGCAAAAGACCTGGTGCTGAAACCCTGCCTCCACGGCATGCGTGTCCTGGGGAGGGTATTTTGGATTAGCTCCACTCTGGTCCCATGAAAGCCCATGAGGAAGCTTGCCCACGGTGTTTCAAGTATGGTCCTGGTGTGCATCCTCCTGCTGAGTTTCATCCAAGAGGAATCTGCTACACATGCTTCAAGAGGCAAACCAAAGCACGGTGAGGGCATACAACTGGCAGATTTGATTTGAAAATAAACTCTTGAACTGAAATAAAAAGCTAAGGTAGATGTACTTAGGGTCAAAATTAAAGCAGTTTCCTAGAGGAAACTCCCTAGGAGTAGAAGGAACGTGATAGAGAATGAAACCGGGAACTGTGCGACTTACTTGAAATGTTTTCTTCTTCTTTTTTGGGGGTGGGGATAACATATTCTTGATGCGTTGGCCTTGCCATAGCAAAGCACACCGACAAAAATAAGTTGGTGTGTCCTCAGACAATCTGAGCTACATTTCTGGATGAAGAGGCTGACTGAGTGACTCCCTAAGGTGCTGAAGCTTTCCCTCTCCTCTCACACCTATTCCACTGGGTGCAGGAGGCACAGCACATGCAGGGATCTTTGTGAAAGGGGTCAGGCGCTGCTATGTCATGTAGTCTCCCAACTCATTCAGCTCTGAATCTGGCCCTCAGAGTGCTACCTACACTCAGAAAGTTGATAAGGTACAACCTAAAAATTAATGTAGGACAATGCTTCTTAGCTGAGGATAACCCTTCCAAGGTCATGAGCCAACGTGGAGAAGATCACTAGAATAAACAAGTGTCCCCAAAGCTTGGACTGTCAGGATGTTAATGTGCAATTTATATGACAAGCAATGACAGTTCTACATCTCCCTTTCATAAGCATAAGCAGCTACTGTGCAGAAATACAGACAGTGTTTGACTTCCTCTAGAGATCTGAAAACGTTACATGTGCTTGACTGGGAAAAAAAAGGCCATTTATTATTTCCAAATCTAAGTGCCTGAAGGTAAGTCTTAAATCCATATTTAGGTACCTCTATGAAAATAGATTGATTTTTCCAGTGGTTCTGGATAGCTGTGCTTTTCTGGCTGTGGAAGCACTTCTTACTTTCAAAAACCTGTCTGTTTGTATCTTGCTGTTTTTACATGGATTTAGATGATTTAAAACATATTTTGAAAACTCTCTGAGGACCTTTACAGAAATGCTTTTTTATACTACCCAAGTTATTTCCCAACAGTCTAACTAGAAATATTGAGCTCCTGTGTATATAGAGCTCTCTGGATCTACAGAAGAGGTAAAACTTCCTAGTGATTTATTTCTTGCTCCCCTCAAAACTATTTCAACCAGATATGGAAACACCAAAAAAAAGTGTTGGAGCAGTATAAATTTGACAAGGCCTGAGATTGGTCCATAGTACTGATGAAAGATCAGAGAAAAAAATACAATAATTTTAATATTGATGTTAAGCATAAAAGACTTGTCTGTTACTACAGTAGCTTTGTTTCCACAGAGAGCGCTTTTACAGCAAAGACATCTGTTGAGATTTGCATTAAACTGCCAATTTTTTCCAGTTTTTGTGCTTTTTATATGCTGTTGATCCTAGCATAGCATATGATTGGGTACGATATTATTTGACTAAAGTGTTGTATGAATTAGCTAGGCATGTGTAGGTAGGGCATGTGACATATGGACTTTTTCCATGTCTATGGTTAAGATGACTTTGGATACTAGTCCCGATCATATATCATACCACAGCAAATATGTAGCAAAATTATGTTAATAGCAGCATTGTACTACAACATATTTTCTGGCTGGCAGAGTTGGAGGCTTCTGAGAAAAAAAAGAAAATATTAAGAAATATGTCCTCAGTAAGGCAGTTAAAATACACTGAGAATGAAAATAAATTTCTCTCACTATTGCAGTGTATGGATGCCTGATGATGCCGTTTTAAGCAAATTCTGTACATCCTATTGGGATCAATTCCAACTGTCCACTTACATCCTTCAAACCGTACTTGTCCCCTCTCTTTTAAGGAATAATCCTCCAACACCAATCTCAAAGCCCTATTCATCGCCCATACACCTCAGGCTTGGAGGGCGAACTCCTGCTTGCCCGAGGTATTTCCACAGGCTGCCCCTGCTAAGACAAGCTGCCTGCCTGGTTCTGGCAGGCACCGATTACTGAGCGCGCCTCGAGTCTAACTTTCCTCGTCACAGGTTTTGTGGATAGATACCGAGCAAAACCTGATAGACCAGCTGAGCTGTGCTGTTCGGTGGAAGCTGCGATGTACGAGGGTCTGTAGGCAACAAAGTAGGCCTGCTGTGAAATGCGTTTCTTCTTCGGCATCTTGCTCTTCCGACCTATTTAGCATGACAGTCTTGACATGTCTAGATGCCTTGCTGTGTCAATAAAAGGAGAACGATAGCGGTTGAAATGGGGTACACTGTAAGTTGCCGACAAATGAGCAGTTTCTCTAAGATTATTCTAGCTGTTCAATTCACCAGGTGTTTTTTTTTTTTGTATAACAGTTAATAAAGAGAAGTCCGACTGCCTGGACTGAGTGTGTTGCAATCGGCTATTTTAACAGTACAGTTTCACAACAAAGTTTCATTTAGACATAAAAGAGGAAGCGAGTTCAGTGTGTTGCAGTTCAGTCAGTTATAAAACCCCCTCATCTCCTAAGGGACTTTCTTTCTATACTTCTGTGCTATAGAGGATTAGAAATAAAACACATCTCATCTTAGAAGTGTATTTAAAAAGGAAATAAAAACAGAACGTTGCATTTTGGGGTAGGACAGACTCACGGGAAGCTTTAAACTGGTTAGAAGACGACAAATTTTCTGTACCTGGTCAGCTACTCTAGCTTTGGAGGTAAGAACTAAAATATACTATGCATTATATAAATGTATGAAAACATTGGTCTTGCTTATCAAAGTGGCTCAGTTCTGTTTGTGTGGGATCACAGCTGGTAGCTGGTAAAATGAAGCTGCACTTTTTCTGTTTTGAAAGCATGTGCATGTTTGCAGAGTCTCAGCCACTGTCCACATGCAGTTTCTGCTGCCTTAAGAAGTGATGAGAACATTTCAAAAGTGCCATCTTCACAACTGTGACTGACTGTGATTGCATGCAACTTCAAAATGCCAAAAAAATTGTTCCTCTAATATTTCTAAAGTCTTTCACAAAATCATACTAAAAAATGTTTTTTCAGAGTACTTTTAAAGAGAGTCTTACCAAGTGTGTTGCTTTTGTCATAATTATGGTATTTTTATTGATCTTTCTGTGCATGTTAGTGTACTGTCTGAATAATGGCTTTAGAGTACTCCATTTGTAGATTAGAAATAAAAGTAGGCACTGTAATAGATAAACATGGGCATCCTATTAAAAAAAAGTTCATAGAAAAGAAGCTGAGACTTCTCTGAAAACAAGATGATGTTAAAAAGTATGAACAAAAAGCTTTATCATTTCATTTTCCTGATTCACAGCGAATTTCCTGGTTCACTGCAAATTCACAGCTTGACATGTGTGTACACACACAACATGCACCTTCCCCCCTCTTTTTTTGTACTCTACCGCAGATGTGACTAATGTTTCAATGCTCGTTAGTGCACCATTTCCCTCACTCCTCCTGGGAAACCCCTTCAGCCTTTTCTGTCTTTCTTGCTTTACCATTTATTCTTTTCACTTCTAGAAAGTGTATTCTCTTCTATAAGAGCGCGCATGAATTTATTTCCCCTTTACTTCAACTGCTTAGATACAAAATACTGCAGTCCATATAGTTCAGTCATGACAACAACTAACAACTCATTAAAATAAACACAGAAGTCCAGAAATATGAAATTATTTCCACCCCAGAAAGCCATAAAAGCACAGTGTAGAAATATCATGTAGCCAAGTCAACCTTATGAATGTGGAGCCTGATCCTTTCCTGCCTCACATTTCATGTTGTTGCTTACAGCTGTGGATATGAGATGTAAAATGCTATCAAACCAGACTGATGATGTCCTAAACCAACTTTGTATGGGTATAGATGATTAAGAAAAGTCTGGACAATGATGAACCAGGCTTACTCTGTATGAAGTTTCAAGGAACTTGAACTGATAAAATGGACTTGGATGGGAAATTATTTGAGAGCTCAAGAAGCTGTATTTACCCACATACAGTTTTAATTGTATTTTTATGGAAGCCTGTCCCCCCAAACTCCACTTAAAGATACAACAGCACTCAAACATACAGTAAGAATGTATTTTTTTTCTAAATGAAAGAAACCAGCTGCTCCTGAAGCTCACTGCCATCCATTTAGCACGATTACAAATAGGTAGACACTTGTATGACAAGAACATTCAACAGTTCAATAGACATATAAAGTATAATGTGTTCTTGGGGAAGATGTCTCTCCTCACTTTCTTCCTTCCTTCAGCTTGTCCTTCAAGGAGATTCCCTCATACTCTTGAAACACAGGATTATTATCCTCTCAGACCTACTCTACTCATTCCCCCCAGGACAGCCCCCGTTCCCCCATGGGAGAGGTACTCCTAGCTTTCCTGCATGTCTTGAACTCTTGACATATCAATAAAGAAGATGAGCAGGGCTCATGTTTTCTTCTGTGAGAAGACCGAAAGGTCAGAGTGAAGAGAGCTGTGGGGAGGGGTTTGGCTCACGACCGCTGCTGAAAGAGCCTCACGGCACAGTCCCACAGGTCCCAGATCTTCCAGAGCAGCAGCAGGGAGAGGAAGTTACGCATGCAGCAGGTAGCGTTCTGCTGCTTGTGCAAAAGCACCTCTTAGCTATTCCTCTTCTCTTCTGCCACGGGCAAAGTGGGCCAACTCCTACCTCAAATAGCAGCCACTGTTACTGTGGAATCATAGAACAGCCCAGGTTGGAAGGGACCTCGAACGATCATCTGGTCCAATGTTTCGTGGGAAAGGAAGCCTAGATGAGATTATCTAGCACCCTGTCCAATCGCATCTTGAAAACCTCCAGTGATGGGGACTCTACCACATCCCTGGGGAGGTTGTTCCAGTCATTGATTGTTCTCACTCTAAAAAATTTCTTTCTTACTTAGGTCAAAATGAAACCTCTCCTAGTGCAACTTGTACCCTGTCCTGATTTCAGCTGGCATAAAGTTAATTTTCTTTCTAGTGGCTGGTACAGTGCTGTGTTTTGGATTTAGAATGGGAATAATAACATACCCATTGCCCCTTGTCCTCTCCATGTGGCTCCTGGTGAAAAGCGAGCCTCCATTCTCTTTGTAGATGCCCTTTAAGTAGTAGAAAACTCTGATAAGGATCCCTCTGAGCCTTCTCTTCTCTAGGGTGAAAAGTTCAGACTCCTTCAGTCTTCCCTTACAGGGCAGGTTCTCCAGCCCTTTGATCATCTTTGTGGCCCCTCTTTGGACCCCCTCCAGTCTGCCCGCATCTTTTTTGAATGGTGGGAACCAGAACTGGACGCAGTACTCCAGGTGCAGCCTGACGAGTGCCGAGTAGAGGGGGATGATCCCGTCTCTATCCCTGCTGGTAGTGCCCCTGTGGATGCAGCCCAGGATCTGCTTTGCCTTTGTTGGTGCAGCAGCGCGCTGCT
>JAOBAS010000057.1:14619051-14635323 GCA_025311575.1 Elanoides forficatus
GCATACTGAACTCAAACCATAGCACCCTACCAGCTACTAGGAAGACAATTAACTCTATCCCAGCTGAAACCAGGACAGCAATGAAGGGGTATCCAAAAACCAGTTGCGATAAGAACCTGTGACATGTGAATCCAGAGACTGTACATCTGTTGCCATAGCAGCATACCCAAATACTATTATTCAGCAATTCAAGATAGATAATTTCTGGCATATAATATTTCTAGACTGTGATCAAATACAATTTACAAATAGAAAAAAAGAGCTATTTTTAAGAGAAAATAATATTCATGGTAATGCATAGGCACACATGTGTGCTCTGCAGCAAAATCCACTACCAACAGATCTCTCAAATCTCTTGAACTCTCCTAGAATAAAAGAATACACTAGAATCTGTGGAAATAGATTTTTGCTTGTTGAGGACAGCAAAAGCAAGCAAATATAGTAGTTTTTATGTCCTACAGGTACAGATTCAGGCTTTTCAAAGCATGGGGGTTTTGTTGCTGCCTACTGACATTCACATCACCGAATTTTAGTAGCAAAAAGATGTAGTAGAAAGCAACTTGCGGAGCTGAATGCATAATCAGTATCCTTCCTGCAAAACCCAGCACCTTCATCAGAGAACACAATCGCTTCTATCGCTCAACTCTTCCCACTCCCCAGACGGCGTCCTGCGCAAACAAAACACCATTTTATCGTCCGTTACTCGGAGATCCAGCTCGTGATTTCCCTCCCCGCTCCAAGTGGGTGGCTCGCCGCAGCCTCCCTTCTCAGAACCCACGCAGGAAACGGCAAGGGCGGCTGGAGAACGGGGGCCCAGGGGTCTGCCCAAACCCTCGTGGAAACGTCCTCTCCTTTACTGGGCTCACCCCATGGCAGCCGTGCCAGAGGGCTGCAATGCCAACTGGGGGGCTCCCCGGACAGTGCTGGTACAGCAACGCGCGGCAGAGCGGCGGAGGAGAAAGACAAATCTTAAACGGGACGAAAGCACGGCTCGTGCGTAGAGGGCTTGTTTGATGCTTAGGTTTGATTAAACAATCAACTACAAATCATTCCATTCTCATGCAGCTTTCTTCCAAGCAGATCACTTAATATAATCACACCTACTTTCAAGTAAAGGTCTTATTTTTTGTTGTCAGACTGACATTTATGAATTTTATTTGTGGAAGGGTCATAATCATTGCAGAAGCTGATTTATTCCAGGAAGACAGCATCAACCACATCGTCCCCACACGTGGTTATTTTCATTTCCCTGCCTAAATATAAAGCTCCGTTTCATTTTGAGCCCTGTAGCGTACCTGCTTCGCACATGAATTACACACCAGCCACATGCCATTATCTGAAGCGGTACAAAGTAGCTGTTGGATTTAAGGCAGTTTCTACATACATAAACAACTATTTCTTACTTTCCACTGCGCTCAGCTGAAAATGCATTTATATCTCTGTCCTTCCTCCATTTAAAGCTAATCTTCCTCTGCACAGGTGCCTCTCTAGGTGTGGCTGTTTCCTGCTAAAAGCACTTGGATAGCAATTAGGCTGCTATTACCATGAGTCAGGTTGTTATCTAAAGCGATTATCATCTTCTCTCTCCTTCTCCCTCCCACCCCTCCTCTTCTGCCTCGGGGTCAAACGTTTAAAGAGAGAGATCCCGATTTTTTAGTAGCTCCGTTAAATAAGTAATTTTTAGCCAGGGGCGCATCATTTCTTGACACAAGCTTATAAAAATGCTGATGGAGTCCCGGTGACGGGGGAGTGCCTGTTGGAGAAGAGAGTTTGAATTCTGCCCTCACAATACTTCCTAATAATAAGGCTATGTTAATATGACTAAGATCACTTAAGAAGGCAAAGAAAATTGTAATTAATATTTCAGTAACTGTCTGGTTGATATTGTGACCAACTGTCAAGAAAGTGATCTCAGAAGGATAGTTTATAACCACCTTCAGCATACCCTAGCAGCTTCCTTAGGCGTTTTTTACAGAACATAGTACTCATTGCTGACAGCACAATTATAGCAGCCAGGAGTTTTATTGTTTATACGTAGCGTGACTGTGCCCCCAAGAGTCCGAGCCCATCGCTGTGGCAGATGAAAACTACCTGTGTGCCTGCAGGAAGGCTGGGTGTGCAGCGTGATCAGAAAAATCCTTGGCAGGGCAGGGGGAGAAAAGAGAAGGAGGAGGAGGAGGAGGAGGTTGTCAGATTTGTTCCAACCTGCAGCTCCTGCATTTGGGTTTAACACCTTTGCAGGCTCTGATTTACATACCAAGAAGCGGTGGGGGGGGGAAAAAAGGGATATAAAGTTCAGGTTGGGCTTTGTGCTGAACGTGAAAGTGAGCATTTCATGCTCCGATTGCTGTGTTCAGATGAAGGCAAAAAGCTAAGCACTTAAACTGAAATAAATGCAGTTCTGCAGCGCTGGCTCCGGCCAGGCGTATTGCTGGGGTTTCACCTCAGGGATGCTGTTGCAGGGCAGGAGCAGGCTGGGACCCCCCAGCACCGGTGGGTGCGATGGAGCACCCCGAGGTTCAGCTCATGCCCCTTCTACTGGCCTTTCAAGGGCTGAAGCAATGGGGAGTTCTTTAGGACTAGCCCTCCCCTGAGCTTCTTTCTACCGTCCCTTTCTCTCGGAGACAGGACCCGCTGAGGATGTAACCAGCTGCCAGTATAAATGGCTTGGGCAGGAGGGGGATAAAGGGACTGCAGGTTTTGTCACCATGTTAATCAGAATTGCTGTAGAATACCTTTGGTGCTGGTGTGGACAAGGGAGGCATCCCTTCTTCTCCCAGATTCAGGAGGGACAGTTACCCATTTAGGGAGATCACCACGTTACGGCGATGACTTACCACAGGTTTTAAACCTGTATTGAGATATGAAAGGCCTTTTGCTGCACTTTTGCTAATTGGCGAAGTTGGTAACTTGCCACACAGCTAGTTAAATACAGCCTGCATGCCTACGACAGCAGGCCTGTGTCCGCTTGGCATCTCCACGTTCACAGAGGCAACCCGTCTCTGACAGACTGATACGACGGCTACGGACGGTGCTCAGAAGGGGCAGGAGTTTTTCCAGCTGCATTAATTACACACAGCGTGGACACACTGGGCGGCCTCGGTTGGTGCGTTGACATCTGCCAGTGCGAACGGGCAGGGCTGGCCCGTGGCAGCCGACACAGACAGAGCCCTGGCTCCCGAGCTGTCTTGTGCTGGGTAAAACCATCCCTGTCTTAGAAGACCATTTACAGTTTAGAAATGTATAGCAAAAAATGACTAACATGTGAAGGAACCGAATTTTAGCGGAAAACAGAATTATTCTGTGCATTGCAGCGTTACTTCTGCTTCTGCTGTACCGGGAAGAGCTGGCTTGTCGTCTCCCCGGCATTAAAGCTGACAGGATTAGGGTGACTTTTTGGAACATTAAGCAGGCTTTCTAAGGGCTGAAGGGAACAATGTTCCTGAGGCTCATTCTCAGCCCTTCTTACATCTCTGTCAAGGCAAATGTTGGATGAACTACCTTGCCTGAAGTGGAAATCCCCTCAAGGAATATTAGCAGTGCCTCATTTTGAGTTAACATCTGATTGTTACCGAACTCCGTGCTGCCATCCCCTCCAGCATTACCCTCCCGCTTTATCTTTCCACAAGGCTGCTCACTGTGGGCTCCTGCACTTTTGCCATGCCAAAACCTCCAGGACTCCCCCGAGGTTCCTCTCCCTCCTCCTGCCATGCTACCCCCGCGTTTGGCGGTTTTACACGCCACGCTCGGCCTGCTCCTGTCCTCTCTAACCTCCCCTCGCCCCTATAAACCCCCTCGCAGGAGATGATCCTGGCTGCCCGGACAACCAGAAGGACCAGTAAGATGGCACAGCCAGATACGGAGTATCTGGAGGGAAGCGCTGGCAAAGGGTGAGGATGATGGGGGGGACTTCAGGAAGGCCGCCGGGTTGCTGTGGCAGAGGCGAGGGACCCCTGCGGAGGCGGAGGAAGCCCTCGCCGAGCCGGGTTTGCGAAATGTGCTGGGAGACGGCCAGGAGCTGAGGAAAGAGGTTTCACAATTTTCCCGGTGAAGACAAGCGTGAGAGGCGGCAGCGTTTCCAGCCACTCCCTGGCTGGAAGGAGCTCCTCTGTATTTAAAAGAAGACAGCGATCTCGCCAGCTCCACCCGCGATATTTTTCAAGCTTAAAGCGTTGTAGCATCCGACGTGGGGTTTCATTCCCTCCTTCCACAGTCGCGGCTGAGCGGGAGACATGAGGGACCAGGCCATGCAGCGGCCTTTTTCCAGGTTCATTTTTGTGTAACCAGCGCTAGAACTGTGAGAATAAAATTGTAGACGGCAGAGTTGACCTTGGTATTTTCATTGATGCGATTCTCCAGTTTTCATCTTCATGTGCAAACTCCCTTGCCTAAAAGTGGATCCTGCTTGGAGGGTAGGGGTAGAACAGAAAAAAAACAGTAATCATTTGAAAAGCACCATTCCAACACAGGTGACAAATTCCAATGCATTTCTACATAGAAACTATTTATCAAAAGAAACATGTTAAACATGTTAGAGATAGGCTTAGCATCAGTAGGATCACCAATTTTAAGAAAAAGGGGTTAGAGGTTTTAAGTTCTGGCACTTTAAACCAATTAATCTCAAGGTGTTATTGACCTATTTAGCAAAAGCCGGCTGAAGTGTCACTTCAGAAGCACAATGCTTGACTGAAGAGGTACACCTGAGAAGTTAAAAAAAAAAAAAAAATCTACTGAGCAGTCAGTTTTTCCATTAATAAGGTTGTATTAAAAATGCACAGCCATGTTCTCCTTAAAGTCTGGAGAAATCAAGCAGAAATTTGTTTATTTGTTTATATGCACCTAGCATTTATTATTTCAAAAAAGCATAATCTAACAGCTAGGGAAAGGTTAGCCTATCAAAAGACTTTTTCCAAATACCAGCCCAGAAAAGACCAGTAACTGATCCCGAGAGGATCTAGGCAATCGCAAATCAATACGAATTAATTGTTCAGCGTCAGAGTGTATGTAGCATGGTTTCAAAAGTGGCCCCTGCTTTTGCATCCATCCTTGGGAAAGAAAAGTGAACCGGGAGCTGGTGGAGGAGGGGGTAACAGCTCTTACTGTGCCTCAAAGATGAATTTTTGCTGCTTCACTGGCAGTGGAGATCCCCTTGCCCCTTGCGTGCGCACAGCTCCTTTCACCCGGCGTGCTTTGCTGCCTTAGCAGTCCCAGGTGTTGGGAAACGCTGCTGTTCTTAGTGCCAACAATCCTGAACCTTTCTAAAAAAAAAAAACAAACCCATCAATCACCACAAGATTCATGGTGTATTCCTGAGAAGCAGCATCACGCTCGTTGGCTGTGGCTCCCGAACTGAGAGATGGGTTTAATGATAAATAGGGAAGGAACGGGCAGCGGCAGCCGAGAGCCAGGATGAGCTGGCAGATGCAAACAGCTGGTGAGACAAAAACTCATGTGGACTTAACCAGCATTACTGCTACATTCTCTCCAGCATATTCTAACTCTTTTATTACCCTGCTTTTTGGATAGGCATCCAGTGTCCCCAGATTCTCTTCTTTATCACTACGTTCATGATCCTAGTGAAATTCCAGGTTCCTGCTTCCAGTGCCTCTTCCCAGATGACACTTATCCATCTTCTAGACATCTTAGCATCTTCCAAACTCAAGGAGAAATTTCCATACTTGTCATAACCGTGGCTCAGGACAAATTCTAATATTCACAGCTCACATCTACCAACACTGCACATATCGCTACTACATTCCCTTATCCTGGCTACTCCATCCATGTCTCAGAAATGCTTCACCTTGCTTCTGCAAAGAATTTGGACCTCCCGCTTCAGTCTCACAGTAGCCAAATTTTATCCAGATCTATTCCAGCCAATGTCACAAAACCTGTACGCTCAAGGCCATATGCAAATTATTTGGAAGTATGCCACTCAAATTGCTATAAGACATTCAATTTCATATGAGGCTGCATAGTTCATAACAGACAGCTATGAGACTAAGATTGGGTGGAAAGGTAGAGAGGTATTTATTAGCAGAAAAAAGAAGTAGGGGAGGTTATTTTTAATTCACACAACTACTTTTGGTTTGCTTCAAACTATGTTCTAAAACCCACAGTGACAAGTTTATAGTTTGAAATCCAATGAGCGTACCAGCTCTTAGTAAACATTCACTTTATCAACTTCTCTTAGCAGCCTTGATCTGTGAGCACTTATGTAATTTCATTTAATTTCCTCTAGTCTTGCCATTTTCTTCTCCTTTTACTTTGCCCTTTGGGTATACCCCTTTGGCCTTGGCAACTTTTAATGTGCTCTTCTTTGAAATAAGGATATCACAAGTACATTAGACAACTGAATCAATGATGATATACTGAGCAGCCCCAAGGTAGCTTTTTTTTTCTTCTTTTAGTTCAAGCCTTGGCCAGCTAAACTTAGAAAAGAAGCTAGAGATTTAGTAATTGGAAAACCAATTAAAATGAATCAATTAGAACAACGTACATTTCTTAGAATAAGTATGGTAAAGTTTCTTTATTTCTGCTAGCCTATGGTCTATCACAAAAAAAAAATTCCAGACTGGACACATAGTCCAGAGGACCCTTATGGAAAACAGAAGGTCTGGTAATAAATATACTTCTGAAGACTGGAGCAAAGGAGAATGGTACCTGCTAAAATCACATTCATTAAATTAACTTGAAACAATTAAAATAATAGATTCATCCTTTTGTAAAATAATACATTGCCTTTCAGGCAGGAACATGATTCTTTCCTAATGATTTCATCATATATCTAAGGTACTTGTGTAAAAGTCAATTAATGTGATGTCAGTTGTCATTACACACACTATAAAGGTTATTGAACCATTTATGTATACAAAATACTCTATTGCATTTAAAGATCGAAGGCAGTTGTAAGAAGATAAACCAGTTTGAGATTACATTCAGTTTGCACGCCAGTTGTTGTATACTGGGAAATGAAGTTCATTGGTGACCTGTTTCTTTATCCTGCTCAGAACATGATTAGCAGCATATTGGAAAAATCCGTGATACATGTTCTTTTATCTAATGAAGTCATACAGCCTCTGATCCTTGTCTATTGGATGTGACCAACATATTTTAAACTGCAGTAAAGCAAAGGAAGATGAAAAAGAATGTGTGATCTTTCAAACACAAATTAAAAAAATATTTAAAAAACAAGTTTTGTTATAGGCAAGTCGTATCTTCTTTAATTAAATAGCACTTTTCTTTGCAAGTCATTAGCTCAATGGACTGACTCATGAAACAAAGTATTATTCAGTTTAAGTAAGGGCATATTAAGACACAAGCCTTTAATAAACAAAGAAGGAAAATTTCCCCAAAATATGTGAACAGTAACTTCAGTGATGTGATCATAACTTGGAGAGAAGCTATGTGTTCAGGTGCTCCTACGTAGATTGAAGTTCCCAACATGAGACATCCAAATCTGATAACTTTGGAGGTAGCATGTTCCCATGCATTTGTTATTGTTGTTATTATTATTTATTTATTTATTTATTTAGGTTTTGGTAGATGGGGTGGGGTTAGGCTGTGAGGAGATGTAACCCTATTTATTGTTATTCATGTTTGATGACATGGACACAGGATAGCAATGGAGGAATGAAGAGAGGATAATGATGCAGTCAAAACAAGGAATTAGTAAAACAATCTTTGTAGAAGGGTGGGGAAGGCAGGACTGAATTTGTCAAGGCTGTTGTAGTGCTTGAGAATGCAGAAGCTGAGAACTTGGACAACAGCCATCTGCATCTGTTGATGGACAGCTATTGTAAATGGCACACAGAATAAATTAAGGTAAAAAGAGAAGTGAAAGATGTAGTTGTTGGGAAAACAAATACTACTGAAGGGGTTTTTTATTGTTATTTAGACAGAAGAGAATAAAACATCTTTGTACTGTGAAGGTAAAGGCACAGAAGAGTTCAGAAGAAATGCAAAAGAAATGACACTGGTGACATGAAGCCATGGAGACAGACAGAAGAAATCAAATTAAAAATGAAAAATTGTAGGAGAACAATGAGAGCAAGAAAAGTTATAGTGTCCTGGAACAGAAAGGTTGAAATATAATTTTAATTTGGGGTGCTCAACAGTTCTTTTATGAAGAAAAAAACTGGAGGAGTAAATAGGAAAAAGTGTAATGGAAAGTAAGAGATGTGAAAGGATCTGGAGATGTGGTCAGCTGAGTTGCAAAAGGATAGTAATTTACCTAGGAAGACTGAGGAATTGTGACTGAAGCACGGGGAAAATCAACAATTATGCTCATAGGAGAAAGGAAAGAGGGTAGAAAGGAGATATCTTGAGATGAAAAATTGTCATTGAACTGGAAGAACTGGGTAGCCATAGAAAAGGTCATGGTACTGTTGGTTAGGGACAAGTGGGAAAGAAGCCCAGGCAATGACTATATTGGAAAAACACAAAGAGCGAGAGATGAGAGGAGGACCAGTGTTCGGTGACCAGGGCTGCTGAACGGCATGGTGAAATGCACAGCAAAGGGGTCGCGTGGATAATTACCACGGGAGCTGTAGGCAGGGCTGAGACTGTGGAGAGAAAAAAGTGAAATTAGAATGAAATTACAGAAAAAAGACTGATGGGTTCAGATCACAGGAGTCGGGAGGTATGAGGAGAGAAGAGCGTTAAAAGTTGCCTTCAGATGAGGAGTACAAAGAGAGAGACTGAAAGTGTTGAATAAAAGAGAGAAACCCAAGAAGCCCAGGACATGCTTTGATCTAGGATGCACAACGTAAATCTGCAAGGAAAGGCAGCTACATGAGTAGTACCAATTTTAAAGACATGATTCCTTGAGACAGCTAAGAGCGGAAGGAAATGTCTAGAGGCTCCAGAGGCATACTAACTTTTATAAATGGAGTGGTCATTCCACAGACGGTAAGAGAACAGGAGGAAAAATAAATGAAGAGGTGTAACGGTTCTGATGTAACTTGTAATTCCTCAGATGCATCTTCCACTTTTTGGCTAAAATGCAGATTACCACCTTTCAGTATTGCTTCTAGAGATTTCTCTAGAGATTTTCCTGCTGTGGAGTCCAAATATCTGATTTACCGCAAGTCAAGTAAAGAGGTCATGATATCGTGCTGAGATTCTCCTGAGCTACTGAGGACGTGAAGTCATACTTTCAATTTTATATTAGTATTCCAATTTTGTTTTACAGAGTAATAACAAAGAGAAAGGAATGCAGTTGAGAAGCACTCTAATATTACGTGGAAAAAACTTGATATTCTGGGATGGGGATTTTCTGCAAAGTTTGAATGGATTTTTGGATCTGAGCAACGATTTGCCAATGAAAGTGTGCCTAGCCCCGATGGCTGACTCCTGAGTCCCCTGTGGACAGGGAGAGTCGGCAACTTTCCTGCCAGCCTCCTTTTCCTGGATCTCTCCACCTCTTCCTCTTGAAAATGAAGATGGAGAAGAGAACAGCAATAGCTGGTCATTTCTCATTCCTTACTCACACTTAAAAGAGAACAGCCATACTGATGGGAAAGCTTTTCCTAGGTAGAATGCCCCAGAGACTATTTTTTAACAACTTGGAATTAGTTAAATTTCTTTTACGTGTACGGCATACCATGCCTGACTTCTCCACTTCTTAATTGTCTCACTCTGGCCTGGGTGACCTGACTTGTCCCACATGAACACAGCCGTAGTATTGCTTGCATCTGCTGTAGTGGGAGCCAGAAATATAAATGCTTTTGAAAACCAGGCCTCTGGCTTTCAACTGGCTGTGGGAGTGGGACACGGAGAGACAAACAAAAAAAAAACCGCTTTAGAGCAGCTTGTCCTGATTAAAGGCACGCTACCACAGAGGTCTTGGTATCCATTTCATGGAACCTAGTCCAGCAGACACACGGTCCTTACAGCCTACTCTGACTGCATGCTGTTTTACAGCCTTTGAAGGAACAGATTTATTCAAAGCATAGATTTTGTATTTATCTTCATTTCTACATTATAGACAGCTGTGGCAATGCAGTCTGGAGGCAACAAAATGAAAGGCACTATGTCCAGATCCATTTGCAAAAGGAAAGAAGAAATTTGCTTGTAAGGTGGAGAGAACTGAAGACTCTTTGACACTATATTCTTTCATTGTTCAGAGTGAGTGCTGAGTTAAACTAATTTTGAGATTTCGTAGCACTCGATAAATAAAGGTCAGTATCTTTGACAGAAAGAAAGATCGTAATTTTGGTGTTCCTTGTATGGCAAGCCTTGTAAGAGGAACAGATATTCTGCTGAGTACTTCTGAATTTTAACAAAACTAGAAGCCATGGCTCCCTACCTTGCCAAATACCTTATATAGATACTGAAGAAGGAAAACAAGATAGTTCCTTGTCTTTGGGCTGTGAGCTCTAAGGGAAAAGAATAGGTATGCAGCACTGTAGGCAGAAAGCACATAGAAGTTACTGAATCTTGCCTTTTCTTCTCCCTGATCTGAATTTGTAGCTGGATGCATTTTTAGATAAGCTCCAGAGAAGCTGTACGATATGAACAATATTTTGAAGCCATATTTAGTACTGTTTCTTCTCCATGTCTTGACCTAAGGCTTAATTTTGAAGTCTTCCTGATGCACATTGTTAGAACTAATTTGAATCAATTTTGTATCCTCATTTGGTTTGCCTGTAAATTAACAGAAGAAAGGCCTACTACTTCTAGCGTGACATGTTTTGATGAAGGTAAAATGTCAGCTGGAAAGCTTCTAATTTCTTTAAAGTGGAGTTAAATGTTCAAAAATACTCTCTAGAAACAGAAGACCTATTAGAGTGTCTATAAAAACAAGTAGGAACTCAGACTGATCCATAGCACCTTGGGGAATGAAAAACCTTTGGATCACTGAAGTGTCATCTCTTAATTTTATATTCCTGTTCCAGATCTTCCTATGAAAAAAGACTAGATAACTCCTCATTAAAAAATAATTATTTTAGTAGCATCAATTAATTTCTTCATACAAGTGAAATATGAGATGGTATGGGAATGGAAGAGCACTCTGACAGCCTTCCATTCTGTTAAGCAATTCTTCAGCCGTGTATTGCAGTATGGAAAAGCAGATCATTCAAATTGGCTGACCTCCATATTTTTTTTCTGCCTCTCATTAAATTTAGTCATGAGTGCAGTTTCATTTTGCAAGAAATAAGGTGGGACAACAATCTAAAAAAATGATTGTAAGGTGAAGATTGTGGGTGGGCAAAATGAAAAGTCTTTTCATCAGAATATTTAAAGCAGTTTGGTTTTATTCAGGTTTGGGGGATTTCTATATTAGATCTTTTAACTTTTGTGCCTGGTGAACATGTTGAACAAAGGGCATTAATATTAATAAGAAGCAGAGGTATTTGGGTACTTCTCAGATATGGAAAAAGTATATTTAAGGGATTTTAGCATTAATATATGCAACAGCCACGATTGAATTTGAGAGCCAGATGACTAATCCTGAGGAAATATGTAAATAGTCTTCCTCACATTAACAGTCTGATTTAATAGTGTGGTCATATTTAGGGTAGTGAAAATATATCTCAATGCATAGCTAGAAATGTATTAGTTTTCATGGTTCAAGCAATTTGGTTTTAAATTCTTTTCATAAGGTTTAAGTCATAATGCATTTAGGAACCTGTTAGCTAAATTGACCTGTGCAGCAGTAATGTTAGTCCAGAGCTCCTGTAATTGAAACACATTGCATAACACGGTTTTAAAGATGGAATATTTCTTGGCTTAGACGTGTCCTGATTGTAAGATCTGATTCAAAGCAATTTCCTTTGGGAGCTTTAGTCTCAGAAGGATCACAGTTTTAAAACAAACCTCTCGTCCTCCCAAAGAGCCATGTGAATTTGACATATTTTTTCATTACGCACAAGTTCGTAAAGTACAGAGATGGGCATGCTGCTATGATTGATTTATCGATTAATGTGCAAGTTTGAGGCCAAAATAAATGTTTGAAAATGAGCAGCGAATGCTTGAAGTGAACATAGAGCTAGAGACAAATGAACACATCTTAGCCTCTGATGTGATCATGCAAGAATTACAGGTAGCTAACTGAAAAAGTAATTTTTTTGTACAAAATGGTTGTGAAGGGAAGTTTGAAACCTGATGTGATCATAACCAGTATTTTCTTATCTGAGTCTGCAGAGAGTCTAAAACAATGGCTCCGAGCAAAGAAGCCAGCGTTACATTTGCCAAGGGTAAGCCATTTTCAAAACTCGTTTTTGATGTGTAGAACAGAAAAAGAGAGGAAGAAAGAGGCCAGCAAAACAAAATCTCCTCTGTTGCTGTTTCAGACCAGCCCGGCTTCAGTGCTGCAGATGCTACGGGGGGGTTCAGGCAGTACCTAGTCCACATTTCCAATCTTTTCAGCAGCGTACCTGCCTTCATTTCTTACTGGTTTCACCTCGACGAGGGCCAACTGACTCACGACATTGCTTATTTCACCACCGGCAAAAGGGTGTTCTCCCTTCCTCTGCTCACACGTGCTCTGTAGTCGTGTTGGTGGGGCAGGCAAGGCAAGTGCGTAAGCAGGGATGACGGGTTGAATGTCAAGGCGTGGAAATGGAGGAGAAAGAAAAAAACCAAAGCGCTCATTACATTTTGAACAATTTCTCTGCCCTACTTCAAGAATGGAAATCTGAGCCAGTGCCATCTTGTTACCTGCCAGATGCTAATTTCACCCAGGATAATTTTCTGGAGCTTTTCCCGTGGCTGTATTTTGATGTGAGGATTTCTGAGCTCTAGCAGCTCTTAATTCTAGTTCAAATATTAGTGCCAGGCAGCCCATGGAGAGGAAAGATCTCGTTATTTTTCTTTAGGATTCCACATTTGGCAGGAGCTATAGCAAATGAATTGTAAAAGGCTGGTAAAAGGGCGCATCATCATTCTGACACGCAGTTCACACACTGCTTATGTTAAAATGCTGTTACTTCTCAAAGGGGTTTTACTAGGCGGATGGATTTTGGAGGCTTTCTGAGTGGTCTTACTGATGCCTGAAGCTTGCAGCTTCCAGATATTTCCAAGACCAGACTTCCCTGAACCTCCAGTTTATGTGGTGGAGCATTACCCTTAGGATTGAAGTGTCTGCAAATCAAAATGTAGGGACTCAAGGAAGTAAAAGGGCAGAAGAAACAGAGGTATTTGGGTACTTCTCAGAAATGGGAAAAAATATATTTAAAGGATTTTAGCAGATTCAGGATTTCTTTATTGGCTCTTGTTTTTAAGGTGGTAAAACATTAAAAATGCCACAGATGTAGTTCACAGCAGGGCCAAAGGGAGGTTAAATTAATCTTCAAACTCACAACAGGGATAGTTAATTCTCATTTGTGAGCCGTGGAAGTGCCAGGGTTTTTTTCATTCCTAGGACTTTACAAACAGAAGGTGAGAACAAAGGGAGAAAGGAAGACTCATTTGGGTTTTTTTTCTCATGTAGAAATTAATGTTCATCAACTCACTTTCTCTAATGACTCATTGAGACGGCAAGAAAGTAAAAGCATCTCATTTTCTCTGCAGATCAGGACATAAATATTCTATCTCCATGCCACTGTAAGAAAGAGGCATTGCACATCTCTTTTTTGGAGTTGCCTGGCTGTGTTACTGTGCATAAGCATAATAACTGTCATTTTCTGTCATTTTCCAGTGGTTTTGTGTTCTCTTAAACACAGGCACGCAGGCAGTTGAGCTCCGTTGTTTCTACTGCGAATGCAAACCCAGAAATCTTCATTCAAGTCAGCGACCTGGTGTAAACCAAGATGCATACAGAACATACACAACTTAAAGACCCAAGATACAGGGTGCTACAAAATGGCAATAAAGCACATGTACGATGATCGTGGAAAAACTCTCCTGCCTGTGAGCTTCATAGCACTGCTGGATGCAAGAAATATTCCAGCAGCCGGGTGAGCTGGGATGCAGGTGGGGTGAGAGTTGGCATAAATAAGCGGGGGGTGAGAAGGGGCTCGGCTGTGATGAACTTGCCCTTGGCTCTTCTGCACCTACACGAGAGCTAGCAAAGCAGAGATATAACTGACGACTGGGTTAGTCTTTATCCGCGGAGCAAGTTTACAAGGACTGAAAATGGGAGGTGTAAACTGTCACATCTTTGCCCCACTGACCAGCAGTACCGCTCCTATCAGACAAGAAATCTCCCAGCAACGCTCTGCCCGCTGGCCCCACGTTGATGATTAGGCGTAGGATGCCCCATGGCTGGCTACGAAGTTTGAAAGGCGGGAGACGTGGCTGAGCAACACGCCAAAGCCTGTGCTGCGGTCCTGAGCACCGCACGAAGGTGGTATTTTTGGTTTAATGTGTGTTAGACAAGCTCTGTGATTTTTTGGATGTGCACTGCCCACAGCAGCAAGCACTTATGCATCGTTAGATTTTGCAATAATTGGCTAGTACAGGCTCCTTTACAAGAGGAGAAGTGATTTTCCTGGCATCACATTTTATATAAGTGCGCTATTAATCATAAGCCATTGCTGGTATATTTGACTTGTTTGTTGTCTAATGTTTGAGGTGAATACCATTTAAGATTTATTTTGTAATTTTCACTATGCCAATGTAAAACATACAGCTTGTTGCCATCAGGTTGGAAAAAAAATTACCTCTTGATGCAAAAAGGCTGTCAAGATTTGAACCTTCCCAGTGATAAATGACAGAGGCACCAAATATACCTTGTTCCTGTACATCACTTCTTTGACTATGCTGTGCTTTTTATATAACATTGTGGGTTTCATTCTTGTCCCCAGAATACTCTTGGAACTGAGGAGTGCTGTCCCAGCAATGTTATTATGCTGACAAAAAGATTTTAATTTTTAGACAGGTATAAAATATATGAATGCAGGCATAATGTTTTAGTTGCATAATGTAATACCAGGAATAGCTCACCAGTCATCTTAATCAGATCATCATTCCCTCAAAATCCCAATAATTTGCAGTATACCTTCCTTGCCTAAATGGAGGTCAGAGAAGACACTGGTAAGGTCAGCAATTAGTGCTGATACTGAAAGCTGGCATTCAGTAGATGGGACAGTAATTACAAACTGTATAAAACTTGAAATACTTTACATGAGAGGCTGTTACAATCTTGAGGTCTTTTTTGGCTCCTGTGAACTCTCATCCACTTACACTCATTAATGATTTCTGATTTGAACAGATCCACAAATAAAAGGAAGAGCTGTCTTCAAACCATTAGCTTTCCAGTCTTTTTGAGTTAATACTGTTGATGCAAAGTCACTGTTTGCAAACCTTCCAAAATCTGATCAGAGCTCTAAAATGACATTGCACCACATCTGTTTCATTCAGTTATGCCAGTTTAAAATAATTATAATAGAAATTCCTCCTTGCTGAGAAAACTCTGGACAGCTGGAGTCTTCCCTTTATCCTGCATAAAACTAACAGGCATCACATCTTTCGTGCTAGCAATTCTGCATAATATTTCTCCTGCCAGTGCAATTTGAAACACCTGGTTGCCTGAAGTAAGGTCAGGAAGATTGAAAAGACAAAGGGTTATGCTGTGTGCTTTCTTAATAATACGAATATATTAGATAAGTGAAAACGTTTATTTTTTCATTGCAAGAACAGTTACAGAATTAACTTGGAGATTTGCTCTATTCCTGAATAATGACTGTCTAAATTACTCCCATCATTGGAAAGATGCTTACAAACGTTGTTAAACATCAAGAACAATTTTAGGTTAAAGATCTAAGAAAAAACTGGTAGCTGAAAACTTAGCTCATCAGTAATTCAAAATAGTTCTGGGGAATGTAATCTATTGGCGACGCTTTAGCTAAAACTGTGTGGCTGTATGGCTTTGATTGCTCTCCTGTGCCACAAGGTGTCATTGTTTTACCAGTATCAGCTTTTAAAAAGCCACACGGCAGGAAAAGATGCAAAAATCCCTTCACCTGGCGTTTTAAGAACTTGGAAACATACACAGATAATTATCTAGTTTTTAGCTGCTTGAGGAATGTAGAAAATGGCAACCTGTCAAAGACTAAATCAGAAAGATCTCCTTGACACCCGCTAATGCACCAGCAAGCTCCCGAGGTCTTCAGGCTGGTTTGGGTTTTTTTTGCTTTCCTTGTGTAAAGGCCGTTGGATACGCAGTAAGGAATTTTATTTTAATTCCGTTTCGATGGCTTGGAGGATGACACGTGTAATTTTGCCAAGCCCAGGTTTCTGTGTCCCCCCCCCCCATGCTGGGGGCAGAAGCTCTGCCGGATGCACGCGTGGGGCAGGTTTGTGGGTCGGGGGCTGCCGGCCACCCCCGGC
>JAOBAS010000057.1:14643312-14700648 GCA_025311575.1 Elanoides forficatus
GAGCCAACACGGAGGTACTTCCCGCGGGGGGAGGATGCCATCCCGGGAGGAGAGGAGTCTGCAGGGGGGAGGAGGAAGGATGGATGTCCAGCTGGAAGAGCGTACCAGTGCCAGTGCCCATGAAGGGGATAGAAACTGGGACCCCTCACAGCTACCGCACTTCTCCTCACAAAAAATAGATTAACTTCTCACTAGGTTGCAGGATGCGGCAACCTTGAGATGCTGCTGGTCCGTGGGATGATATGAAAGACAATAAAAGAAGGGAATGCGTTCACTCTAATGGATAGAGAAAAAAATTAACAAAGAAGCAGCAAAGAAATTTTTGTGAAATAAAGCTTGTCAGGGGACAGGCCCGCCTTACAAGTTGTCCAGGCAGTGCTATTCCCAACAAATCCAATTAATCTGAAGTACTGATGTTTATATCCAGGATTATGATGACCTCATGTCAGCAACAATTTGCTGGCAGTGTTATTAATGGCAGAACACATACTCAAAAACTCCCAACACATTTAAAGCAACACAGATGTCATATGTCTACTCCCAGTTAGCAATACAAGACATTAACAGGCTCAGTGATCAGTTTTTAAAAAGATTTATAAAGCCTATATACATCCATTTGCCTTTTGACTAATGAAACTGCCTTGAGGTTTCCTTTTCCCCTCCCATTTTCTCCACCTAAAAGTAGCCGTTTAGGAGTCCCATTTCCATTACAGATGCTGTTGGTGCATAAAAGGAGAATGCTTGTGGAGAAAGCTCCGGATTAGACATACTCCCTGTGGAGTGCTAAAACCCCATTTCTGATAAAACATGCTATTTGAGTTATTTTTCCTTTGTAAAGAATCTTCTGCAAAATCGTGCTGCAGCTTGGTCACAGTATACGAAGTGTGCGGTGCCCAACGCTTGGCGTACAAAGAGAAGCTACAGCAGTGATGGGTAACGGCCCGAGCGCAGGGTCTGCTCAGGAAACTGCACAGTCACCAATAGAGCCATGTGGAATTTTTCAGAGTAAGGAGTTTGCCAAGACCAGTGATGATTTTGATAGGTGGGCTGAAAGCTTTTCTGCCATACGTTAAAGAAGAGGAGGAAGTTTATTAAAGGAATTTTTCTTCCAACTTTTTTACTGAGTCAACTTGAATTTAATGTTTTGTGGCAGTTTGAATAAAAAAGCCATATACTGTATGAATCAAACTCATGTTCTCTTTCAAAGACTGAGTGTTTTTCTTATGAAAAATATCTATATCTGTGAAGCCTGAATACTTTCCTATACTTTGACTACAGAAAATGCAGAAAGCCATACAGCTCTGGTATATCAACACACCACACTCATGAAATGACCATGTGCCTACTTTATATTGTAGTTTGAACCAGGATTGCATTTTTGTCTCTGCTTACTGCACCTCACATCAGAGAATTGTCGTGGAGGACACAAACTAGACTCCAAGTGAACTGGCAGATACTGTCCTGGTGTCTACGTAAGGCACTTCAGCCGCTAATGAGCAATTAATCCATAAAGCCAGAGTAAAGCTCGTCTGGCATAACCCCCTCTGAAATGCTTACGGTATGTATGACAGGTTCTGGGCGCCATCAGCAGATCCGCTCCCATTGCTTTGCATTACTTGCTAATGTAGTCATAGCTTAAAAGCACCAGCACCCAGTGCTTGAGGGAACATCTAACCCACGGAGCTAAAGCGCATTTCCCAGTTGCCGGTTCTGGATGCCCACCCTGGTCCTTTTTGGTCTGTGTGCCACGGCGGGACCTCAGTGTGCAACGTCCCGGGGAGATGTGGACCCGTGGCCAGGGGCTGAAGTACGGGGTGTCTGAACAAGTACCTGGGCTGGAAGACTCAGGAGTCCAGACGGTTGGAGTACGCTACGCTAACAGAGACCACCTGCCCAGAAGCATAGCCACAGCTGATGAGAAATAACTGCTCCCATGCTGAGTTGGAGGCACAGAGGATGAGTTATTTGGGGCCAGAAGGTTTGTCTTTATGGGGAAATATTTCTCCTGAGAGTCCCACGTGTCATTCTGGATGGTTTCTGTCTGACAAATATAAAGCTCTGTGCTTGCTGCTTTTCAGAAGTCGCAGCTGCCTTAGGCGAATAGGATATCTGTTCTGAATGTGCATTAACCATTCCTCTAAACTCTGCTTTAAATTCAAATTAAACAGATAATGTATGAGAAGCCATAACTTACCGGTAATGTGTACAACAATGTTGTACCTTCTTCAAGGCAGTCGCAAAATTAAGGAAAAACACAACAGGGAATACAGGGAAGGCCCCAATTTACTAAAATAATATTTTCTTTTTTTCACTCAAAAAGAAAAAAAGTCTGCCTCCTCAGGTGTAAGGCCTCATTCCAAGGGCTTTATTTTTAATGAAAAGAAACCACCTCAAGGTTAGCCTTGAAAAAACACATAGTAGTATATTATCGTACTAGACAGACAGCTTTGTTAAATGATTTTTCCCTTCATAGATTTCTCAGGCTTCTTAGACTGTATGTGTGAGCAATATAGCACATACAGAAAACAATTTCATCCTGGACATAGAAGAAGAGGTCAGAACACACATCCCCATATAGACATTTGTACTCACTCATAAACATACATGTATACTCACATGCACAGCCAAATAATCTTAAGCACCTGTCTTTTGCCATTCTGGCGTGCATACAGCTACAGAAGTATCAGTATCTATATCATTTTGCCCATCTATATTTCTTTCTATGAATGATAAATAATTAGTGGTGTAGCTATAAAGCTTATGTATTTCTAGCCAATGACACCTTCAAGGTCCCTCTGCTGCCTACTGCTTGACCTTGGTTTAAAAGCACACAGAATGGAAACCTTGAAACCAAGATCAGCAGGATTCATTCTGACAGAAAACAGATGGAGCACAATAGAGAAAAATACACATTTAATTTTAATCTTTTTTTAAACAGCCTGACTACTACCAGTTCTTAAAAAAATCTTAAGGTACAGACTGTCCTTCACACAAGTAGCAGACATTTTAATACTCCAATTACATCTGGATTGGATAACATTGCAACTACAATAACTATAGCAATGTCTGTATTATTCCTCCCTTTAGACACGGTAGCAGGAGAACACATACGTACCTGCGGAAGTAACATAACAAAGGGCTATGGCCTTAAGATGAGCCTTCTTAATGAAAGATTCCTGCCTTCATAAAAGTACAATAAGAAGCATTTTATTTCATAATATTTGGACAGGAAGGTTACGAGGCTTCAATATAGACAGATGATACACAGTGATGTGACCTTAAAGATACTGCTTTTCTCTTATGTTACTTTTCAATTTTATGTTCTGTCTCAAGCCAGCTAATCTTAGATAGGTCTTAATAGGCTTCATGTTTTCTGAACGAGAACGAAAAGAATATCTTTACAAAGTGGGGAACAGAATTTGAGATCACGTCACATCACACCGGTACGGGTCCATATGAAACGGACAAAACCAAGCCTGGCTCTCCAGCTGCCCTTGCCCATGGGCAATGATCGCCGAGAAGAAGGCTGTCTCAAGTCTTCCCACTAGGATGACTGCTTGCCCCTGCATTATTCAGTGCTTTTATTGGGAAGAAAATATAAACCTTTGCTGATATAGGTTTACAATGTCACAAAGATGAAAGCGGTGATTAGATGATAAAAAGAGGCAGATCACTCGTACAAAGCTGCCTGGATTGCTTAAGCTGCTCGTGACCAAAGAAAGAATGTCTTAATACTGCTAGAGCATAGGAAGAAAGAATATAGGACAATGTTTATGAGGTTATCCTGGAAAGCAGCAGTACTTAAAAGAATTAACTTAGAATAATGGTAAAAAGGACTAGCATCATAGTTGGATGAAAAAAGAAGGACATACTAAAGGAGTAGAAAAAGATACTTATAGTGGCACCTGTAGGAACAATACTGGAAGACAGCGTACCTATCCAAAGTCTCTTCTTCATAAGAGTATGTGGAGATGGTTTGTAAAGACAGGAAGGTCTTGAAGACCTTTATAATGATTTGGGTAATTTAAAGAATCAGAATGTGAGCATCTGATTTTTGAAGACACATGAAGATTAACTACATTCCACAAATGGTTGAAGACTCAATGTAACAATGATTGTTGATCCTACTCTGACAAAGTAAAAGATAGCTAACAAATTGAAAAAGTGGGTGGAATGGATCACTATGACGATTGAATCTTTCTGTCACACCGTAAGACATTACTGCAACAGAAAGGACTATTCCTTCTTTTTATATGGGTAAGCATTGTAGAATCTGCTAATCAATGACTCAACCTTTCTCAATTTGTGGACATATAACCATTTTTCAGCATATATGCAAAAACCTCTTAGAAATTTCACATATGCAAATGGTTAAAGAATTTCTGGACTTGTTCCTTTCTGTGAATTACATAGAAGCAGCACATAGGCTTCCAGAGGTTTCTTCATCACACATTAAATATCACAACATTCTCTTTTCTGTAATGGACCTCAAATCACCAATGTAGTCTCTTTCCAGTCTCTTTCTCCATTCTCCTACTTATCCAGTTCAGTGCCAGCTTGATGACAGTCTTAGCCCTATAATTCAGCCCAATACTTGCAAATGCAAGAATTGCCTGGTGTTTCATGCTTCCTTCTGGTGTTTTCAGGCATCACCACGTCATGGCTGGTCTCCCAGTTTAGCACAGAACAAACTTCTCTTTTTGCTTTTTAATAGGAAAACAGAAACTTTAATTCTCCATTTCCTTAGGTATCACTGTCTTCAGGTATAGCCAGAGAGTCCTTGTCGTACCTATTTTAGTAAGCTGTTTTTCATCTTTGTTTCCATTCCTGCATACACACATACACAACACACCCATACCTGGATATTTCTGAAGGTCAAAAAAGTTTGATTGTAAAGCTAAGTAGAATTTAGGAAAGAAAGTGCTTAATTTATTCTAGGAATATGGTTATGTATAGTTGAACAGGAGGCTTGTCTGCTATGCCACTATACAAGGTCTTTTTTTTTTTTCATTTTCTTCTTTATAAATTGAACTTTTTTTTGTGGGAAAAAGTGCAGATGATAATGGGAGCTTTAAGCACAAAATGTCTGATAATGACAAGAACAATGAGAAGACAAGTAAGATGGATAAGAGAATAAAGACACTGTAAGAAAGGCAGAAAAAATCCTAGAAATCTGCACACAGGCCTGGGAGCATATTATTGAATCTGAACCATAAACTGTATTTAATGTAATTTTATCCATTGCACCTAACTACAAGGGTGAACGCAGGCAGAAGTAGGAAATATTTCTAAGAATTGTTACGCTTACTGTTTCTCTCTTCTATTTCTTTTTATTGTTAACCACTTTAAACTAAATTGACTTTTAGTTAAGACCCTTTTGTCTATAAAACTATAAATGCCCTATAGCATTTTTGTGAAGGCAAAATAAGCTCCTCACCTGAGAGACAAGTAAGAGGAGCCTGAGGTCTTTTCATCAAAGCAGCCTAAGAAATGGTGCATTGCGGACTTCAGCTAAGATGGTGCAGTTAAAGGGAAAGTCAATTGATCACAGGAAGAGAAGAACAAATATCAACATTCTTTAAAATTAGATTTCTAAATTACTGTCGGGGATTCACAGTTCACAGTTTTGGGAAAAGGTTAAAGCAAGAGATTTTGTTCTGCAAGAACAAATGTCTCTTGGGAAATTCATTGCTGTTTAAATGATCTTCTGACCAGTTTTCCACCATTAGGTTGCTAGAACAAAGCCTGGGGACCAGTCTCCTCACCAGTGGTTATTTTGATGCTGGTTAGGACATGTCATTACTTCTGCCTGTACTGAAGCACCATAAATTAGCTAGCAAATTATGTATTTCACCTTTAAAACAATGAAATCAGGTAGAGATGATTTTTTTTTTAAACATGAACTGGCCTTGCACTTGGCAAAACCTTTGTTTTATATTTTAGATTTAGGCAAAACCTTTGTTTTATGGTTTAGTTTTAGAGTGCTTCTTTAAGCTGCTTAATCATAAGTAGAACCTTCCCCTCAGAAGCTGCTTATGTTGTTTTTGAAGATCTATTCATGAATGGGGCAGGTGTCAACTTCTTATCTTTTGAAGTGGTGTATCTCAGGGAGTCTGTTTCAGCTTTGAATTAACCTGCAGCTCTTGTAGGCAAACACAAAACACTGACAACTCTACAAATACAGACAACTCTATAAATAGAGAGAGACCAAGTATTCATACACTCCAAAATGTATGCTGATCACTGAGAAATAAGAAATGGACTTCAGAATATTGAAATACATAGGAGACACTCTTTTATTTAGATTCCTGTATCAGTTTAGAGTTTAGAAGAACATTCTCAAAAGGCTTGATTCAAAAGGAAAAAAACAATACCTCTGATTTTCTAAGTAACAGCTGATAGTTTCATTTTACTGACATCTTCTGGATTATAATTTGGTAACAGGTTGTTTTTTCTTTTTTAAATGAGGGTCTATAATAAGTCCTATGTTACAGTGAAATAAAATAAGATTTTAGCTTTGGCTTTGTTCCAGATCTTAAGCCAGAAATTGAATTTTTAATAGTATTTATGATTTATCGTGAAATTAATATATTCAAACTACTGTTTAAACATTGATTAATATTAACTTTGCTTCCTTCCCTCCTTCTCTCTGCCTGGCTCGTGGTGCCATCTCGTCTGGTCCTTGCCAGGCAGCTCCTGGGACTCCAGCATGTCGCACTGTGGAGCCTTAGCACTGCCTGAGAGCTTAGAATCATAGAATCATCTAGGTTGGAAAAGACCTTTAAGATCATCGAGTCCAACCGTCAACCATGCCCACTAAACCACGTCCTGAAGTGCCTTGTCTATGCGTTTTTTGAATGTCACCTCCAGGGATGGTGTCACCACCACTGGCCTGGGCAACCTGTTCCAATGCCTGACTTCATTCATCGCATCTCCAGTTAGCTTTATTATGGCGTTAGACATGCCTCTGAACATCCCTAGCCATGAAGCACTAACCAACTCAGTTTCCGAAGCTGTCGTGTATAATAATGGCCTGGACAGAGCCAGCGGTACAGAGCTTCAGAGACCTCAGAGAGCTGCCTCCCTTGTCGGTGCTTACCTCCAACCAGGTCATAAAGTGACCTGAGATCTGAGAATCCATAGTTAACTGCAGCATTACATTTGTTCTGTATTTATACAATAATCATAAGTCACTTTGGACGGTCCATTTTGAGATGACTGCCTTGGTCCCCAGACTGAAATCTCTATTCCCTCAGCCTTGTGACTCACAATGCACCTTTAGTCATATTTTATCCTTCAGCACTGCACTCTCTGTCACATCTTATTGCTTAATACATGCTGTCGAGCACAGCAACATTGCACTACCAGATAAACCTCAGTGACTTCTGTATGAAAAGCAAGTTCATTTGCCTGGTGTTTAATAAGAGTTCCCCTTTAATATGAATGCTTAATATGAATGTTCCCCTTTAATATGAATGCTTAATATGAATGTTCCCTTTAATATGAATGTTGCATGCATGCCCTTGACATACTTGCTCGATAATAATAACAATAATGTCTGTGTACACAAGGGTAAAACAGGGTTTATTTTGCCATATTATAAAATCATGCTGGTTTACTGGGTTTCATCTCATTAGATTTAATAATTCTTTTTAAAAAGCCAATTGAGCTATAAACCACAATAGATTTGTAGATGTTTCAGGAATGACTTTAATCTCTTTACATTCAGAGACACCTTCCCTACCTTCTATGTATTTTATATGGAATCTAGTGAAGTAACGGTAGCTGTGGAGAGGTAAAGGACCTCTGAAATGCAGTTGATATTTCAGATGTATCAATAGTTTATTCTATGGCTTTACAAACTGTATGCCTTTCCAAAACCATATTCTATGGCAAACAAAATGTCCTATGCTATTTCAAAAAAGATAAGCTACTGAGGAATATGATAGAGAGTTGCTAATCCTCACCAGTCAAATATCGCATTAATAAAAAGATAATGGGAATTTACCCTATATAATCTTTAAAGGCTTTTTTTTTTTTTTTTTCATTTTGTCTTTTGGTTGTTTTCACCCTTTGGAAGGAGTCTATTTGTTTTCAGAAGGGTATAAAAATCCTAGGATCACTATTCAGACTCTACCATGCACAGGAAATAGAGACCTTGCTGTTTATTACTTGGCAACATCTCCCTTTTCTTTCCCTGTTCCCTGGCCTGTGAGGAGCTGAGATTTTAACTACCTGTTGTCCCTCTGGCCAGGATGCAGAGACAACCCATTCACAGCTTTTTCTTGGAGATCTTGTTTTCCCAATTATCTTGCTGCTATATTTGCTTGTGACCATCCCAGTGCTGTCAGGGAGCTTCCAGCTCCTTCATGCCAGTGGCTACTGCTCACTGTCCCTGGCAAGCCCATCATTGCTCATTCCCCTTCCTGCACAGCTCTCCTATGGACACCTCCAAATTCCTCAGACCCCCCATTTGACTCTCATGTGGTCACCAAGAGGGTTTTTCACACCAACCAACTCCAACATGGCATGCTCTCCTTAGACTCCTCTGAGCCTGCAGAGATGAGGGAGCTGTGCCTCCAGTGCAGCTGGGTACAGCAGGTGCCTAAAACTAGTTAGAAGGAACAGTTGTCTTTGTTTCTGAGATCTTAGACAACATTATTTTACCTTCTCCAAGATATGAACAGTGCTCTTATTGCTATTATAATTCCAGGGACACTGCTTTTGTTTCTAGATAAGAATTTCTTATACTTCATATCGATAATCTTCATGCATAGTATTTCACTAATGCAAAGATAAAGAGATTAGACACCGACTTTCAACCTGCCTTAACCTCCTTTCACTACATGAGGAAATTGCGTATCATATTAAAAAAGCAGCAGAAGATACTATTGGCCAATGACCCATTCAGATTTCAGACTTAATGAAGGAGAGACACAGATTTAGTAACAAGTTAAAAGTTAATAGAACGTGCCTTGCCCCTTTTTAAATACTTAGGTTTAGGCATTCCTAGTGGAGAATAAAAATATCTGTTGCATTTGTTTTATCTGTTGTATGCTGGAGAGGGTGTGGCAAGACTGGTAATTTGGGAGGAATATTCAGTGACAAACACAGTCCTAGCAGGTGGCCGGTGCAGCCCAACTTTCAGCCTCTTGGAAGATAATGGTAGGGCCAAATTCTCTACACTTCCCCGTGTTCTTTCACAGAAGATAATGCTTTGTTCAGTGTTCACCTCGAGTGTAATTCCACTCAGATTTCAGAGCCTGCTTGTAAGGATTTAGGGAAATTAATTGGAAAACCTTCCCCTTAAGAGTTTATGGAAGTGAAGACCTCACTGAGGTGATAAGCTTTAGTCATATCCTAGTGAGAGACAACAAGAGACTGGGTGGGATACTAGCAAGCACAGACTTATCTCTGCGATTGCAGCCAAGGAAAAGCATCATTAAATCCTCTAGCCTTTGCTTCATTACAAGGTAGTCCTAGTTGTGGCCTTATTTTCTCACCAAAATAACCAGGAGTGGGAGCTTGGCCAAACCTCTGGAGAAGTGGGCTGTGGTGTGGGAGGCACGGATCACATTGCTGCTCCTTGGGTCACCAGGCAGATGCAGCTCCCTCAGCTGCATCTTGTTTCAGTGGTGTCTCCTGCAAGTCCAAATGAGGGGATCCTGAGGAAGATGGTGATGGAGACAAAGAACTGATTTCCTGCTAACTCAGCCAGGTTGTATCTTGGCTGGAACCACAGCTCCCAGCCATTAAAGTGAAAACCAAGTGGCTGGCAGACACTGCTCCTTCCCTTTTAGCATGGGCTGCAGCACAATTACATACACCTAAACTGAGTTACTAGAACCTTGTTAGTAGCCCTTCAGTTAATCAGAAGATTTGCAAATAGCTTGCTTATCTTTAATCTGCTTGCTTTTATCCTTTTCCTGCTGCTCTGATGGATTGCCCAAACAGAATAAACAAGTGACAAGAAAAATACTTTCAGAGGTGGGAAAGTACCAAGTTCGCAGTGCAGAAAATGCATGTCCTCTAGTGCTGCAGCCTAAATTTTAACTTAGGAACTCTTATTTCTGGGAAAGAGTAAAACAATGGCACCTTTCATCTGGCCTACTGGATGTGTGTAAATTAGCGTTTTAATTTGGATCTGGAGTAAACTTTTGAAACTACTCTCTTAACCCTTCTCGCTTGTGGTGCTTTGGTGTGCACCATGGGATAGTCTCAGAGTGTGTGGACTGGATTTCCTTCAGCTGAAACCAAACCCAAAGGGATGGTCCGGGAACACACCTACCGTGCTCCAACCACTAATGGGCATTAACGGGCTCGATTACAGTAAGTCTGAAGAAAGCACGCTCTGCACTCAGAGGGTGAACGCCAAGTCTCCAGATGTAATGGTTTCACTCTACGGATTGGTTCCTATTGCCCTTTTTGACTTGCTATGTGGCTATAAGCAGACATAACAATTGTGAATTGTTCAAAGCTCAGACAGAGTAAGCAGTTCTTATTTATGCTGCAACAGAGCTGTCATGCTGCTTAGGCGTGTGTATACCTAGCATGAATATATAGAGACACCTCAGGCTGGAGCTGCTTCTACCAAAGGCAGGCTTTTGTAAGACAAAAAAAATCCTAAACCAAAGCGGAAAGTCAGGATTCCTGCACGGGGAAAGCAAATCTACTTTGCTTTCCACGTTTGGACCTATGCTATTTTCTGTGTCCAAAGGCTGCATATAGGCACCAACAAAAAGTTCGCATTGTTATGTGAAATCTGCAGCAGCACATGGGATTAATTTCTAGCAAACAGAAAGTCAGAGTGAGGATCTAGAGCTCGGAACCATATCAAGCGCAGATGAACAAAGAGGAAATTCAATGATTTATGAGGGTAAGACATCTAGATGGTAAAACAGAACATCGTGAGACTGAGGCACGCAGGAGCTACAGGGCCTTGTGAAGCATTCAGGGAGGCACTGACAGGTATCGACAGATGAAGGGACGTTCAGGGTTGCTGCAACTCTCTTAAGCAGAAGTACCCGTAACATTGCTCAGGCTAGGAGAAGGAATAGTGTCAAAAGCTGGCACTTGTTTCTCTGACTGGTCGTGACAAGAGTAGCATCTATTTGCTTATCAATCTCGGGAGACTCCTGTGTGAAATCTGAGTTAATTCTGGGCTGCCTGTTGGTTTTTTTTTTTTCCTTGAGCCAAAATAATGGAAAGAAATATAGCAGAGAAACTACAAAATATTAGCTTCCTCTGAGTATGGTTAATGGGGCAAATGTCTACTGTATGCAAAAAAATTTATTTTACATGCTTCCTGAGAATGTGGTAGTAAGATCAGCCTGCATGTCTTGAGCCATCAAAGAAGAGATTGCGCAAAGTATGTCCAGCTCCTCTTTAGATCCACAAGACCTGTGAGTGCTCAGCACCTTTCTGAAGTCCAGAGGGGATGACACAACCTGCAGTAGACTTCTGGCGATTAAATACAAATTTTTAAACTAACTCTAAAAGCTTTCCAAAATCTACTTTTACAACCTTAATAATTCTATTCAAGGCTGAAAATAACTTTTGTTCTTTTGCCTGAAATTCGTTAAGATGCTAATTAACAAATCAAACATAGCTCATTAAACAAGAATACAGTAAATGTCATTTTATTCAAAGTTTCACCTTGGAAAAAACCAACAATCTCCTCAGATGACACAGGACTTGCAAGTACTGGAGAATACAATAAGATAGAACTCGCAAAAGTCATGCAGGTATACTCTTTCACCACATGCCTTCCCTAACTGGAAAAAGAGGATAGAAATAAGAGTCCTGTTTTCTCTGCTAGTATTAAACAAAGACTGATGACAAATATTATTGAACTGCATAATAAATAATACTCCCTGTGATCTTAAAAATACTTACTTCAATGTCATAAAACATTTATTTGAAAAAAACCCTTATTTTCTTTTAATTCTATGGGATCTTTCTGAAAGGTGAAAGTATTTTGATACTATTTAATACACTTCAGTGAAAAATTGTTCTTTCTCAGTAGAAGTTTCAGGGGATTAAAAGCTATCCAAACAGTAATCTTTCATATCATGCATCATTAGCAGAACTAAAAATTCATATTCTACAAGGTTTTGGAGCACAGCTGTAGAATACCCAGAGCACACCTTCCAGCAGCAGAAATTAAGTAAGCAGCTGCATGGTTTCATACAGACCTCAGCTCTCTTATTCAAAGGGTTGCTTACTAGAACAGAAATTTCATCCTTTCTGTTCCAGACACCAGCAAACCATGTAAGTAGATATAATACTCACTTTAAACTCGTACTTACATTGTTTGCTGGATCAGGACCGTAGCTGAGGTTCTTGATCTTCAGCAGAGGATTAGTGCTCAGAGGCACATGAAGATTCAGACAGCAGTGCCAGTGAAGTAGTATTGCATTTGTAGGAGCCGTATTTATTAAAAAAAGCTGTTAAAGTCTTTTGTGATCTGTGAAAAAAAAAATTTTGAAAAATCAAGAAACTCCCCCCAGGAGCCTTTTTCTTGGTAGCCCAGAGTGCTGTGATTTGAAATATGGCTTCAGTAATGTACTCAGCATAGAAAATTCTGAGTATTCCACTGGATAAAATAAATAAAACCACTAAAAGGTTCTGTTAAACAATGAGGCTTTTAAAGATATGAAGAGCATTCAGGCCTTGTTTATGAGGCTGAGGAAGAAACATGTGAAGGAAAATGCTTACTGTCTAACTGTTTTTTTATAGTCAGAATAATCTCCCGAGCCTTAAATAATTGCTTGCACATCAGTGTAGCTTGCTTCTGATGGAGGAGAGGGGAAGAAGAGGGAACTAGCTGATCCATCCCTTACAGCTCCATGTAGGATATTTCCCCTGCCTCTCCTGGCCATGTGAAACAGATTTGGAGCTCCTCATCCTCTTCCCATCCCATACAGTGAAGACCCTGTCCTGCCGCTCAGACACATTCTTGCTAGCTCAGGTAGCACAATTTGAAGCGGTAAAAAATGCGATCTCCAATGCAGTCATGTCAGCAGGACTTCCTAGTGAGTTGCACTTATACTGCCAAAACTGCATTTAAAAAATATAGCTTCCTTTCCTCAAAATTCATAGCTTTACTGTGCTGGCTGTTCTAATAGAAACAATCCACAGACCTACCAGTATAACTGCAACTGTTTTCTGCCAGGCAAAGCGGCTCCTAAGATAGCTTCCCTAAGATAAACAAGACAATTTATTCTAGGAAAAGAATGCCTACGTGGAAAATTACACTGATGTAACTATACAGATGGAGCAGTAAGTTTCCTCAAGACTGATCCTTCACTCTACTTTCAGGACTGGTTGCCTGAAGTTAGATTCCTAAATCTATTTTCTGGCACATGGACAAGTGACCTGATTTTCAGGAGTGCTCAGTGCTCGGCAGATTGCCCAGGAAACAGTTTACTTTTTAGTCACTACTGCTACTTTCAGAAATACTGCAAGACAGATAAATCTGGGTTGCAGGGTTTCCTCCAACTATTTACATATGGAAAATTTTTTTTCTGCTCACCTTGCTTAAAAATAGAACAATGCTACCACATTCATTAATTTCATTCCCTTACTTAAAAAACCCTCCATGCTTAAACAGCATCTCACATTATGACTCTTCTCTAGCATCTGGGAAATGGTACAATCAAAATGACATTCCTATCCCATGTGATATATGATTCCTCCAGGGAAAGAAAGTTGAGACCACAGATAATACATTCTCCCTTTCCAGCTATTACAGACATTATTTAATACTGCACACAACTTTTTGTTCAAGTATTTATAAATGTCTTCAATGAACTTTAACCCAGAATGCTTTAAAATGAAAGATACAGTCATTATGGTTGGGTAATGGAGAGAAAATTAACAGTCACAGATAAAGAAAAATATGATTTACGATCTGTCGGTTGTTAACTAACCAGTACACACGCCCGCACGCACATGCACACACACGCGCTCTCTCTCGGGAAGCATGGCCCAGGAGTGACAGCGCCGTGGGAAGTGCTGCCTTCTGGCTTCTTTCCTGCTACGGGGCACCAGTCGGATCAGGGAATTTGCTGTGGGAAGGGAAGCGTTTGGGAAGTTCAGACTGTTTTCCCAGAGAAGCATTGGGTGATGCTACAGCTGCTTTGACATGGTCAGGGTCAACGATTTGCTCTTCAGTTGCGAACATGGCAGTGCTAATACACGTTGCTCTTCATTTAGGATTTTTGGCACTGTCACAGCCTAGTCCTAGTAAAATATGAAACAGTGCATTGTAGATTGTTACTGTGCTGAGATTTTTGGAATGGAACATTCATATCTTTTTATATAGTTTTACTTGCTGCTATTTGAACACAATGAAGAAGTCTGTCTGCCTGCTCTAGTTAGCATTTGTTGTGTTTTTTTGTTTTTTAAGTCATGTCTGACCTTGTTCATGTTGTTTTGTTTAGTGTCCTTGAGCTTAGCTTTAATCTTAAATAAAAGCACAAGAAATGCTACGTTTTCAAAGACAAAGCTGAAAAGCCATTGACAACAAATATTGTAATATTTTTATTGCATTTTACTAAACTATTCTACTTGCTAGGAGCTCTGATTCAACCAAGCTAACAAGGTTATCAGATTATATGTCTATTGTCTTGTTATGACTTCCTTGGCTGAGTTCCTGCAGTAAACAATGCTGATGTGATGCTTTGTTCAAGTAGCAGAACTGTAGGGAGCTGGAGGGAGGGAATGGTGCGGGGACGAGGGTCATGGAGCTGTCAAGGCCTCCACAGCGGTGGTGCAGCAGGGAGTACAACCTGCGGTCAATATTAATCAGTCTCGCTACATGTGCTCTAGGTAGTCACTGCTGGTCTGTGACAGCCAAGGACCCAGGTCTGGGAACCTGCAAAACATCCCCCAAGAGAACAGAGACGCAAGCAAGCAGGACATTGCAGATATTTATCCAAGCTGACACATGCCAAAAACCTTTGGAGGGAGGTAATTAAAACCATTTAAAAGCATTAAACCTATGCATTAAAAATACATTTCCACTCACTTCACTGTATGCCAGAGTGCCCGAGTTACAAACGTAACTGTTTAAATTACCAGTAAAAAGGAAACATCATTGCATGCTACCTTTTCTGTTCTTCTGTGTAAATGCCATGTGCATTCAGATTTCCTCTAAGCACTGTCATAAACTTGCAGTCTCCCTGCCGGTGTAATTAATGTATGTAACTATTGCTTTCTACATAACAGGATGCCAGGGCAGCAGCTGCATGGTTGGAGAATCTGCATTAGCATCATGCCAGTTGGCTAGTAATTCTGGTCACTTTTTGGACTGTCACAACACTTTGAGAAACAGAAAAAATATTAACTCTTTCTATAGTATCAGTTGGTAATACGGAAGTAACAAGAGTACCTCATAGGACCATGGCAGGATTTACAGCAAAGTTCAGTATTAAATTTTTTCTGGAATGGTGTACGTGGAAGTAGAGGAGACAACCTGGAAACCCTCGATGGTCTTTCCCCCTCTTCCTCCTGCTCCCAGCAACTTTCAAGCAGTTAATGTTATTGTTCATTTTCTTGTCAATAATTAGAGATTAGTTGAAGACTCCAGTGAGTCCCTGTGCAGGTACCAAATAGAGATAGGAGACCTTGAAAAACTGAGGTTTCTTTGAACTTTTTATGACTGAATCATAAGAAAACTCACTGTGTTCAGCTCTACACCGACGACCAAGTTGTGGCCAGCATCCTGCTTCCCGACAGGATTGTTCAAAAACTATTTGAACGTGCCCACAGCTTTAACACACCCAAATTACTGCTGCCTGAGGGAAAAATGTATGCTGACTTGGACCAAGGGCACCACCGCTCGGCCTGTGTGCGACGCGATTACCTTTTGCGGGTGTGAGGACAGTGCCCAGCCCCAGCGCCTCGGCCATGTTGCCAGCACCGTCCCCTCCGCCTGTCTCTCTCGTTTCTCCCCCCGCCGCGGCTCCCGTTCGTCCCCAGCGGCGTCTGCCCGGCCTTGTGTTCTCCTGGGACCTCAGAGCCGGTTGGAACCGGCTGGAACCAGCACGGGACGGTTCACGGCCTCCTCCCGCCCTGCTGCCTGATGGGTGCAGGCGAATGGCACCAGGCGCCTTAGCGTTTTAGCTCCTCTTTCCACTTCCTTCTTCTACAGGTGCTGATTGCCTGTAAATTACCGGCATGCTTCTTCACCGGCCTAATTTTCTAAATGATCTCTAGCCCCTTTGTAAATGCTTTTTCCGGGGGGACGCTGCCTCAGTTTGAGCTTGCGAGTGCTGAAGTCTTTACGTCCGCTGGGTACACTGTTCCTCGCTCTTTTAATTAAATCGTGGCTCCGACCCCACTCAGCCTCTCACATCACCGTAGCTCTTGGCTTCCTTTAAAAAAAAAAAAACACAAACAACGCCCAACAAACAAAAACCTGCTGTTTTATTTTGGTTGGGTGGCTTCAGGGGGAGCATAAACCGGGAGAGGTGGGGAGCGCGGAACAGCCCTGCTGTGTGCTGCCCGCAGGCCTCCGCGTGTGCCGACGTGCCTCGGAGCTGCTGTCAGAGCACCCGCACTCAAAACCACAGCAGATTTACCCAAATAAATCACTCGAGTGCCTTCACAACCGGGGGCAGACCGGTGTACTCTACACCCTTTCCACTCCTCTGTTGTGTGGTAGCATTGGAGGCCGAAGGCAGAGAGAAGCCAAAGGAAAGGATGGTTGATTCCTGCCGTCCTTCCGCCCGCAGGGAGCCCTCCTGGGGCCGTACCCATCCATCCTCCCCACCTCCCCCAGACAGGACCCGTCTCCTGCCCGTCCCCTTCTCTCCCCACCCCTGGGAAAGAGTCAGCAGCGCTGAAACAGTCCGTGTCCGCACCCAGGCATGGCCCTTGTTAGGACAAGAGCTTCTCCAGTTAGTATTTTAAAAAAGCCTACTGTAAAATGCGCTTCCAGACTGCTTTTTTGGGTAGCAAGGTTCTCACATTGTGTGCGTACTGTGCACAAGAATAGCGTTACAATTTAAAAAAAATCCTCTGGCTCCTGACAAAGCCTTGCTGGGTCACATTTGTTTCAGGCCATCACAGTAAGGTATTTAACTCTCAGGCTGTTTGATGTTGCTTGCTTCCTAACACTTCAAAATCTATTTTACTTTCAGGTCAAATACAAACCGGGCACTTAACAATTCATTACAACTAGGCATGTGTTACTAGCATTCATAGTGAGTCAAATTTGACTCTTTCAAAGGGAAATATCAGAGGATCCAGAAGGGTTTGTGTATATATTTTTCTTTTAGATGCTGGTTTTCATCTGACCTTCACCTTTGGCAGTTCTCTTTGTGCCAGTAAAGTTTCAGTGGATAGAGCTAAAACCAACTCACACAGGGACTTCACCAAAATGTCTTATCCCTGCAGCAGCAAATAACCGAGTCCAGTCTTTGTGACTCAGGAAATGGTGATCTACACAAAGGGCACCAAATGCTTCAGCAGAGCCTTTAAATCTCCAGACCCTTTGAAGATCTGGTTTTCAAAACACAGGAAAATTGTGGTGTGAGAGAGGTATTACAATTACAGAGGCCTGAGTGAGCAATTCATGACTGCAGAGTACAGAGACAGCTTAGTCATTTGGGTTCTACAGCCTGAAATCCCTCTTGAAGAACCACGCCTCTAACCTTTCAAATCAAATACTGTGGCATCCCCTACGACCACCCGTGAGACACCCCACGCCCCCCAAAAAATCAAAACTGAGAGAGAGATAGAGAGGGAAAAAGAGAGAAAAGACCATGTTTCACATGGGGAACACCTGGCTAGTAGCAGTCCTTCAAAAAGAATCCAAGGACTACAGTGGGTGACAAATGGAATGTGAGTCAGCAATGTCCTGTTGTTGTGAAAAAGGCATACTACAAATTAGGATGCATAAACAAGGCATTTGTCTTTAAGGCATGTCAAAGACTCTTTGCTCAGCATAGTGGGGACTTGGCTGTATCCAACTCTGGACACTGTGCTAAAAGTGTAGAGAGTGTGTGCAGAAGAGTAACAGGATGATCAAAGCGGTTCTTACATTGCTTGTAAGGAAAAACACAGCAAGTGGGTGCATCATTCTCCTTTCTGGAAATGACAAGAAGTCACAAGCTTAAATTGTCACAAAAAAGGTGAAAAGACAAGAAGGAGGACTGTGCAGCAGTAAAGCAAATTGCCTTGGGAAGTCGAGGGAATTCTGTCCATGTAGGATTTTAAGAACAGCATAGACACACCTCTGGTAGGAATGACATATAAAGCTTTGGTTTCCTCAGGCAGAAGAGGGAAACTAATCTGTGCAATTCCTATTTTTCATGAGAGTTTTAATCACTGAACTTCCAGGTGAAAGGGAACAAGCTGTGTTCTATGAATTCTGCTTCACATGCTCAACTGGTTGTGGAAAGGGAGACAGTTGGGACATGATTTGTTTGCTGAAGTGAGTTTTCATTTTTCTACTTGGCACTGTCCAACCTAGGGTTTTTTTTCAGCACATCCTGAAGTGGCTTCTATGTTCCTGTGTATAAGTATTCATGAAAGCTGGTAGTTTTAGATGTCCTCAGAGGTAAGTTGAAAGCAAGCAAGAATTTTGGGGATCTGAACTTTGGATGTGGATACTCTAGCAGCTTTTGGTCTCCCTGCATCCTTTAGAGGAAAGACTGTCTTGGAGAGATGGTGAGCAAGAAGGAAGACCCAGGGAACTACAGGCTGCTCAGCCTGACCTCAGTCCTTGGGGATCCAATCTTCTTGGAAGTCACTTCCAGCCACATAAAGGACAAGAAGGTGATTGGGAGCAGCCAGTATGGATTTACTAAGGGCAGATTGTGCCTGACCAGCCTGATTGCCTTCTCTGAGGAGATGACTGACAGTGTGGATGAGGAGTGGATATTTACCTTGCCTTTAGCAAGACCTTTGACAGGGTCTTCTGTAGTATTCTTAAATAGGTGAGTTATAGACTGGATGGTAAGGTGAGTTGCAAATTGTCTGGATTGTTGGGCTAAAAAGATGGTGATCAGCAGTACAAAGTCCAGCTGATAGCAGGTTAATAGTTGTGACCCTCAGGGTTCATAATGGAGCTAATACTGTTCAACATCTTTATTAATGATCTGGACATCTAACTGGGGGAGCAGTCAGTATGAAGGTGGAGGGCAGGTTCATTCAGAGGAACCCAGATAGGCTGGGGAATTTCATGAAGTCCAGCAAAAGCAAAACTAAATGTGCTGTACTTGGCACGGAATAACTCTGTGCAGCAGTACATGCTGTGGGCTGACCGACTGAAAAAAACCTTGGCAGGAAAGGACCTGGCAAGACAAGAAGTTGAACATGAACCAGCAGCAGGCCCCTGAAGCAAAGAAAACCAACAGCATGCTGGGGCACAGCAAGCACCTCTAGGGAGATGATCCTTCCCCTTTCTCCGGGCACTGCTGAGACCACAACAGAAGTCCTATGGACAATTTTGTGAAGTACAAGTACGAGAAGGTTCCAGTATGAGGAGGACACTGGTGCGAGTCCAGCTCAGAGGTACCGTAGCGGGCAGGGGGCTGAAGCACACGACGTGTGAGGAGCAGCTGAGAGATGTGTGTTTGTTCAGTCTGGAGAAGAGATGCCTCAGGGGACATCTCACTGCTACCTACAACTACTTGATCAGAAAAGATGGAGCCAGACTCTTCTCAGAAGCGCACAGCGGGAGCATGAGAGGCAACGGCAAAAAGGGAAATTCTGGCATGATATAAGGAAGAACATTTCCATTATAAGAGCGGTCAGACAGCGGAACAGGGGCCCAGGCAGGTATTGAAATTTCCATCCTCGGGGAGGTTCAAAACATGACAGGACATGGCCCTGAGCTACCTGCTCTAACCAGACCTGCTTCCAGCCCACAGGGTCCTGGGATTCTATGCAAAATACTGGACCGGAGTTTCCTTAAACAGTTTCCTTAACACAAGGTTTTGGTTTGTAGATTAGGATGATTAAAGGACAGCAATATCCATGTGATCCTCCTGTTTGAAACGACTATTTAAATGCAAATTAAATGGTCAGGCAATGGGCATTAAGATGCTTTTCCAGTATTGAGGCTGCTATATATGTGGTATAAGTGAGCAGAGAATCTACCAGCAAACCCTGGTGGTGCATCGATCTTAATGACACTTTGCCCTCCTATCTGCTCCCTAGCTGTTCACCTGAGAGGTCTGAGGAGACAGAAAAGATCTCTTTGACATTAGATGTTTTCCTTTGGTATTTGATTAGGCAGGCTTGAATTTCTTAGCCTTTTCTATCCTGGGAACATGTTGGTGTGCATCCTATTTTGCAGGAAGCGATATATTCCTGCTAAATGTGTATCTGCTTCCCTGACTCCCTTCCCTCTCTCACTTCTATTATAGAACCAGAAATACACAGCATGAGTCCATAATTTATTTAATATTATTACATATGTTTCACAACAGAGTCTGGCTGGCTTGTCGTAGCTAAACTACCGATCTTCAGGGCTAACCAACAATAAAATGTATCTTTTACTTGAAACAAGTTTTAATTTGAATCACAAATTCTTTCATGTCTGATTTATCAGCAGTGTGTTGTATGGTAAGGGTATCCAGGAGTGAATCACTTTCCAATTCAAGCTCTACAATACTACCAGCTTATTGAAATTACGTATATCATACCCTTTAGGCATTTCAAGTGTACCGCTAAAATTTCAGCAGACAATTCCACAGCATGCAATATTATTAAGATGAGCTGGTGCTTTATTTGAAGTTCATGCCTATCAGCCATAAGGCTGTGCCAGGCACATGGCTCTGAATGCAAAAAGATTTTAAAAATAGTCTTTTTTAAAGTTTTTGAAGGATGACTACGAGACCGAGTCATTTGCAGCTGGACAAAGATGACATGCCATGACATGATCAGTGAAGGTAACTTCTTCATATATGCCTTATAGAGCCCAACGTAATCTTAACTGGGACAACCAAACCTTTAGGAGCCATCACATGCAGGGCTCATGATCTAATTAAGAATAAACTAACAGACTCAGGTGAGACCTGAGCTCCTGTCACATCTTAATTCAAAACTCAAACCAAAGGAAGAATAACCATCATTCAGGACACTAGAGTTTGGTACATTTTTAAAATTCTCCAGCACAGTTTCCTAGCAAAACAAAGCTTTTGTGAGTTTGCCATCTGTCTGTTAGTCCCCCTTAAACACTTTTAAAATGTTGGACAGTTTCAACAACAGTGAGAGAGATTTAATGGCCTCAGAGATGTTGCATTTCTGTATCTGGCCCACATATTTTATTGTTCCAAGCTATCATTTCTGATTGGTCTTATGCAGGATGTGCTTCCTGGGCCAAGAAATGAAAGAGCAGAAAATCCATTTCTATAACATTTCTTCCCAGAATGAGACAGCAAAAAAAAAAAAAAAAAAAGTCCCACATATATGCTATTCTGTTAGACTCTCAGCATAATTTTTTAGATTTCAGACCTTCATACACACTAATGCACACACACATATGCACACACATGCAGATTTCAGTTATTTTCAGTGTTCAGTGGAATATAAAATATAAGCTTTAGCTATTAGTGTTCCTGTTTCTAGATCAGAGCTGCTGTTGGGATTAGATACCAACAAATATAATAATTAAACACTACAAAAAATTCTGCAAAACTCTGGGCAAATAAGTCTTTTTTGATAGACCTCCCCTTCCGATTTCTCTCTTCTCTACTTAAACTGTAAACTTTTCAAGAAAGGGACTGTCTCTAAATACATTTTTGGACAACCCTTAGCATCTTGAGCTTGGTCCTCTGAGCATGAAAATAATAACAAAGAACCCCCAGTAATAATATTTTTTCAGAATATTATGTGGGAAAAAAGTAAAATAAGTTATACGGGTAAGATTAATATTCTGTTAGTGTGGTAGACTCATAGCTCTGTCTTGTGTGTGGCTGACTTGAATAATGTGTTTCCTCTACTGAGAACAAAATAGAAATCTTAATTTAAACCCCAGGAAAAAAAAAAGTTCTTATTTTGCCCATTCATTCTCCCATCTCATTACAATTCAAATCTTTAGGAAAGCCAAAATATTTCTAGGGAGTCCAGATTGTTTTGCTTAGCACTATTACAAAAGAAGAAAATGAAGAAGAAAATAATTTAATAAGGATTATCTCTAAGAAATCAAAGTGTTTTAATGAATATGTTTAAACCCTTTAAGGTATTACTTCAGAGGCATGCCTCTTGCAAGCATTATTAATTTTAATTATAGGGATATGGCACATATAGGTTTGATTCAATCATCTTTTTATAAATTACTTAGCCTTAGCCTGCAGACTCTGTGGGATGAAAACTGTTTTGGAGTCCAGTGTTTGCAGAGCCTAGCAATAAGCAATACAAATAATCATAATTTAGCCTGATCTATGCAGTTATAAATAAAGGTGATAGTTGGGTCATCCTGTCCCAGAAACATTTTTCTTACCACTGCTGATTTGAAGCATTTTTGGCATTTCATTATTACTTTTTTTCTGTTTATCTTGGGAGTCATTTGCCTGGGAAAGTTTTCTTGAGGGGATTTGGCAGCAGGCTTGACTGCTGGGCGTTGGGAATGACTTCTTTTTCCTATCAGAGAGATAAAGAATGGGACAATACGATATCACATCATCTCAGTTTTCTGGGACCAGGGCTTGGAAGTGCGATATTCAAGTGACCTTCCATGGCAAATTAGGAAATAGTATTGCACTCTTTCACTTTCTCAAGTGCCTAAGAAATTAAACTAACTTTGTGTAAGGTATTAAGATATCTTTGGCAGGTATGATGAATTAAAATGTAGTACCCATGTGTACCTTCTGCCTTTGGCCTTTTTCCTTTGGAATCTGACATGCTGGACCATGACTCAGACTGAGTCTGAGGCATAACTGAAGGCTGGTTTACTTCAGCCCTTTTGCCCTCCCTGAGAAATGTTTAACGCGCTTCAATGTAGAGACTGTTTTAGTGCTGGATCTGAAGGTCTCCCTGCAGCCTTCTGGAAAAGTCTCTGAAGTGCTTCCCTGACTTCAAGGTATATACAACAACGACAAAGTACCAAGTACCGAAGGAAGCGGCACATTTTTATATTTGTCTGTCTGCCGAATTAAATTGCCTTCCTTGCAGCACACAAAGTCAAAGGTCAGAGGATCTGTCTACATTTGAAAAGGTGTTGAAAATGCCTGTGATGTCACTGCATGAGTGGGATGCATTTTTCTGAGATAACACGCTGTAGGTCATGCCGCACTGTTATACTCTCATAGACGTGTGGTCTCCTCTTTGCGATATAAGCTGTAATATCCTATCTTGTCCTTTGTTACTCTGATTACCATGCAGGCCAGTAGAGGCAGGTGGGAGGCTAAGTGTATAGTTAGACAATAACAAAATGTTCTTTCCAATTTTTCAGTGTGTCCAGTCTGTCTCTGGTGATGGAAATATGGTGATGAATTAAGCTGTTTTCCTTCCCTTCCCTTCCGCACTTCTACTTATGTCTTTTTATAAAGACATATAGCCAGAGATGGACCTGAAACTCTTGCCCTTTTTCCCAGGTCCAATGCTCCTGAATTTTGTGCATGTTTAAAATCAAAGTTGTATCTAAGAATGATCTATAATCCCTATTTTTATAAAAACTCAAATAAGAAGAGGCCTTAAGCTGGAACTGTACACCACTGATATTGGAAAGGATGGAGTTGGGGTGAGAAAAGTTACCTTATACTATCTGAGGACCTTGATCCCATGCTGAAATCCATCAGGGTACATCTTCAAATCCAGATTCATATTTGGTCGCTTGTATTTATCTTATGCTTTCTGTAAGTAGAAGTTTTAAAGAACAGAAAGGTACTACTTAGCTATTTATACCACAAGTTTCTTTAGTTTCTTGCCTATTATTAAACTGAACACTAACAGTGATTTTGTCAGATGCAAAGAAATCCTACATCTTACAGTTCAGTCCTGAAAGAAGCTCAACAGAAGCACACGCAGCCTATTGCTGTTCTTCATATCAGTAGCTATATATGTTTGCATAGCTCCCCTCACCTATGGCAGGTTAACAGCAGCTTCACAGTGTCTTAGTACTGGAAGCAAAATGACATTGAAGTTAGATTGTCTTTCCTCCTTTTTTTCTTTTTTTTTTTTTTTAAATTTCATTTAGTGACCTTAAAATTCCTCCAGAATAACATTTACTTTGGTTTAAATTGTGAGTAAAAAGTAAAAGGTTAATGCATTATCAGCTCATTCTACCTCTTATTCTAAGCTTTTCAGTTTTAATTATCTCCTGCTTCTTAGAAGTTTAACCAGAAATGAATGAATAGAAATACCAAAGCTGAATAGATAATATCGTCAATCAGCTGACTTTTTTGCTTGTTCTGCTTCATAATTTTTATTCATCTTAAGAGAGGATGAAAAATCATACAGGTACAAATCTTTAAGGCACTAGGGCTAGCCTGTGATTTGGAGACTCATTCAGTTGCTTGCTCTGAAACACACTTCTTGTATGACCTCAGGCTCTTGTAAAATGAAGATAATAGCACTCTGTAGCTCACAGAATGTTGTGAGAATGAATACATTAAATATTTTGAGATGCTTCAAATGGATGGGGATTAGATGGGTAATGAAGGTAAACCGGCAGGTGAATTTATACCTTGTTTTCTAAGGAGGAAACTAACGTTTAAAAGCACCGAGGTGATTACCTAATAAATCAGTAAACCTCAGTTTCGCAGTTTCAAGTTCACGTAAAGAAATTGGGAGCACAAATTCTATAAAAAGACAACAGGTTTAAGTTTTCAAACCTGCGGGAAAATATACCTTTTTTCTTTCCCTTGTCCCTGTAAAATGTGAAAGATGGCTTTATTGCAATGTAAAAATAATTATCAAGATTTAGGAGGAGCTTAACACAATTTCAGTTTTCTCAAGTAAGTTTTTCTGTAACACCACAGGTAATTTAAAATGTATTTGGACTTGTGTCCTGATAAACTAAGGTAAACCCTGGGTCAGATGAATGTGCAGAATGGAATACAAAAGACAGTGTATTTATTCCTTCAAGTACTAAACAGCAAAGTTTGGAGTATCACAGGAGACTAATGAACAGCAGATTACATAAAAATGAGATCTCAGTGCAGAAGCATAAGACAAATGACACAATACACTGAAGAATCACGATTTGTTTTAGAGACAATTTCCTTTGAAGGAGTTCTGTTAGTACTTGTAATTGATTAAGTATGGCCTTAGCATATTTGTCAGGAGGAAAAAATAAGAAGCTTGTTTTCATGGTATCTAGATGAGCAAGGTCAAACCAAAGCACGAAATAAGATAATACCAATCCTAGTGTAAATATGAGAACACTTTAAAGGCTAGTTAAAATATTACAATGACTTTTCCAAAACGCACCTCTCCTATGAGAGGTTTGAATGATATTTCTCTGCTCTCTTTTAGGGTACGTGTTATCCACAATAAACCCAAGAAATTGTCCATAATAAACCCAAGAAGCTGTAGTTCCAAGAATAATCAATATTTATTGTTTAAGCAATCAAGCCTAACTTCTCTTCCTTGGAAAGGAGAAATGCTGTTTTTTTTCAAACCCTTCAGATTCTTTACTAAGCAATGCTGTGTTGATGCTGTTGCAGGATGTGCCTACTGTTATTAAAAAAAAAAAAAACAACAAAACAACAAACAAACAAAATAAGAAAGGAGATGGTTTCCTAAAATTTACTATTGAGTACTGCTGTCTATTAGGATGGCAGCTGAGCTATAGGCACTGCAAAGCGTGGCAACGCGCAGCTCTCCCCTTCATTACCAGGGTGCTGGCTCTGATGATAGCCCACCCCGTGAAGTGCTTCAGGTGAACGTCCAGCGCTTTATTCTGCAACATGGCTAATGTTAGCCTATAACACATCACAGTGAGAAGGCTGACTTTTTGGTTCGTGGCAATTAGTTTATTCTCCAAATTATTAAGATGAATAGTTACTGCAACTGCTGTCTCAGCTACGGCAATTGCAGATGCTGTTCTTTGTACGTTGGAGTCTTTTAAAAATCTAAGTCATTCACCTCAAGTATTTTCTATTTTGTGTTTGTTACCTTGTGTTTTCAGAAACTGCCCTCTTGTCCTTCAAAACAGGAAGGCTCAGTTGGCCCTCTCTGTTCTCTGCATTCTGTCGTATGCTTGTATCTTTTCTGTGCTTTCTTTTCCCAAACTGAATAATTAATCTTTTTTTTATCTTGTTTTGAAAGGGAAAACATGCCCCCTTCATTTCTGTTCATCATCCCACAGTCTGATTGTGCCTTTTTTTTTTTTAAGCTCGGTTTCCTAAGGCTTGCATGTTCACTCTCTTTCTCTGTAGATGTCTATATACCCTTATACGTCAATTTATAACGGCTTTCAGTTCACTGACCAATTTTATCTAAATTTGTCAGGGGACAGAGTTCTTAAAGACAATTAGTTCCCTATAAATAACTTTTAAACAAGTGGTTAAGAAAATGCAGCAATGTGACCTCACTTTAGCAGACGTCAGAGAATTCGCACCCGACAGGGCTTGAGAGTGCTCCTGGGGAAAGTCTCCTTCAGAGGAGCCGGGCTGCCCGCCTGCAGGCAGTTCCCAGGACCTCACGCATGTACCTGTTTTTAATGAGGGGCCTAATTGAGAAAGAATGAGGAGCTGCCAGCACGAACTGGAAAAATACTTGTATTTTCCCTCTTCTTCACCTGAAGTAGCTTTTGAAGTTTTGTCTTTTGGCTCTCCGCTGGGCAGTAAGGGGCCAAATCCACCCATCGTCCTGTTCCTTGTGAATTCCTTTAATCCAAGAAGCCGACCCAGCTGTACCAGCCCCCCAGGGCCAAACTCCTCGCCTCTAGCAGGACGCGAGACCGGAGCCGCTCTCGGGGGCATCGGCTACCTCTGCAGCCCAGGACAGTGACGGTGACAGCCGCGAGGAATTCACACCCTTCGTCCGTTGTGCCTGCTACTGAATTTCCTCCGCGTTAGTGCCGGAGTGAGGAACCTGCTAGCAGTCATATAAAACCCCGGAGCTGCAGTGGGGACAGTGCCAGTGCAGCAGAAGCAGCGCGTTCTCAACTGAGCGCGTGTTTAATGCGCAAGTGTTCGGAGGTGTTTAACCACCTCTAGAAATGAGTGCTACCTCATCGGCGTATACTTATTTTAGATCAAACCAGATCACATTTTTCGTTTTTTACACTCAATATATTCTTCTGTTAATTCCGTAATAATAGTATTAACTCTATTCTGTGTGTGCAGGAGAGTAAAAAGGGTCCAAATGGAGACATCTGTATTGTTCAACAACAGCCAAACCAGAAATACTAGAGGAGGTCAAAGAGGATGATAATGGTCTCTGTTTTGCCTATATGGATCCTTGAGGAATATTTTGCACTTCTTTTTTGTTCTTTTCACCTTCTGCCTTTAATTCTTACTACTATGAAATTTCAGCTTAGGGAATATACTTGATTATTCCTGGTACCGCTACATGCTTCTGTGTGTTAACCTTCTACAAGAGATGACTCTAGTAAAAAATAATGCAAAGACAGGGCCTGCGAAACTGAATTATCCTTACTCATGTGAGCAGTCTCAGTGAAGAGAATTCTTCTAACAGCTGACTATTCAAGTACTTTTTGCTTTGTATAAAAACAAATTATTTTGTTTGCTTATGCTTTTTTTCAGCCAAAACCTGTTCTAACTGCACATGCTGTTTGACAAGTAACTTGACGCTTATTGAGAGAGGCTAATCCCCACAATACAAGCAGATCACAGTAAAGAATATGCTATTTTCACATAATTGGAAAAAAAATGTTTCCTATTTCCACTTGAAACAAACAAACTGCTTTCACCTTTCCAGTTACTGGTACTCATAAGGCGACGTTATCAGTTACTAAGGTAACATGGATCAGGAAACATATTTACTTATCTTTCAAGGCCACAAGGTTTTATCATAGTTAAGAGACAATGTTACATTAACCTAAACATCTGCTGTGCGTAACAGAAAACAATCTGAATTATGTTTTGAGTGTTTACTATTAATTATAAATAACAACACAGCTTTTATTCTAATGACATCAGCTGTGATGAGGACTTGTAGTATAGGGTGTATTTGAAACTATTCCACCCATTTGTATACATTTATCATTGATTTTTCTTTAACATTAAATGGCTTTTAAAAACACATAATTCTGGTGTACATTCAGTTCCTATTGTGCAAAATTTGCCAGATAGGCTCCTCCTCAAATGCCAAGGGAGGTTTGGGACTGGTCTGGCAGTGATCTGCTATCTGCAAGGGTTCTGCTGAATTCCCAAAGAAGTCAGTATTACCAGCCTGCTTAAGTAAGTAAGACTGGCCTTCCCAGGAAAAAGAAGACAGGTTTGACTTCTCTAGCAGTAGCATTGAAAAAATTGTCAACATAATTTTTTATTTTGACAACTCCAATAAATATCTTGCCTTGCTCAGAGAGATGCTTCGGGAGCAACATTCCCTTGAAGAACCCTTAGAATGACTATACCCATCAGAGGACCATGTACATCTTCCCAACAGAAAGCAACATTCATAGGAATAAATATAATTATCATGGCAACATCTTTTCAGAGCTCAACAAATTAAAGGCATTTTCTTGTAAAAATAACATTAGGGTCATATGTGTAATCGAAGCAATATTTTCACAATTGGAGACATGAATGTAGGCATTGCTAGGCGCTATCCCAGCAAAGCTAGCACACCCAGCACTAAATCAGTCATTCATTTATACATTGCGAATTAGCAATGAGATTACCACACTCATTGTTTATCAACCTTTTACTGGTGCCCATAATTCCATATTTTAAAGCTGATTGGTGTAGATTGTCCTCGTCTGCATTTAAAGCTGCACTGTCTTTCAATTTTACTGTGCGAGCTCAGTGGGTGAGGGTCTTCAGGTGGAGGTGGGTATCCTAACTTCTAGAGGTGTGGTCCTCATATTATTAGTTAAGTTCACCTAAAGGGCATGTTTTTAACTTAGTCATGTGGTACAGCCAAGCTTCCTGGGCAACCAGCCTACTAAAATTTCTGGTTCCTAGTTTTAGGTCAATTTGTTCCTTCTATTTCATTGTCTTGTCAAGAGTTACTTACCCAAGTGATTTACATTGATTACTTATCTTTCGTTCCCTAAGTTTGTAAAAAATTACGACCATAAAGATTTTAATATCAATGTTGTGTAAGAGCTTACTCTAGGAGACTAAAATGGTTCGGGTTAGCTTCTGTGAACATATGAAGCTACTACTTACAGTTGTAGTACTTGGTAAGACAGCCCTGTATTTTCTCTCATTAGCTGTTTTTCAATAAATATCAATGGTTTCATGATGGATGTTACCCCCCTGAAGAATTAAGCATTAGAGTTTTCAGTTTCAGTACGAAAGTCAGGGAAGAGGAAAAGCATACTTTTATGCCTATATTAAAATACTTTTGCAGCTGTTTACTTGAGATGATTTATTGTTTGGGTCATAGAACAGTGCCTTTAAATGGGGCTGGAGGGCAGCTCTGCTGTCAAAGCTCTGCCTACCATGTATAGTATTCCCCAATTTGGATAAGTTTAAACAAAAAAGCAATCATATGTATATGTGTTTCAGAGATGTGCTAGCCAAATTGACTTCATTAGAGATTATCAGAGCCTGGAAATTAAATTTTTTTTGAGGTTTCTTTGCACATGGGACACTCTACTGCCCAGAGATTAGAGCACAGACCTTCCTGATGGTGCTTGCCTTTGGCTTCAAGCATCCCTCTGCTCTGGATAACAAAACTGGAAAGAAGATGTGTATCTCCATTATGTACTCATCCTTCTCCCTGGCAGGACTTGAGCAGTACAGAGTAAAAGAAAGAAGAAGCAGTTCCTCGTGTTGCAGTGTTTGACTTTGACTTCTACAAATAGCAGAAGCTGATATTTAAAGTAAGGAACACTGGAAAGGCATAAAGTTATGAAAAGGTAAGCTAGCACCATTCCTTCTTTTTTTTTTTGTCTTTTACCAGAAAGCACTAGCAAAGTGCTTCTTGGTTGGTGATATTGCTCATCAATCGCTATTGAAAGTCTGATCAGGTGGTGAAGATACCCTTCAGCCTGCAAGAAGGATTGCAGTGACAATGACTGCTTTTGGGGGACAAAGTAAAATTAACTTCTAGGTTATCCCCGTCAAGGACCATTAAGTCCTGAACTATGAGGGACACTGTGAACAAGTCATATTTTAACCTCCCGTGAGCACAAAAGCAGGCAGGTTCTTCTCCTCCCCCCAACAAATCTGACCTTCGCTGAAATTTATGTGAAAATGAAAAAATAAAAGAAGGCTGTAGCCCTGCCAAACTCTGATGATGTGACTCATTTTAATTACTGGTATTTGGAAATTAAATGGCCTGAGTTTCATTCGGTAGTTTGTTTCAGGAAGAATGATTTAAGCAAGCTCCAGAGTTGCAGCACCTTTTACAGCAGGTGTGAAGCAAGGCATTCATTTTCCTTTTAACAGTGTCCTTGTAAGCATAATAACAATTAGGAAGCTAGGTCTTCACATCAGAATCTCCTGTGTGCTCTGGCATTACCTCCTTGGGCTACTTCATCACTTCTAATTTTCTCAACAAGTTTCTCAAATACCAGTTTCAGTAAAATGACATTGAACAACATTAGATGCACATGATTTCTCTAAAATCAAAACATGTAAGAGACAGAGACAGCTAGAACACATGCACTGATAATGTAAGCTTCCTAATTAACTGAACTTCTTTCCCTTTGAATGCCTTCCTCTTATCAGCTTCATTAAGCCAGAATATCCACTACACCGAAATAGTAATTCTTCATTCTATGTATAGAAGAGCTGAGGAAGTAAGAGCTGTCTTATGAGAGCAGCGGTAGGTTTCCTTGCTGTTGCTTTTTTTATACAGTTTTCTTCAAACAGATAGAAAAAGAGAGAGAAAGGATCAGAGGAATACACAGTAGCAATAGCAACACTACCACCTAATTCTTATAGAAGTCACAATACATTTATTCTTTTTACAGCTAATCTAGCTGTATTTTAATGGAGAGTCTTTTCATATATTTAGTCTGTCTTTAAAAGAGCACAAATCAGCTTCGAAAGATACGGGAGTTTGCAGTGCTATCCCAAAGAGAGATGATGGACTCTCTTGAAGAGAATTTTTCAGTACCGTTCAGTGTTTCTGATAAATTTCTTTTGCAGAAATATGAATTCACACATTCAGGAATAAGTAAATGAGGCACAGCTTTCAGATTTAGTGTGGAGAGGAGGGCTTAAAATGTTAATGTGTGATTCTTGAGTTTACTCAAGAATCCTGGAATTACTTTAAATATTTTAAATGTGTTTAGACTATAATTTACACTGATGTTTTCAAATATGATGGTAATGTTTATTACTAAGGAAATTGCACCAATTCAGACTGTTAAATACATCTTGTTGTCAGCTTCTGAAACTGTATTCTGTACATCATTCAACAACAGCAGGGGATAACCAAAGTATTTCTAACTGTTTGTTTTGTAAACTATGCTTTAAAAATGATTGGAGAAGTAAAGTTGGTACTTTTTATTAAAAGTCATGTTTTCCTCATAGCATATTGCACTGAAGGACAAGACCAAAGGACTGAAGTACATTTTTAGACTGTTCACTGAAAGAAATTCTTAAAAAGAATCAAACAACAAATCAGATTTATAAATACAAACCATGAAGAAATACTGAGAATCACTAGATATGAGACAGACAAGAATGTATATGTCTGATACGTGTTGTTACTCCATTTTGGCAATCTGTTATTGTGAAAAGAACAGCATATATCACAACAACAAGCAATATATATTTTGATATGGCTCATCTCAGCTGTGCACTACAGGTACAGGTTTTGCAAAATAAACTCATTTCCTTATTTTCCTGTGTCCTCATTTCCATGAGAACAGGAGGCGAAAAAATGTCATAAAAACTAAAAAACAGGGAAAGATGTAAAAGTGAGCTTTGTAAACAGAGGTAATGAAAGAATTTCAGGAAGACATCATTATAGTATATTAGTCCGTATGTTCTTAAACTTACATTTGGAGGACCAATCAGGAAATATTTATTAGCAAAAAGATTTTATGGAAAATCAAACACATTTTACTGACAATACATAATTAACTCATTATAAAGAAGGACCTTTCATACTCAGTTCCACACAGACTAAAACTTATTTTCTTTATATGTTCTTCAATATTCTTTAACCATGTCAAGTTAAATTCTAAAGAAGAGTTTATGAGGGTCATACTGGCTCAAGTAGAAGCCATGGAATAGTACACATTGCATATGACTCCAGCAAACTGCAGAATCCTGGAGCATCTCCCTTTAAGACAATTTTTGTCCACATATTTTAAAAATATTTTAAGCAATAGTGCCTGGCTGAGATATGCACTCCCTTCCCTGGGGTTTCTTCATAGGTTTGAGGAACCGGAGTTGTACTTTGGAGCAACAGCAGCTCAAGCTGGGATTTAAAATGGAAATACATGGCTAACTATTGATCAGAAAGGAATGAAACCACACCTGCTGTTCTTTTGGATAGACAAAATTTCTACTGTTATTGCTTCTTTGAGAGATCCTCCTCATAACACATCTATTTGAAGGCTAATACTACAGGACTACATTAAAAATGGTAGTGTTATAGTTCCAATAGTTATGCTACAGAAAGCTTCAGAAGTGAAGTATACTGTACCCGATCTCGGTTACGGAGCTACCCAGTAATTCTATACCAAAATTCTAAGAGAGTCCATATTTATTGATGGTCTAGTTAACCAGAGCAATGAATGGCTGGAAAACAAAGAGTATGCAATATGTACAGATTAAGGTAAGGTGCTAACAGCTGTACTCTGAAATGAGCAAAGTACATTGTACACTTTAAAAGGGGGATCAATACTAAATGGTCAGCAAATGCATAAGATGCCTTCTTTAACTGAAGTATTCCTTCAGTTATTGGAAATGAAGATTATAATAGGAAAAGGTATGAAAGAGATGGATATTGCAGCAGTGTTTGCAACTACTTTAGTTCTGAATTTAAATTATACTAAAAAATTACCTTCTTTTCAGTGAAGGAAAAGCTAGGAAATGGAGCAGCAAAAATATGTTGCAACGGTTTCTAAGAGAGAAAAGATCTCCGCTTCTCTGTAGAACGGTTAATTGCACACTTAATTCACATTTCCATTCCTGCATTTTTGGAGAGCCGATGTTTTCCTGGTGTACAGTATAAATTTTGGGGAAGGTTAGCAAATAATCACAGAGGAATACAGCAATGAAATGAGGTGAGTCTGTTATATGGTAGATCTTATGTTGGGTTGATGGCTCTCAACTCTCAGTGAGCACCTGGTCTGCTCCCCATCACTACTGGGCTTTGGAAAAAACCAGAGGAGGCCATTACTTCATAATTCCTTGGGATGGAGATTGATTAAGCAGGAGCTTAATTTCCTTTATACAAAGAGTAGCTTAATTGTTGTTCTGATGACTCTACTCTGATAGCTACATGCTCCATTGATTCATATTTTACTTGTATTCTTTGGCAGAAAACATTTGATACTCAATTTTGAGTTGGGTCTATAGTTTGGAACAAGAGTACTGAGCTAAGTCTGATGATTTTGTTCAGCTAGAGATTCATTAGTGTCAGGGGTCTTGTGATGTACATATCTGTTCTCTAAAGCTGTAACCCTGCTCTCAAATTCAATAACTGCATAATTCACGAAAAGCCACTGATACAAGTATCGATGGAGAGGATTTCTCCTTTGGTGACATACAAATTAAGGTATCTTATTAAAAATCATGCCACTGTGTATCCTAGCACCAGGAATGTCAAAAGACTGATATATGTAGCTTTTTCTATATTTTCTGTTGAATTTTGAAAAATATTTAATTCAGTTCTTGTAATGCAAATTGTATCAGGAAGAAAAAAGTAGGTAAGAGGACTGGCTTGTGTTTATTGACATAGTGCTATGATGAGATATAGCCTGTCAATGTTAGGTGCATACTTATGTGGCCATTCCGATGACATGCACATGAAAAGAATGATTTTTCACATGAGGTAATCACCTTGAATTATTCAAAGTGCAGCTTCTTCCTTCCATATCTATCATATATTACTGCTGGGTCAGATAAGTCGGTGTTAGATGGTGGTGACATATTTCAGTCCAAAGTGGGCTTTTAAAGATGAATTATAAACCCCTAAAAATAAAATAGGAGTTTATCATGGGACCTTCAACTACAGGAGCACTAGTAAGCATAATTAATACTGAGCTCAAGAATGGGCAATCTGCTGCAGTCCTCCACTGGAGAAGGAACATTACATGAATTAGAATGCCTCATGTAATGAAGAGAAAGAGATCTATTATTACCATAAACTCTTTCTGGTTCCATTATCTTCACCTCCAAATCCGTATCAACTACTGTAGTGGTATCTATGGAAGGAATATGATAGTTGCCTCAGGAATTCTGAAATAAATACAGTCTGTGCCAAAGCTACAATATTTAGCGAGATACCAGCCTTTAGTTAATGGTCAAAAAAGATACAAGCACCAGAAATTAATGAAAGGTTAACATCAAGGATGAAATTGGGATAATTCTACCTGTGCTATAGCTTTATGGAGGGATAAAATTGGACTGGCCTTGCCACTCAAGCTACAAGGACCCTGATTAGACAAGCTGAGAGCAGGTAACAGGAGAAGAGCTCTTAAGATCAGACTGAATCATAGCTCTTTGGAGAAAACATGTTTAACAGTGAAGAACTCGGTACAGCAGGATTTATAAAAGAGGAGCATCTTCTGTTTGGCAACAGTGAAACACTGAATGTCAAACCTACCTTGATCCTCAACCATAGATTCCTGAACAGTGGGTTCCACTCATACTTGACGCATAAAAACACAGCTCAGAGTTTTTCATGCCCCTTGCATTATTCTTATATTCATATTTATAGTTCTATGTGTACTGTCACATATATTAGTCACAAAAGACAGAGGCAGCATTTTGCTGTGTTTCTAAACAGAAGCACAACTAAAGTTTACTGCCGATGGTATTTAGGCCAACAGTAGATCTTTAGTACCATTCACAAATATCAGCACAGGCTAATTGAAATATCTGTCTAAAATGTAGCTAGTTTTTCTTTGAAATACAGCATACACAAAATATGAAAAATCTATTTTTAAACATGCCTACGTCTTATTCCTCTTTTCTTCTAAATTGTCTTTAAAAATTAAGCGTGGGGAGAGGGAATAGTAAATCTTACTATTTGTAAAAAATAATAATACAAAAAATGTTTTAATTTCTTTTTTAAAAAGATCCCCACCAGCCTCTTCTTGTTTCTTCGGCAATCTCCACACTACACGGGGCATGTGGTGCAGCTGTTCCTCACTTTCACATATTTGTTTATTTTAAGCATCCTTCATCCTCTTTTTTCAGTTCTCATTTATACTTTCCCTGGCCACAAAACACCAGCTTTCTCTCCACCGCACCATATAAAACGATATAGCTTTCTTTGTGTGTAGTTCTTTTTGCTGCAGTTGATAGCTATGGGTCTTGACTTTTTAAGTACAAGTTGTTTCACTATGCTTTCATAGTAGAGAAGGGGCAAAGTTTACAGGGAGAGGGCATGTATTTTACTAGAACAGCTGAAAAAGTGTATGGATTTTCAAAAATACAATTCTCAAACATAATGTAATTGAAGAAAATTTCCTTAGATCATTACAGCTGCAACAACATTAAAACTGCAAAAATGCAAACATCAAAGTACAAGAACATGCATAAAGAACAAAGAATCCGAATCAAGTATCTTATTTCTGAAGGTCGTCTTTTATATTTATGTTATACTTATTGACAGGAAAGTGTACCTAAAAGCTTATTTATTTTTCCAGACATCCCAGTTGCTTTTAGTAAAAAAATTTCCTTTAGTACTTATATTAGGCCTTGCTTTTATCCATCGTGGCTGTAACAATGCTACTAATTTTGAATATAGCCTTCACCTTGACTGAGCTTCATGTCATTGTTCCTCCTGTTTTCTATATTCTATATCTCTTACTGTACCAGTAACTTTGTAATGTGTTATTGCTATTTCATCTTGCTAAAGCATCTACGTTTTTTTATCCTTTCTTTAAGCCACCTAGCACTTGAATGTATAAAGGCTGCAGCTTGGATTTTGGTACAGTTCAGTACAGTGTCCCTTTATCAGACAAGCATAACCTAGCTATAGGCATATGCAACTATATTATTGCTGTAATAATTCCTATTTATCCAAAGTATAGTGAAATATCTGCAGGTCATTGCAAGAGACTGAATGCCAAAGGGTGATTTTGAACATTTAAATATTTTGAAATGTTTAAAAGCTCCATTCAACCAGTGTTGCTTATATTGCACCTCGGAGAAGAGGAACTGGGGACAGAGCTTTCTTATTTTAGATCCATTTTACCTCCTAAAATGTCTTAAAAGTTTGATTAAAAAAAAAGGAAAAGAAGCCTCAAGCTTCTTATTCTGCTTGTGTTATGTTAGGATGCCTTATTGTGGGCATTAGAAACAAACAAGGAAGAAAAGACAGATGCATGGTCCGTTCTATCTGCCATTTCACGTCAAAGTCAAACAACTCCAGGTGAAGCAGTAACTTCTCTTCTCTGCAGATAACATGATCTCAGCCAGTGCAAAACTTCTGTAGTGGCCAGAAATTTCATCTGTCTCTGGAGTTTTAACAAGCCGGTCACCAAGTCCCCAGAACTGCCACTCTGCAACACGTCTGTTCACATCAGCAGCAAATCGAGTTTGTGCAAAGCCTACTGGGGATACCACTGAGGGAGGTGCTGCTCCAGATGCTCCATCATAAGACAGCTTAGCCAAAAACTGCTCTGCTTCCAGAACAGGTTCTACAAGTCTCCTCTACTCTACAAAATGTCTTTTCACCTGTTTTTAAAAACAGTTTAAGTCTGTGTTGAACGATCAGAACATTTATTAAATTGCCGCACTGGAAACTTAAAAATCTCTTCTCCTTGATGAGATACATGAAGCGACTGGTCATGCCCCGTTACTGTTGGCCAGGTGAGATCTGCACGAGTGAGGCTGGAAACTGCAGGAGCAGCTATACCAGCTCATTTGCCTCTGTGAAGCAACAGACATTACTCCCCTGGCCATTACCTCCTTCTCAGAGGCAGTACAAAAATGTAGGCAACAAAAATACCTACGGAATGAGGGACTGGCCAGCAGAATGGGAAACGAGAATACTAGCTCCTAGTAGGGGAAGGAGGGCTGAGTAAGCATGGGACTAGGGAGCACATCCAGTTTGGCAGGGGATAGGGAAGGGGCTTGACGTGAATTTTTACAATAGAGGGGAGATAGGGGCTTTTAACCTGGACATCTCAGAGGTCGTGGATCTCTGTCCTCGGAGATACAGTTTGTCCTTTAAAGACCCAACTGTACAAAGCCCCGAAATACCTGTTCTGAACTCAGCGTTGAACCTAACTTGAGCAGGAGATTGGACTAGAGATGTCCCAAGGCTCCTTCCAAACTGAACGTTGCAATGAGTCAAGGACAGCTGTACAGGTGCAGGTCCGTAGTGGGAGTGCTGCAGCACCAATGGGCCCGGGCAGGCTGGACTGACTGCGCAGATGAAGCAGTTAAAGCAGATGGAGTCCTATCCTTACCACAATTATCAAGACGGTAGTGAGACTACCCACACAGTTAAAAAGGAGACTGTCATGGCACAGGAAATTGAGGATTCGTCGTGCGCTGTATGTATACAAGGCATTTTCCCTCTAGAAGCAACAGAATACACAATTTTGCACTCAGAAACACACATTTAATATCATCTGTGATCTTGGAGAGATTCTGCCCTTTGCTTCCTATCGCCCTGAGTCTGAGAGGTGCTGGACTGACGGACCGTCCGCTGCATCTCGGCCACGCAGCCGCTTGTTGCTGATGAGTTATGGATGTTACTACTCCACGGACCCACCTGTGGACCATTCTCCTATTATCTACTGCTTTCCCCAACATTTTTTTGCTGAAGCTACTGGTACCCTTTTATTTGACGTCACGTTTATATTTCTTGACACATTTTTCAACTTCTGGCTACTGTTCCGTTTTCCCCACCTAACCCATTCTCTCTTCCACCAACTGATGTGTTAGTATTTACTTTCCTTCCATATTTCCCCCCTCCAAAATATTTTTGTTATTTTGTATCAGTTCAAGCTTGTTTAGCTTGCTGTCAAGGAATTTCTCTTTTTCCTCCACCTTTTCTCAGTAATTTTTCAATCACATCAGCATGTCACAAAGCCAGTTAAATAGAAGGGTTACAAATGTAAGGAAGCTGTTTAACTTGTCACCCTTCTGAAAGCATATCACCACCTGTGAGAACATATTGTGTCGACCATATATGGCTGCAATACTGTTCAAATTTTATCATATTGCAGGTAAGATACTTTAGGCCACAGCCTTGACTAGACCATTCATAATGAAATGTGACAGAGGAGATGGAGAACCCTGTCATCCTTGTATTCTGTATTATGCATTGTCATCCTGTCAAGTCAAATCTAATATAAATGAATCACATCAGCCACAAAATGTGAATTTCTGTTTGACAAGCTAAAGGAGCATAACTTCTTCAATTAGACTAGCTACCTAAAATTAGCTACTGACACAAGCAAGTATACATGGTCAATTTGCCTGCCTGAAAGTGAAAATCAAGTAAGACATACTAGATAATAGATAGCCCCAGAGTGAATGGAAGGCTGTAACTCATCCAATGGGCCATGCTGACGTCACATGAAACCAAAATTAATTCAGCTATATATTCAATTTGGGGTCATCTGCTGGTGTATGATTTATAGTACATATTTTAACCTTAAATGCTTCAGGCTTTGTTCATCAATAATTCAGTTCTTTGGTTAGAAAAGATGGTAGAAGCTGAGCTCCATCTTGCAGGTGTATTCTTAAATCTTGTGCTGCTCTGGGATCCCAGCTATGAAAAAATGGTAACAGGCTGGATAGGCCTTCTATTTTTGTTGGTTCTGTGCACAGTAGAAACATATTTTCCACAGGTTTATTAGGATGAAATGAATGGAGGAAAGAGAAATAGGGAGAATATACACATGAGCAAGGGCATAACAGGCTTGAGTGTAGAGATAAGGAAGGATGGTTTCTAGATGCACTCACCCTGCAGCTGAGGCTAGGAATTGCTGAGAACCTGGCAAGGTAGGGTGCTAGCTCCTGATCAGATGATTGCCCTGTGGCTGCCAAGTATTCTTCAGAGCCCTGTCCTTGGAGAGCTGTGGGTATGTGTTCCCTTTTCAAATGGACAAGACCAGACCAGTTCTTGGCACCCTGTGCTCCACAGGTATCAGTGTTTAGACTATCATTACCCAATTACTGACCTAGAGATGTGTAAATCTGCTTCTTAAGGCTATGTTAACTCTTGCTATCAGTGTGGCAGAAAGAAATTAAACACACAGTAGACTCTTAGCAACAATTATCAGATATTTCTAACTTTTTCCACAGGGAGCCAGAACTAAATTCAGAGGACAGATGAATTGCTTTTCTTACCACTTGCCTTCTGGATCTTCAGAAACTAAAACAAAGTATATGAGGCTAAAAATCTGTAATATTTCCAGGTTTGAAAAAATCTATCTTCCTTCCATAAAGACCAGAACTATAATAATTATAGAAATAATAATGACAGAAATAATAAATATCAATTACAAACCAAATAATAGTCCAGCACTTGCAACATCAGCTTCCTTTAGGCTTGTGCAGCCATGATTGCGTCTGACTGACACAGAAAGCTCTGTACCACAGCTAAACTAGTATCTGCTTTCTCCTTCTTCCAGTTCTCTTTCTTTTCAGGCTTCTTTTCCTTCTCTTTCACATATTCCTGGTGGCTCACTGTTTTTCATGTATTTTTTCTCTTTCTGAGAGTAAGTTCCTCCAAGCTGCCACAATCACTTTGATCTAATATAGGCTACTTCCGTTTCCAGTAACAGCTCAAACTCCTTGATTAACCTAAAACTCAATTAGTCTGGCAGCTTAAGCACTTCTAGAGGAATCTACTCCCAATAGAGAAGAATAAGCAGAATAAAGACGTATAGATTTTGAGACCTGAAGAGACCACAACGATCATGTAGTTTGACCTGCTGCACAATGTAAAACATCATCTACTGATTGCTGCATGAGGTACTTTATCAAGCTTTAAATCTCTCACTGTAGTCATGTGTTATAGAGTGAAGAGTTTCCTCTCTAGTTAGCTCTTCTAATATGTCAACACCTCTCCTTACTGTGTGAATAGCTACTCATCTTCACTTTAAAAGGGAGGTTGAGAAATATCAGAACTTGTCCTTTGACTTTTCCAGAATGGTCCTGCTAATATGTTAGGAAAGAAGAATGGCCACAGGCAAAGATTAAATACTTCAGGCATAAGGTGGGCAGGCAAAACATTGCTTTCCTTATTGTAATTGGATAAAGACAAAAGAGAACAGATGAATCAAGAGACAGAAGTTCAATACATGATGAGACATCACATGTGTATCGGGCAGATGAACATCCCTTTCAAATGTCTGGCTGCACCTGCCATAATACAGAAATACAAGAATTTTGGTCACATAACAGGGTAGAGGACATCAGGAAGTCATTTCAGATGCCAGAAATAACTCATTAAGCCACCTCTGTCCATCCCAATACAATGGTGAAGGTACACTTGGAGAACAGAGCATCAGACCAGTTATATGACAGACAAGTTGCTCTTCTGGAATTCATCCATTCTGCAGGCTGCAGACCAGTCTGAAGAACTGTTTCAGGGCTCAGGCACATGAATGACTTGCAGTAGGCCACCATGGAATTTTCCAGATTGAGTTCATCATGCTTATCCCAGGACAGCAGTCTAGGGTGAGATGAATGATGGCAAGGGTGCCTCTCTCTGCACTGACTCTCCCTGAAGGGAGCCTAAATTACTTTGATTAAGTCTGCCTTTTATTTGAGATTAATTTCACCTCCTGCTCACATGAGATGTGAACTCATCCCTGTTGTACTGCTCAACTTAAGTATCAGGGGTTTGCGCTGAATAGAGGGAGGGTATCGTGCAGTTACGTTGACCCAGGTGATGAGCAGTAATATAACAGCAAGCCACAATCAGACTGTCAGATCCTTACAAAATGGAGTTCTTACAACCCTTTGAGAAGAATTCGGACCTTTGTCTGCCATGTCATCTTTCCTTTGAGAGCAGCAGTTCTTTACAGATAGCACTTTCAGCCATAATTCATTTGAACAGTGTACTAGCAAAATACATAATGAAGAGCTGCAGAACTATATTTGCGATCTAAAACCAGAAAGAGACCTCTACTAACAACATCACCTATCCTTTTCTTGGCAGGCCTATGCAGTATCTTTGGAAAGCTCCAGAAAATTCCGCAGCTACGGGAAGAGTTTGACCCAGCTTGGATCCCATTGATAAATCATTCAGTGGGGTTCAGAGGAGACTGAAAATCTCACTGGGAAGTTTGCTTTAATCACAGGGAATATTTTTTTTCATGTACTTGACTGAGAAACAAAGACTAATTGTATACATAAAAAACAAGTGTTATCATTTTCCATTTCAGTATCTTTACAGTTTTTAATCAAATACCTCCAGCATCTTTTGTCAGTTTTGCTTATGGTTTTTACCAAGTTAACTGAAAACAGAAACAAGCTTAAACAATGTTTTTACTCCTTTAGACTTCATCTTTTGTACTTTCTTCTCTCTGTATTTCTCATAAATATAAAGATAGTACTACTATTATGAACTTCTTATTTCTAGGGCTTCCTTGCAGACTGCTCCCCTCTTAGTTTCACTTAAGTTACAAGAAACCCTATGTGGAAGTGTGGAAGGAAGTGCCAGAAAGCTAACACAATTTATTTGAATTATGTGTAAATTATGCTGTTTACTTGTGAATTATATAGCAGCTCATGTGAAGAGTAGGCTGTTCAGGAGTTCACTGCTGTATTCCATTCTACCACAAAAAATCAGTTCCAGCCAAAACTCTGGGATATTGTCCAGAATCTTAATTACCTGCATTATTAGCAACTAAAAGGGATTTCTACTGTTTTTATATTAATTTCTAGAAGTAGCAGAAGAACTTTGTCGTGTCTATGATGGTGTAATAGCCAGGCAGAAACATTTGCAACTCTATGCTGTTTGCATCTGTCAAATGATTGCACCTAGTTGCATTTACATACTTTTCTGAAAATGGGATAATAGATACAGTAATGTAAATAGGATGCTTTACAAGTTTTTTTGCACTCTTCACACACCCATTTTATATTTCATTAAAAGAAAACAGACATAATTGTTGTTGTAATGTGAGTTCCTAGTTTTGATTTTCATATTTCTTAGACTGATAGTGCAATTAAAATTACATTAAGAAAAGGAACAGTTAACAGGAATCGAAGCCAAACAATGTTTGGGGCTCGGCTGTTTGATTGTTATTATACATAGAAAGGAGAGGATATTGTCTATACAATAATTCATGTTATTATTAGCATGGATCATTAAAACATACATTCATCACACAATCTTCTCAAACTTCACTTACATCAACAAAAAAGATTCCCCACACCAAATTCAAAATAACATCATCACAACACAAAGGTGGTGTTGTAAAGGTGTTATTGTTTTTTAGGCAAGTTGACTTCTCCATGACAGGAAAGTCAAAGATATTCATAAGCTAGCAAATCATGAGAAAATCATAAAGGATCTTAGAATAGGGATCTTCAGATTTTCAGCATCCGTGGATTTATCCATTTCTAATACTTCACAGAACCGCTAATAATAAGAAGGAACAACTATGGAATGTTAATTCCTTATATCTAAAGTGAACATTGAAAACAAATATCAGAAAATATAATTTTGAGGATATAACTCATCAGCAGTGTCATTTCACATAGTTGCTAGAGCTACTATGAAGACTGGGCAATGGGTCTGTAGAGTATCACATTGAACAATAAAAATCTCCATAGAATTTCAGCCTCTTAAGTGATACAATTTCATCTGTACACAGTGTGGAGGATCTACTACTTCTGCTGAAATCAACAGGAATGCAAGGCATGAGCACTTTGCCAAATAAAGCCTCCAAATCTCTACCTTGTCTGCTTATAAGGAGAAATGGGCAGGCCTGCCCTATTCCAGTCAGGTCCCTATGATTTTAGCTCATGTTTTAGAAAACTCTCTCTCCTGGAGTTTGTGTGGAAGGATTGCTCTTCTGTGGATCGCCAAGGTTTCAGAACACTAGGTTTATTTTGTAATAAAACTTGAATTTTCCACCATATTAAGACAGCTGTTAACATTCAACTTTCTATTTGCAAGTATGGGTTTTTACAGCCTTGAGACTAAACATATCAGACTTGAAACAATTAGAATTTAAACATACATTCCTTTAAAATTGGTAATGACTGTACTGCTCAAGAAAAAAAAAAAAAAATCACTTTAACTGCCTGTATGCCAATTATGATTTTGAGAAAAAAATAAATACAAGAAAAATTGTATTCACTTGACTAGTATTATCAGGCAATGAGGACAAAGGAAGTTTATAGGCTCATTCCAGGATAAGAGAAAGTTTAAAGAATTTGAACCACTGCTTCCATGACCAGTTTGTCAGATTCTGAGTGCATGGTATTGTGCCAGCATCTGGCCTGAATGAGAGACAATACAGCTATAAAATGCATTAATTGGAGATGTCCGAGTGAGTCAAGAAAATCTCATGTTTATAGAGCGTTTTTATTATGAAAAATGAAACATCTTTAAGTGTATTGAAACACTATGCTTTCCTTCTCCCTTTTTCTTCTGGAAAGTCATCCCCTCTGGATCTCAAATTCCAGAGTTGAAGCAAAAAACCCCCAAACATTTGGAGAGGAGAAGTCAATATATTCTTTCCCCAGAATTTTCCAAGAAGAGAGAAGAGATAATTCTTAATCAGATACGGTCTCTGGTTTTAATGAAAGTTCAAAAGATGAGCCTGAATATTTTCAATGGCCAAAGGAAAAAAAAAAGTAATTCAACTAGGACATTAAGACATAAGATTTTAAGTCATTTTCTTTCTTCCACTTGGGTACTGACTGTTTTGCACAGCCTCGCCTAAAGAGGGAAACACCTAAGGAAAATGCTGGGCAGCCCTCCAGATCAGTAGTTGTTCCTGTTTTCCTGACCGTTGCAATTCTGCTCATATTCTTTTTTATTCCCACTCAATTAAGCAACCTATGTTTCAATTCCTTTAATTCAAAGGGATTTCCATTACAGCTGTATGCATCTGAGGATCTGCATTTCTCACACAAACTCTGGAATCCACTGGCAGTGACCTCATGGATTAAATAAATTAAAACAAAGACTGACAAAGCAAAAAGCAAATCAGCAACAGCCACCAATATCAAAATAAAGTGTCAGACAAGGGAGTTGCAAGCCTCTGAGCTGGAGCCCACAAGAAGCTTCAGAGCTCAGATTGAACTGAAAAATTAATAAAACTTAGTGGGTATTTCAAAAAGGATGATGCAGTTTTCACCTGTGTAAGACCTCTGTGACTTTAACGATGTGAATTTTGGTTTTATCTTCGTTACTGCTGGATCTCTGATTACATGTAGCCTAGAGAATCAGGATATACTCTGACGTCTAGTTCTGTTCCACAAGTTTCTCTCCTCTGCAATATTACCCACTTTTCAAACAACTGCATAAAGTTTAAACCTCCTTGGCCTCAGTTCCTTGAGGGTACGGTTCCAGCTGTGACCCGTTCATTGATGACTGCAGCTTTGCTCTCAGCCTTTACACTTTGGCAATAAATTTTGTTATGCAATTTTTGCCTTTTTTCAGGAACCTTTTGTACCTATTTAACTAGGCTTACAAGAGGGCAAGGGTTGGATGGCCAAAGCTAAAATCAGGCATAAAAATCTGTCCAAAGTCACAGGAAACCTGGAACACTGCATGCAGATGAAAGATTACAAAATGAGCTTCACAGAATGGATGCATCTCAGCCACTGATAATGCTGAAAAGATACTGTGCCTGTTTGCTGAATAAACATCACATGGAAGTCATAGAAAGCCCTGATATGGCTTATGCAAACACATCCCTTGCCCAGGGATTTTCCACAGTAGGTTTGACAGGAAATAGATCCATTTAATGAGCTTTCCACTCATTTACAATGTGATTATTAAGGGCAAATGAACGTTTCATTTTCTCAGTCTATGTACTTCAGGTAATATATCTCACAACAGCTGTCAGCACCACTTAGAATATAATCTTTAATTCATAGGAGAACAAATAATGGAGGAGAAGTGTAGGTAACAGGTATAAACTTGTTTTTGCAACTGATAGTTTGTCTGTATCCAGGCACTGCAACTTCTCTCACCTCTTCGTCCCCACAAACCCCACATATTCTTTGGTCTAGCCTCAGTTTTCTCTTGCTACCTTTCAGGACGGAGGGCTGCTCAGTAATGGTTCTCCATAGGATGCCAGTCCTTTCTGCAGCTGCCCTGCTACTTGCTCAAACTGTGGTTTCACTCACCTTTAAAATTTCTAACAAAATCTCTCTGGTTGCTCACAGGATCTCAGCTGCAGGAGGAGAAGCCAAACAATGCTGATTTTGATTTTCTCTGCTTTGAGGGAATTCTTGCAAGATGCAGAATTGCTGAAGCTCAACTTCTGCTTTCACTTTGATAAAAGCACTAGGTCAGTGATGTTTCCTAATGGCAAGACTATTATTAAAAACCATAGGAGAGGTTTTTACATGAAGGCTTTTTATTTACCTGCAGATTAACAGGAATTTTTTTGGCAGCTGCTCTCTTCCTTCTCTCCAATGGCTACGAATGTCTATACAAATAGTTTTGCCGTTGATAGAATTTATTCAGTCTTGCAAAAGTAAAGCAATAAATTTAAACCACCTGGTTAAAACATATCCTTCCTGCTGACCACAACACGTGGTTTATCTTAGAAAATAATAATCTACATGTAGTCTTCTCTCTCCTTACTCAGCCTTCTCATCATACTATCCTTAGCAAGCTATTCTCATCAGTTGCTGAGGAATCTGGCACGGAAGCATGTTGACCTGAGAGAATACTGAAGGGCAGAGGAAATGGCAAAAATAGAATGGTCATATTAAGACTAGTATTGATGTGTGAAGAAATTATGCTCTTGTGAGACTTTGGCATTACTGCTTTTTGCAGGTAGGTTCTGTGTCAGTAATTTTGAAAGCTTCAAAATACAGTTTTTCATATTTTGATTTTTAGACATTTTTAATGCTTAATAAAGATTTCAGACCTACTGATGGGAATGGATAAAACAGATGTTGTGAGTAGCTTGGAAAAAAAGAGCAATGGCTGCCTGGAGATATATGGACCAACAAGAGTTGCATATAAAGTCTCTGTGAAGTACCTAAAAGACTGTTCTGGTACTTCTATCCAACGCCATAATTCTGTGTGAAAATTCACAATAAAGGTTTTTCAAGAGAAGAACTAGATTTATGTTTCGCAGAAAGCCTATTCTGAAATGTAACCTTAGTTGTCAAATCACTCTCAGAACATTTTGATACCTACCTATCTTTGTCAGTCATCTTTCTCAGCATATTGAAGAACATACACTCAAACCCTTTATTTTAAATAGGATTGTACAAGTTCTCACATTTTTTTTTCTTCCTTTGCAGAAGTTTGGTTCAGAGAAGACAGCAGAGACTCAGTTGCCTTCTCAGATGAAGTTACACAAAGAAACTTAAGAAAAGCTTTTTTAGCTAAAACTGAGCCATTGTTTTTGTGTCATGCTTATTACTGAAACAGTGTTCAGCATTTTCATCGACCAAACAGGATACTTGCAATCTACTTACGATTTTCTACCTTGCTTCTAATATTTTTTTTTTTTAAAAAAGAACCCTTCAGAAATCACTAGATTTTTACTTACATTTTACTTCCCCCCACCATCATTAGGTCTGGCTCTGACAATAAAATATATACTGTATTGAGAACATAAGATGGCAGTGTAAAGAAAACATCCTCATTTGTTTGCAGACTGATGTCCTTCCACTGAAGTCAATGAAGCTATGTTAGCTTCCTGTTGTTCCTAAAGAGTTTTCAACTGAAATTTAGCATGAAATGAGATTACATACCAATTGGAAAAAATAATGTAGTGTTATTTCTTTCAAATAAATAGTATTACCTATCCTTAAAATGGAAGGTAATCTGCTTTTATACCGCAGCAGAGAAAGACCTATTTTAAGGTCATTAACAACAGGCAGTACCTGATATAACACGAAGTAATGAGGCCAGCGCCGTGAGAATGGTACAACCCTGGCAAAAGGCACCCTGTAGTGTTTGTTGACATTATGTAAGTAAGTAACAGAAGTAGAGACAGGTGATTTTTGAAGGACACTGCTGCTTGCAGGAATAGTTTATCATATATATATATATCTCATATATATATATCACATATAACCTATTGAAAAATAAGAATATGCAGCCTCTCACAGCGAAATATAGGAGCTCTTTTGATTAAGTCCTGGGCAAAGTAAAATTACTTCATTATTTACTCATTGAACGAAAATCAATTGCTGCAACATAATCCTATTGACAAAACCTGCATGGACACATGGCCTATCAACAACATAAACAGTTACAACACTAAAATAAATAAGCATTCAGACCTTGAAAAAGACAAACTAGTCATTTTGGTTTTAGCATTAAAACTACCACACTCCTATGCCAAACAGTCAGCAGGTTAACAAGCTTTTATTTCAATTAATTCATGAGAATGAAAAGAATTCTGATTCATCTCTGCCGGCCTTCAGAAGTACTCCAGGCTATGACCAAAGGACTCGTAACACCGGTTCCTCTTAAAAGGAATACTATTATTGGTATCACTAGTGTGCAGCACAGGAAGCAGACAAGGCTATTTTTACTGAATGCATGCTGAAATAACTAGCACTTTCCACATTAGAGCTGTCACGATAGCTTCTAGAGTGGATGATCCAAACCAGCTTGGCAGCGCACAAATTTTTTAAGCAACGTAGGACTTGGACATCACAAGTCAGATCCATGAGCTTATGCAGGAACATGCTTTAAAGTAGAATAATTTTGGCTATAATCCAGGGAGAGAGGTGAGTGAAATATTTGATAGTCCATTATCAACTCTCACTCCACATGCATTTTAATCTGCTTCCCTAAGGAAAAAAATAATAATCAGGCAATCGCCTTAAATTTGCTCACCAGTCTGCGTGGCACTACCCCATCTCAGTAACTTTTAACTGTTTGTCCAATTTCAACCAAAGTTGACACAAGTCACAAAAACACCACATTCCTGTAATATGTGAAGTAAGTAGGTGGGAGCAGCGGGAAGGATCTCTGTCAATGGTCGTGCTTCAAAAAAGGCTGGTTTATGTGTTTTTCTCTCTTTAGACATCAGAAAAATCTGTACTAGTACTTTACTCCTGAGACCAAGAGGCAGACCTTGTTTTATTTTTAGCTCACTCTGAGAACACTGCGTGGGACGCGTGTTTGTGCCACAAGCAGGAAGTATTTAAACACTTATTCTTGGGGCTTTTGCCTTTCTGAACATTTCAGAAATGCCTCGCTCTCTGATAATCCTGAAAATGCTTTTGCAGTATCTGGATGTCCTCCAAGAAACAGTTCAGGCAGTCTTTGAAGAAGTCATCCAGAATTTAATTTTGCAAGACAGATTCATTATGCTACTGAATACATTTTTTAATGCATTAATTTAGCAATTCCCAAGAACAGCAATTTCAGAACCATACCCACAGTATTAGAGAAGCTAAGAGGCAGCACTGTAACTTCATCTTCAGAAGTATAAGATGACTGGAGCAGCACTTTGGGAACTCCATCATCACGGGCCCCCGCAACACGTTTGCACTGTATAGCACCTCTACAAAGATCAAGAATGTATGGATTTCAAAATTGTCTTCACTATAGAATTCTTGCTTGAATCCGTGACTGCAATTAAAACACTTCTTGCCTTCAATACAAAGATCACAGTCCTTGGTAAGATTTCACTGTTCTCTTTAAAGGCTTTTCAAAGGGAGTAGCATTACTTTTTGTCACGCAACAATTCATAACAAATCAACGGAAGTCCATCAGCTTTTGAACAAATGATGTGAAGGAATCAGAAATTCAATCAGCTGTGAGGGATTCTTCAAAAGCCTCCTGAGCCATTTAAGTGCTATCACAAAGGCAAATTTCTTACAAACAGTACACTAAGCATAATTAGATCAAATCACAGAATTTACTGTAAATCTAATACTCTTATTTGTTCATTTCCTTGCACTACCTGTTCAATGACTACATTTCCTGGATAATTCAAGAAAGGTAAGTACCTCTTCATGGTGTGTTTTTCACACCATGAAGGGTTTTTGGAATATCATACATATGTTTATCTTGCAATAAAGTATAACAGGTAAGAGGAAAAAAATGTATTTAAATAGAAATCGGAAGTTGGTGTTGCATCCATCAGAGATTGCTACAGCATCAATAAGAAATATAAAAAGATGAATAGGACAGCTGAGAATGCATGAGCACATGTACAGTGCTGGATATCAGAAGTTTCAAAGCAGAAATGGTGTGGGTAGTGTAAGGGTGACTTTGAAGAGTTAACTTTCTTATTAACTTTTAAAAGTAAGCTCTGCTAAACTGATTAATGGAAAAGTTTTTAATGGCTCAGAAGTTTAACTAAATTATTTCAATGTGCTGTAATACCAATTTACTTTGTTGTGATTTATTTCACCTAAGAAGCCTTTATAACAAAGACTGTCAGTGTCTGTTGGATCAATCATTGGAGGAATAATATAATTTAGGGGAAGAATCCATTTAGAGAAAATACTAGTGACATGAAAATCTGTGCTTCAGACTTTTAAGGTTGTCCTGAATTTTGAATGCAGCTAGAGTTCCAACTGCTGTGCTTTCCAGAGCTGAACCTAAACTTGCATGCTATAAAAAAAAAAATGAGAAAAGAAAGACGTAGATGAAATTTAGAAAAATTACAACAAATTTTAAGCTGTACACTATGGCTGGAATTCTTCAAACCATCTGGGCTAACCAAACTGGGCTAATTCTGTTCTCACTGTAAGGAATGCTGGGGATAATGACGAGAAGGGATCACTCAGGCAGTGAGCTCTGTCCACTCCTGTTGCAGAGGACGTTGTTATACAGCCCCATACGTATCTGCTAATGGATGCGGGGTTAAGCCAATGCCAATGTCAAGGACACCATTCCTAATGCAGATTGTGTATGAATCTCAAGGGAGAGATTTATGCCTATGATTGTTCTGGTTCTTCAGGGATGTGCTAAAATTAGAATTTTGTTAAGGCTTTTCACAGTGTCAGTGTCTTTTGTTGACTCCATACACTAAGGTTGTCACATACCTGTCCAATCCAGTAAGCTACTCAAGAAACAGTATAACTCCAATATATGTGTTTGTCTGTGTGCAGATTCCTTATGAACAAGCAGTAACTGTTCATCTTACATATATTTGTGTAAAATGTGGTTTCTATAGGTGGGTTACAAAATATTATATAAATATATGGCAGCTGAAAAAGATTAATTCTTAGGTCAGGAGCAGAAAGAGTTTTAGTTGCAGAAGATATGTTTTGTTTATGATAGTCCAAATACCATTAGTTTTTTCATTAGTATCAAGTAAAAGTGCATTTACCATTATCTAGCTACTGTATTTAGTTGAGTCTGCCTAGCAGAAAAGAGCATTTCAAAGTTATTTTTATGTAACAGACATTCCCAGTATTACAGGACAAAGGAACTGAGACATGAGTTGATGACCTGATGAAATCAGTTATCAGATCTAAATAAAGGAAAGTCTATAGGTGTAAATTTCTCTTAAAAAGACCCTCTCAAGAAAGGGGTACTGAAAAGGCTCCACATCATGTCCTTTCAGGAAAGAAGGAGGATTTTAAACATTATCAGATTTTCTACCATTAAACACTGTGCTCTTATTACCCTCTGGTAAGATACAAGTGCATCACCCAAGCAGAAGCAAGTCAACCCTCTTTCACCTGGCCCCCAGGAGAGATCTTATTTACCTCTTAACTTAAGAAGCAGGCAAACCTTGAGGCAGGAGTTGAACAAGATGGAAACAGCAACATCTGGGATGACAAGAAGCGGGTTCTGGGGAACATTCTGGATGTTTGGGTGAGGAACAAGTTACCTGCCACAGAGAATCCTAGGAAGGGATGTTTCCTGCATCCTTCAACAATACATATCTCTGGATTTCACCGCAGTATTAAGTGTATTAAGTCAAACCTAATTCTTTACAGTGAAGCCAGCCAATTTCCTTTGCACTTTCCCTTCCCGCTAGTGTATCAATTGTGCCACTCAGCTTGGTGTCATCTGTAAACTTGCTAATGGTGCACTCAATCCCACTATCTATGTCATTAAAGAAGTAGCTAAATAATAATTGGTCCTGGTACAGATCCTTGAGGGACACCACTCATTACTTGTTTCCACTTGGACATTGAGCTGTTGACTGTAACTCTCTGGATGCAGCCACTCAGCCAATTCCTTATCCATTTAATAGTCCATCCATCAAATCCATCTCTGTCCTCATTAGAGGTAAGAATGTTGTGGCAGACCAAAGGCCATTTAACCAGAAATGCTCCATTCACATAGTTCCAAAACATCATTAACTTCATCTATGAATAGGAGCACTACCAAGAAGAGCAATCTTCATATTGATCATTCTGTATCTTCAAAATTTACTGCACTTACCACAGAAACATCCAAAGAGAAGCATTAGGTTTCACACTGCAGTCAGTTGATGATATTGTGAAGGTCTTAGTGATGGTGGCTTTGCTCTCCTGGAGAACCGTTCCATGTTTGTTTTTGCCATGAGGCTCTTGAGTGTAGTACAAGTGCTCTGGGACTGGACTACAAGCGTTTCAGCATTATGTGATATCTGTGGCTCAGCAGGTCACCACACAGTCTGACTCCGTGTCTGCAAATGGTGATACTTTTGTCCCAGTCTTCAATTCAGAATCTTGCTCAACACCAAGTAAGTTATTTAACACACAGGGAAGAAATATGTAAGAAACTATGCCACAGAGAAAAACTGCATGCAGAGGAAGAAGCGGTGCCCTTCTGTGACTGTCTCTTTCCTCTAACAACTTTATTCTTTCCAAAACCAAAATATAAAATGTTGGAGAAAGCAAAGACATTGCTGGCTTCTGCCTGCATCTATGCTTTTTCTGTTCAATCTGTTCCTGAACCCTGGCCTGGTCACATAAAAATGCTCCTTTTCTGAAGAGTTGTCTCCTACTGCTGATTTGTCTCTCATATAGAAATCCAGTTTACTCTCTTTTTCTCCATGGGCTCTCTATGTAATAGAGTTCCAAGAGCATCCTCTACACTGAGCAATTTTAATTGCTGAAATGTAGCCTTAACCTTCTCTCCCCTGGAATAATTTTGTTGCTCATCTCCATCACACTGGGATCTGCTACAACAGCTCTCAGGCAACAGCTGTGTGAGGGATGGATAGGCAACGTTATATAAAGCAGAAATACAATCACGCTGTATCTACATCAGCAAGTACTGCAGTGCAGCGCAGTGGGAGCCAATGTGCAGAATAAAACAGTTAGTGCTGAGGATTCCGCATCGATACGATACACATTTTAGGGGTTTTACTTTGGGCTAGCTCCAGTTTGGTCTGGAGAACCAATCCCATTAGCAGCTGGAGAGCATCAGGTACATTTCTGGGGAAAATCTTCCAGTTTAGCTTCACCCAGAAGAATCTAGTTTGCACAATCCAACCCCACACTACAATGCAAATCAAGACAGTCTGTGGGGATATTGAGGAGATGCATTTTGAAAATGTCCTTCTGAGCTACACTAAAACACTGACTGGACTGCTGTATTAAGTTCCTTCATGGAACTTCTTTTCTTCTTCCTTCCCCCCTTCTTTTTATCCTTCAGAACTGGGTGCGAAGTAAGCTCTCTAAGATTAATCAACACGGTGTTCTCTTTAACAGTAGCACCTGTGATGGTGGAAGGAACACCTGAGGTAATATTTCAGATCTATTATACTTTTCTTCTCTTGATTTTCTGCTCAATATTTGCAGAAGCACATAGTACAGCACTGTCTGGAAGAACATTTTCTTAAAAAGTATCAGGCAAAGACACATCACAAAATACCAGAAGAAAAAAGCTAAATCATTGTGAAAGAATTTGTATACAGGAAAGCAAAATATATTTCAAATACCATCTTTACATTTGACATTTATTGTGCCTATATACTATTTTGAATATTTCTGAACTGTTAGGGATGGCTTGTTCATTGGTATCAGAGAATTATCTGTTTCTTAAGAAATGTAATCAGTAAATTAAAATGAACTGGCAGAACTGTTTAAGTTAAACAGAAAGAAAACTAGTCAACCCATAACTGTCACCAAAATTAAGCTAGGAAGGGATGGAATAGCATCAGCTATTAAATGAAGCTAGATTTTTTAAGAAGGAAAGCAAACCAAAGATAGTAGATATGTACTCATACCTGTTTGCCATCCTGGACAAGACAAATGAAGCAAAATTTGCATTTTAGCTGACACACATGGTAAGAAAAAAGTAGAAAAGTGAGTGTGACTTGAAACTTGTCACTCGGAAGTTCCAGGAACCAGGTACATCAATTAATATACAGGCAAAGGTGATTTTTAAAGTAACAGTCTGTAGACATGTAAGGAAACATATTCCCTTTAAAAACAGACTGATCTGTAGCCTCGAAAAGCATCCTCAAAGCTCGCCCCTGAAAGGGCTTTGCTGTTCTTACTGGAACTACTGCTTTTACTTTTCATCTCACCTGCACTCAACCACCCGTGAACCCAACAGGGAGAATGGCACAAGAAAATCCCAGGACACACTACAACTAAAGTGGCCATTTTTCACCTCAAGTCACTGGAATAAATTCTGAATAAACCAATCAATTAAAAATGAAATTGATTTTTTCCGTCATAAATGTCACTGGCTTTATTACAATGTTACAAAATTCTTTATTGATAATGCCTTTTATTGAAAATGGCTTTGTGAAAAAAGAAAAAAATCAAAACTAAACCAAAACCAACCTGCACTCCGACTAACTCTACTAGCTAGTCATTAAAAAGATAGGCTATATAATGCCCATAAAGAGTCTGCTGCAGAAGGAGAACAAAAAGGCAAAAGCATTTTCCATAAGGAAATATAACCCTTTTCATACATCTGGTTGCAACCATGTCACCTGCCTGCTGCTGCCTGCTCCCTCGTTCAGAGGTTATTGCCCCCAGAAGCCTGGGGCTTCAGCTCTTATCCAAGCATTTGGTCCAAATAAGGTCAAGTTCTTTTTATGTATATCAATTTGCTCTGTAAGTTCCCTAAAGAAACTAAGATTTCATATTCCTAATCTTTCATCATAATTACTTTTGAAATGGGGAGAATTAAACTAACCACAACCAAGAAAAATTTTAGAAAACATAATTCCTTATCTACAAAAGACTTGGGCTATTTACTGATTTAATCAACTAAAAGCTAATTTCCCTCAGCAGTTTTTAGACATTTTCACTACTGCAGACCTTAATCCATACGTCCACACATTTTGAGGAAAAATGTGGTTAAACTCTTCAGAAATGCTAGAGCCCAGGAGAAGCAAGTGCTATGCACAGAAATACCCCAAATAGCTCTAAATGAACTACCTTATACGATGAAATCCGTAACAGTTTTGATAGTGCAGCTTTTCAATCTGCTGCTTGGCTGAGCCATACCAATACAATTACACTGCTCAGGGCACTGCTATCAGAGATAATCAAGTCAGTGCCCAGATTAGCTCTGCCCATGTTAAACTGGGCTATGTAGACTATTTCACACTGAGAACCTTAACTCTATCATGGGAAACAGCTGGAACCCTACATTCAAATTTTGTCCAGTTCTGGGGAATTTCCAAAATAAATGCTGAAACCAAGGTGGATTCAGGCAAACTCCATCTGAATTTTCAGTAAAATCTTATTCACTTCATTATTTTCATTGTTTTGTATTTTGTTCAAAGACTGGTACTCCCTGCTAATCTTTTTTTACTTACATCTGTATCTTTTTTATGAAACAACAGTATTTTTGACACTGCCACATAACACTTTGCTGTGCAAATACTGCCATCTTTAAACATGTTTTGATGGAAGTCAAAAGTGTGAATTATGAGACTGATAGCAAGAATTTAGGGAATGCCAAGGGCTATTAAAGTAGTAGTAGATCTCATGTTCTCTGACAGGTATGCAATTCTGAAAGCACTATTAGGAGCTAAAGGCACTACTGGATTAAGGTTAGTATTCAGCTCTGCAGCTGTGATTAAATGCACACAGAATTGAGCTGTTGAGTGCAATTATTTTTAATGTAGTCTTTCCTTATAGCAGACTTTCACCTTGAACTATGCTTCCTCCAGAAAGTCTGCTGAATGCTTTTCTCATTATAACCACACAGCCTAAGGGGAAAATAACCATAAGTTCCATCCAGTCACAGTACGCAAATATTAAACAGCCAAAATTCTTAATGTAACCACTTAAAATATTTCAGTCGCACCTCTTCCTATGTCCTACTGGCAGCTCATGAGCAATACAAACTGCGGATATCACAGTGAGCCCTGACATCTTTTGCCTAACTACTGATGAAAGAAAACTGTGGCTTACAGATACTACAAAAATTTACAATAAAAAAAAAGCAACGAAGAAAGGGATCTGGTGAGTTTATTCCTTGTCAGCTACATTTAGAGCATCTGGGCACATTATCTTTTACCTGTGTTTATCACAAGACATGAACTCTTCTCAGATTTGCTTGTAATGCTTAAAAAGAAAGGTTAATAAAAACCAGAGATTTGTAGATATCAGTAGCTGAATTTTCTATAATTAATGAATCTTTTTCTTTAGAGATTACTAGTGCATAGTTTGGAATCATACTTCCAGTTAGAAACCCTCCATCAAACCTGTGCATTTCAGCCTTCAGACAAGGTCCTAGCTGCAAACAAACTTTCTATTTCTTAGTCTCAAATATTTGAGAGCAAAGACTGTAACTGCTCATATCTAACATCAACAAAGTGGAAAATTTCTTGAAAAAGATGCATCTCTCCTTCCCTCTTTCTACTGGGTATCATTTCTGACCCATACTGACAGACCAGCACCTACTTAATCTTAGCAGTAAGAGATGATTCTTCAACACTGTTTGGAGTCAATTCTTAACCAAGCACAAAGTGCAACACTTCGTAGTTCCTGTCTGGAGTGTACTCTACAAAGATGTACTTTTATATTTTGCAGTCTGCACATGAACTGTTATCACAAGAAGCTGTTAATAGTTGCCCTTTTATGTTCTTTTAAATATAATGCAAATCCTTATCCCATTTGGGATTATTCTGGTGATCAGGAGCTAGTAACACAGCCTGAAAATAAACTTTTGAAGTACCATCTAATTCTGCAGTGTGGTAATATTTAGGATTAAATTCATTCCTATAATTGGTCTTTGTATGGAACACCTGTTTTGGACGGCGTGGTACCAGCTGAGGCCTATACTAGTATGACCATTTACATTTTATACACCACCGCAACTTTCTTCTTGCCAACAATAGCATCTCTCATCCTCTTGCAGCTCTTGTTCTACAAGATGCTGGCCACCCAAAACATGAGGAAAAGCAAACAGAGCTGCCAGAAGATGGACTCTGCGTAGCAGCTAAAAACTTTGAGATGCTTAGAGAACTGCTTTGACAACAAAAGAGAAACCCTGCATGTTAAAAAAGCCATCACGTTCAGAGATCAAAACCGTTGACTGATGCCTATTAAAAGGCAGAGGAATACCTACTCCACAGTTATTTTTAGTCACTTGCATCAGCCACCGCTGTCTTTTACATATTTCAGAAGCTGGGTGGGAATTAGTCTCAAAGGCCAATACTGTCTGACCAGGTTCTTTTAGATATTCCACGCAGGGAGGGTGTAATGTTTAATATCAAATTTACTTATTTAAAGGTTATGTTACGTGGGATTTCTGATTTAGCAGAGTTATACAAAATATACTGCATAACACAATACAAATGTAAGTTACACTTAGCAAAATGCTTATATAGCAATTGCAATACACAGTTCAATCACAATACCAATTCCCATTATCACCAAATGGTGATTCCCACTACCAGCCTCTATAATATGCTCACCATCATGACGCTGGGTATTCCCAGTCACCAGGAAAGCATACATAGGTTGAAGCCAGCTCAAGCCCATTGCTCTCTTCAAAATTTTGTTAGTTGTTCAGGTTTTGCGCTCTGTGTTGGGCTGAGCCAGGTATTCGCTCCCCCCCCCATGCTGGTCTGGCTAACTCAGGGACACATTCACACTC
>JAOBAS010000057.1:14700796-14713944 GCA_025311575.1 Elanoides forficatus
TGCATTATTCCCTGAGCTTCATGGGCATAGCTCCTTGCCCATCTCCTCTGAGCCTTCTTCCATTCTAGGGGTTTATTGGTCCATCACAATTAGTCTTAATTTGTAGACATAAAAAAAATCATCAGGGAGACTAAATTCAAATACAACTGAAAAACATGGAACAGAAAGTGCTTGAGTCAGTGGATATGGGGAAAAACCCCAAAACTATGAACATAAAAAGATAAAGCTGGAACTTAGCCATGCTCTGAGGTGCTGTACAGGAGCAACTTGTTCTAGTAGGTGGAATACCTCCTTCCTAGGCACGCTATTCATAACCTGTGTCACCACCCAGCTGGTGAAACTATCAAGTATCTATATAAACGTCACTGAGTAACTGTCTCACTGTCATGAATAGACATTATTTTGAAAACATGCCTCTGTGGTAGGAAGGTATTAGTCCCCTTTCACAAACTGGAAACTGAAGTCTGAGACAGACTGTTTTATCCAAGGTCAGTCACAGTATCTGCTGTCCAAGCTGGGAAATGAACAGGGATCTCCATTGTCCTACACTGATACTCTGCCAACATCCCATCTAATGCTATCATTATGTTTATATTGAATATGACCTTAATTTAGACTTGACATCAGCTTAAAATAAGCTGCTGCTTACAAGCCTCCTTGCAAGCTTGTAAGGAGTTAACACGGTTGAAGCTAAAACTTTCAGTTAGTGCAAGTTATTTTAATTACAGCCCACAACAGTATGGTATTTTCTTCTCCAAACAACAAGGACATAAGTCTCTACACAATAACTTTTCCAAATAATTAAAGAGAAAAATAGGTCAATATCAAGGATTAAGTGGTACAGCAACACAAGGTTAATCAAAGTTAATATTTAATTCACCAGGAGAATAATCCCGTTTTGGTGTGTTCCAGGCTATACTTTTAAATTAATTGCTAAAATGGAAATACAACAGCGTTTCACTTTATTTCTTTTCAATTCTTAACAATTCTAACATGAGGTCTGTAACATCACATCTTCCACTGCTGTTAAAACATGTAATACCACAGGGGTCCATGATTCCTATAGCACAGCAGAATGTGTTAGATCTAAAATCTGAAATTTATAGTGCCAAGTTCATATCATTAAGCCAACTATATGGACCTTTATAATCAAGGTAACAGTTATAACGCTTTCAGTTTGCATATCCATAATTTTCATTTTCTTTGCATGAAGAAAAAACTGCACAAATAAAAATAGAGAAAACTTCTTACTTTATGCTTTAAGGTGCTGATTAACTAGAGAACCATTAACACATGGGAAAAAATACAGCATCTAATGGCAAGCAGAAAGATGAAACAGGTGGTAAACAGAAATAAAGGTACCATTAGAAAAACACTATAGGCAAATTTAATTCATTACTATATTATTGTGAATTTCTTGAATTCCTTCAATGCACTGCCAGCATTTTTGTTAAAAAATACCTTTTTTTCCTCTCTGAGGAACATTATATTTCTATCGTCCTTGGTATCTCTTCAGATTTTGTTATTATGAAATCATTTCAGAAGAGTGTTTCCAGTGAAAAGAACACTTGGTTTGTCAGTGTTCTTTGCTTTCTGAATAACTTATATCGTGTTTTTAAAGGTCAGAGATGGAACTTTTAATAAACAAACTTTTCTTTAGACAAAATACCCTTACATAGGTGTACAAAGTCATCAAGATTTTTGTTTATCATTTTTGTTTACCCAACAGTCAAACCATAGACACTGAAATAGAAGCAGAGCTATTCTGCTTATGTTTTTGAGCTGACCATAACCATTTTAAATCTCAGAAAAATAAACTCAAAAAGCTCTCAATACAATCACTCAGTGAAGGAAATCAAGGAAGCGGAACAACAAAAGAAGTGGATACAAGAAACCTTTTTTCATTACTGAGTTACAAGGAAAAGGCAAATCACGATACTACCAACGAAGTCCTAGTCCCTGTTGTCGCTATATGTTACGATGATGTATCTAACGAAAGTCACAGGAACTTAGGAACTGTTATGCACGCTAGCCAAGCAAAGCTCCATTAATGCTAATGGAGCTCAGAGTAGCCTGGGACACCTGTAACAGATGCTATAAACTCCTCTAGACAGAGGTCTACACTTCGACAATTCTGTGAATTACCATATACATTTAGAACGTATTACAAATTATCAGTACCATATTTTAAATATAAAAAGCCTCTGCTCTGAGTGATTGCGTTTCCACAAAGAAAACCCATCAGTCTATTGTGTACTTTAGATCTCTGGACCTTCGCTTTTTTACCTTCGCAGCACATCAGAGTATAATTGCATACAACAGTAGGTGTCTGTGTGGTATACTTGAAACCGTTGGACTGACAACTACGTACCATAAACTGCAGTCTAAAAATATCATTGTTAATGTGCTGAAACATTATCTTGTTGAGGTAATTTAGAGCTATAACATGTTTCCCTTCACCTTCCCTGTCTCTACACTCTGTGGTACAGCTCTCAAGCACTGTACTTCCATTGTCCAATGATCGCCACAAAAGTGGGTATACAAAAAGGTGAATTTCAAGCAAACAGAAATGAAAAATTCACTCAAGGAACTGTGTCATAAAAACAATGGATGTGGTGCAATAGACATTTATATGATTCAACAAGGAGCTGTGCAAGCTAATCAGAAAAAAAGTGATTTTACACACAGTTCATGCAGTATGGATGGACATAAAACTGAAGAAGTGGCTCTAACATGTAGTAAGAGTTTACTTGCCTATTCTATTGCTTAAATTCTGATTCCCGAGCTGGTGGATAAATTTGGTTTTAATGCCATTCTACAGCAGATACAGTTTAAACTATCTGCTATTATTTTCCAAAGCCAAAAGAGACTATAGTCTTAGCAGTGCAGGATTTAGCATACCTAAGACTTTAACGATCTACTCTGAAACAGTATTGGAGAGTATCTATCATCTGGAGGGTTTATGTACTGAGAAACATGAAACGCTGCTGTATCCTTTATTCTGTTGTTGACTTGCTTGGAACAGAAGGTAAACCACACGTATCTACTTCTCTTTCTGTAATTTGTTATAAACAATAATGAAAAGGACAGGCTTTGTTGGTGGGCTTTTTTTACAACACGTAAATAAGGAATTACAAGCAATTAGCAAAACGAGGCTCTGATTTACAGTGAAAAAAAAACCCCAAACAAAACCCAACAGAAAAACAGAGGGGTAGAATTCCAGGATATGTTGGTTTGAGTAAAGAGAGACAGATTTTATTTCATCTTTAGACAGATACTGAGCTATTCACCCTCCACTGGCTATGCTGAGTAATTTTTCTAAATATTACTAGTCTCATTACTAAGACCACAAGTTGCTCATGGTATTTTAGGAGGCATATTATCCTCTAAAGAATCAGCTCCAACTTTCATAGGGGTATGGGTAAATTCTTCTCTACAAATGGAATTTCAACAGATAACTTACAGACAATAGGTCGAGAAGACTGGGTACTCAGAAAGGGTGCAAGTCACCAACCGCTGCCTATATGCTAGCACCATGCATTTTGGTAGTGTTGGTTTTGTGCTTACGTGAATAGAGTTTGCCTTTCCTTTGCTGATGTTCTGAGAAAAGCCTCACAGGCTTGTAGAAAAAGTAAGAGGAAGCCAGCACAGTTTCATAATGTGCTGCTGATAAGAATGTCTGAACTATTACAGTCTATTTGAAAATGTCCTTGGAGCTTTAACTTAAGCTTCTCTAGGGGAAAGAGAAGTTCTAATAGATCATTCTTCTAATAGTAATGATAGCAAGTAGAACTGATATCAGTCAGCTGTTGTATATCAGGAAAAATTGCCTCCTGTTTATTTTAAAATGACATGGTCAAACCACATCTGCACTGTCTCATCTCACACATTTTCTGGAGAAAGGGCTTCTCCTCCTTGTTATTTAGTAAGGGAATAATAATAATAAAAAAAAAGTCAGCGGAAAATGGGCACTAGAAGCCTTGCTGAAATAACATGTGGAGATTCATAGTCTACCTATGACACCACCAAGTTGTTTGAGGCAGTAAGTGAAACACACACTGTAGTCCCGCTTCAACAGTGATGCATGATGTAGTCTGCATTTCTCTTTACCCAGTAATGACAGGAACATACTACTGTCTACCGACTGAAAAATGGCACAGGCATTTTTGTTTACTGATGAAATTTTTTTTGAAGGAGTAAAAAAAATGCTCCGTAGTGCAGTAAGACAAATGGTTTTGAGTTAGGTTGAGTTAGGCCTGGCTGGAACAAAGTAGGGAAAAGCAAGCGAAAGCTACAGAGAACCCTAAACTAGGAATCATAAGTGAAGGCTGAAGATAGTGTTACTGTCTTGCTTTGTTTTCTGATTACCGTTAGAAATTTCAAGTAAAAATCCAGGAAGCAAATGTGTCTGACACAAGAAAAAGTGGGGCTTTTTCACAACACTTTCTGCAAAGACTGTTTGTGACACACATCATTCTTGTTGAGTTGATACAGTAAAAATGAAGAAACTTAATTCGACTACAGGTTTTCCAACAAAACAACTGCATTAACAATAGGAAAGAGGAGTCAGACTTACTTTTTATTTGCTTGAGCATGTAGAGGAGACCTATCTTAAATATAAGCAAAAGATTTAACAAATTAATATAGAAGAGCTTGAAAGGAAAAGAAATCCTCTCGGCTTCTATTAAATCCACAGGAAAAATGATCAATTGCATCACTAACACAATAGTCCCTGCTCAGAACAGAACTGCGGCACAGAGTCCAATCCTTCCTTGTGTGGAAGAAAACAAATACTCTTTGTTATTGAAAAAACACATAACTCTGCCTATATTTTTGTCCAGTGACATGCAACTATCTTGCCCAGAGGTTTATATCCAGTGAGAAGAAAGAGAAGTTAGTTCATTTGCTCTTTGCATGGAGACTAACTAAAGTATATGGCTTTTATTCTCCCCAAACCTAAATACAGCAGTAATCTGCTTTTACTCTTTACATACTTCATGGCAAAGTCTTGTTCATCTCAGTACATCTTTTCCTTCAGATGAAATGCTAAATCAAGAAAAAAAAAAAAAAAAACATAAACTAAGAGGACAAAAAAATAGTGAATTTGCCTTATGAATCTTCTTGGTACAATTTAACCATCGGCTGATCAAAACTAATTGTATGTGTAGACAGAAAAGCTAAAGACTAATGATAGAGTACGAAACTGTATAAAGATTCTGAGGTATCTTCTGCCTCCCATAAGTCCTTACCAGTACAAGTAGTAGTACAGATTTCAGAAGAAATATATGGAGCACAGGTTACTAGATGAGACAAAATTCAGCCTTAAAAAAGAGAAAGGAAAATTAAGTTTTTGAAATATGAGAATTCTGTGGGACAAAAAGTATACTCAAATGGAATGGAGTTCATCTATACACATTTACAAAGTATGTATATCTGTATATAATTATGTACAAAATATATGAACATATTTCAGTAAACTGAAAATAAAGTCCAGTCAAAAAATCATCTAAGAAGAATGAAGTGCTGTGAAGTCAGAATGGGAGCAGGAGAAGCAAGACTGAACCCTGAAGTGTACAAAACATGCAAATAAGACAGTTACCCTGCCTTTAATAGCAATAAGCTGTAACAGCAAAGAACACAAAGACGTTGGAGGCTTTGTCACCCGAACTTTGAGATGCCAAGAGTGTTTTCAAGGTCCTCAGTGTGGATGCATACTCCAGCTACACCCTGAACCCGAGACATGATGCGGTTGTATCAAGACATGTTTCCATCCTAAATCATCCCCTCATCTCCAGTGCCGAGGCTCAGTGCTCTGTGGCACCAGAACTCGAGGACATAGAGGAATTTGTACTTGCTGCTCAAGGTAGCTACTGAAGCTATCATCACGTTGTTATTTCTAATCTGTCCAACGTGTGGCAGAACCAAGGCAATTTGTGTGTCAGACTCTCTGTAACTGCAGGCCTGAATGTCATATGGATGATAAACTTTTGTAAGTAGTAAAAGAACTACGTGCATGAAACCAGTTTCTGCCAGCAGTTCTGCAAGTGCTGCAACCTGTCAGCTATAGAAATGCATCTACTATCAGTCAAAAATCAATACTGCCAACCATCAGGGTGGAGAGCATCCAGTTAAAACAAGTACAAGACAGTACATTATTTCATTTTAGTAAATTACTCTTTCTTTAAAAATGAACTTAATAGTCCAGTCAGAGTAAAGACGAACATGGACTATTTAGTATACACTAAACACAGTCTGGTGCCACATAAATGTGGGGTGGGGGAGAAAGCAAAACTGATAAGATCTCTAGCTTATCCATTAGTGATCTTGGATTTTTTCATACACATCATACTGTAGTGTTTCTAAAGTTCTGAATTCTAAGTAACAGATGGTCTACTGTTGTAATGAATATGCCAGCTACGCAGAATGTGTCTTTCACATTCTTTTGCTAGAGCTTCTTTTGCTTCTAAGATCCTCTTTGTGCCCTTTCCATCAGTTCCCAGTGAATGAAGCCAGGGCAGAAAAAGCCTCCTAAGACAGTTAGATTTTCTCTATTTCACTGGTGAAAATGTCTGTTAGCAGAACTGCAGCCAAGAAATTAGAAATAAACCAAGCAAATATCCAAAACTGTTTGAATCATTTGGTTTGACTTTAGGTATCACAGGACTAAATTGCAAGGCTATTATAAAGAGCTGAACTGAGAGAGAGAGAGAGGTTTATTTTAATTTAATTTAATTTAATTTAATTTAATTTAATTTAACTAAGTCACAAAGTCAAGTTCTCCAACACTCTAAGTTTGCAAACATTATGCTCAGACCAGATTTCTTGAATCCATGGAAAATAATCATATGCCTGAAGTTAAGCACTAACAGAACTTTCCACTAGTTTGGACCTTAAGTAATGCAGTTAACAATTGTGATAGAACACAAAATGTGAAACGGAAAACTAGCAACTAACTTGACCCCATAAAGGTAGGATATAATTTATATGAACACTGGTCAAGCTTCTGCTCCCCCTGATTACTGGCTGAGCACCTTTTAGGACTTGGCTCACCTATGACCTTTTTGTACTGTACAGACTCTGAATAAATGAATAAAAAAATCACCATAACTGGAAGATTAAGTAGAAACTAATTCAAAAACATCAAAAATATCAGGCATAAAATAAAATACTAGTTATTGAGGGAAAGAAAGGAATGGATGGATGGATGGATGGATGGGTCGATGGATGGATGATGGATAGCTCTCAGAGTCAAAATAAAATGAGCTGGGGGCAAATTGAGGCGTTCACAACCTCTCAGAACAACTTTCTGATACAACTATTTGTCTGAATCACACCGCAGGTGAATTGTTTTTCAGTCACTCTTGTTATCCTGAAGTTTGTTTCCATCACTTCTGGAAATACTCTATTTTCTGGGTGGTTTTTTGTTTGTTTGTTTGTTTGTTTTGTTGTTGGGTTTTTTGTTTTTTTGTTTTTTTTTGTTGGGGGGTGTGTGTTTTGTTTTTTCCTAGTTAATTTCCATATCAGTGGATTTGATTCAGTCTTCTTATTTTTTAACCAAAAGATTTAGGGCATCCCCAGACTGGTAAATTAAACATTGAGCTACCAGCTCAAACCATTTACCTATTCATTTTCAAAAATACTACTCCTGTAACCACTGGGAAATGGACTTGTATTCTTATTATACACTTCTATCATCTAAATAAAAAAGAAAACCAAAGCTGGCAGAGAAGGTTTTACAAAAATCTTTAAATCTGATAGTGAATCAAATGAATCTGTGTTGCTCCATGATCTTCACTCTAACTGATTAGAGTGTTTTAAGCAAGCAATCAACTTTTCAGCAGTCATCAGATTTTGAACTTTTCAATTCATTAATACAGTCATGATCTGCTTCAGAAACACCTGCATTCAGAATGAATAAAGTACATCCATATGGTGAGATGTATGAATACATATTTCTGAGGCAAATTTAATATCATCCCTGGTATATAAATCTGAAATTTATGGAAATTGCTTTTTTTCTTCTGGCATAAGCAAAAAAAAAAAAAAGCTGGTCTGCTTCTGGAACTAGATTTTCTCCATTGCCCTGAGTTAAGCACTTAGTTCTCAGCACCAGAAAAAAAAACTAAGCATGTAAGAACATATGACCATAGAGGTAATAAAGTTACTTAAAGGAGAGCATAACTGTACCAGTTTACTGAAAAAAAGTCAACAAAATAATTCAGTCAGAAGCACTCATTTAAGGGTGAATTTAATGAAAATAAAAAATTGCACACATTTTTCTATTTGGTGTTTAATTAAAAAAAAAATCATACATCTCTTACATAAAATTAAGTACCAAATAAATCTTTTTGATATTCAGCAAACAGTCTTCTCTACTGGGAAACTGTAGATATGCTTGCTTGGATTATACAAATTTTGCTCCGCCTACTTAATCTAACCATCTTGTTTCCACTCCCTTCTGCATGGCTCTTGGCCTACAATGAAGTACCTAAACAAATGTAAAGTTGCTAAAGCAAAGAGCAATGTGTTTCTCTGTACAGAACTCCAGGGTTCATTATTTTTATACCTGTTTTCATTGTTTCACTATGGGACTGTTAAGCTGTACTGTTTCACTGACCAAAATTGCTGGGCTAAGCAGAGTTACATGCCCCAACAGTAAATATGTAATATGCAACAAGGTTATCATGCAGGTATAGCTTTAAATTGGGAAAATAAAGTCACTCCTCCTTCATTAACCCACTGTTTATCACTAAATTAAAACACTGAAGTTTTCACTCATTTTTAACAGTCAAATCAAGGATAGTAGAATGCAAATTGTGTGTATTAAGTCGGAGTCTCACAATGCTGGCTTTTTTTTCCCAGATGCTGTCTGTGAGGATATTAAGCATATGCTTAACTTCAGCATAACGCTAGGTTTCTGCATTGGAAAATCTCTGTCTTCTTCCTGTTTGTTTATGTTTTCATTTAAGTTAAGCAATTAACACAAAGAACTAAAATACCACGCTGATGGCTTTTGATGATTATGAAAGAACAGACCCCCCTATCCAGCTTTTCTAACCATATTTTCTTCTTCTGAGCCCCAATTCCCCAGGAAGAGTGCATGTGTTCAAGAAATGTGACACAGATGTGAGACAATATCTTCTATGTTTTGGAGAAAGCTACTACAGATATGACTGGATCCTGAAGTTAGGGGCCCTGTAATGGCTACAGAAGCATTTTCAGAGAAAAACTCAGGCTTTAGAGAACAAACACCTACATGAAACCACCATACAAGGAAACAAAGCAGATTAAGGAAAGTGGAAGAGGAAGTTTTGCAGACTTTAATCTGCCCTGGAATATTCACTGGGTGGAAAGGGCTCTGGCACTTCATCAGCAGAGGACAAATAGGCCGATGTTGCCGATGGTGGTACTAGAAATGCTGATTACTCCATCGATGTTAACTTCCACGATTTCTCTGAAAGTGGCACTTTGATCCAGAACATTCAATAGCCAGCATGATTCAGACCTTTGTGAATAGTGCTCACATTTCTCAATGCTTCATTGATGAGGAAATTGGCTGACCTCTCATTCAGCTGATTAGAGAACCAAGTTTCCAATTTGTTTTTGTATGTTCAGCCAAATGAACATACTGTATTGAATGTGGCCTGTGGTATTTTAAAATAAAGGTGTATACTGGGCCTGGTGTGGAATGGGGAATGAAGCAGGGAAGCCACAATACGTGGGATGAATCTTAGCCTCATTGAATCTAGGGGAAAATTTGCTGCTGGCTTAAACAAAGCCATAATTCCACTGGTAGATTTGCTCCCAATTCTGTTTGTGATTTCCTAAATAACCTCAGGCAAATAATTTCACCTCTTTGTTGCTTGTCCTCTTAGCTTTGATTCTCTTCAGTCAATTGCAATAGTCCCTGTGCCAAACTGTTGACAGTCTCTTACTAACTAGCTACAGAGTTCCTAAGCACAATGGCACTCTTATCTCAGCCTTTAGTTATCATCATCCTACATAAGTGACAATATAAAAGCAGACTGTGTCAGGAAATCCATGAGCACTCCGTATTTTCACTGGGGCCAGTTGCAGAATTGCTGGGAATAATGATGAGTACTTACACATGAACCCTCACTGAAGAGAATCTTTTGATAGCTACAGACAACAGTAAACACCTAATACAGAAAACTGCACTACTCATGGCATTGAAAACAGTGTATTGATACAGAGTGCCTATAAACCAGCCAATGTGAGAGAATTTAGAATAGGCTCTCACTACATTCTTTCCTTTGCACTTATAGCACAGATTACACGATATGTCTGCTTCTGTGTCACAAAGCCTACTGCGTGTCAACACTTACTCAGAGCAGGGCAATTTAGGGTGACAAGTACTACTTGAAGTATGTCCTTTAACTTTCCTTAATTGTCAAACTTCAAGAGTTATCTTAAATTTAATTTCGTTGCATTTAAGGTCCAGCTTTACGATGATATAATTTATTTTGGACATTACCGGTGACATTGTTCTGCCTGTCAAAGGAAACATGAAAGAATATCATTATAATGAATATCCATGGACTCACATAAATCACTCAAAATACTTCAGATATGGATGGAGATTTTCCATTGACCCTGTAATGACTTTAATAAAACTGTTTCAACATGAGCTGTGTCAGCAACAGAGGCATGAAATGATGGTGTTTCAGCAACATCACCTCAGCTTTTAAATATTTTAGAAAAACACTGTTAATTTTCTTTCAGTAGTGTATCATCCTTCCCAAATTACAGTCTCACACTATAGCATAGACACCATATGCCAGGAACACATGGGATTTCCTTTTTATGTTGCTTGATAACATCGGGGAGCTGTAGTTATTACTTGGATCAAATCAAAGGTATTAGGAGTATGTCTACTCATCAAAATGAAGATATGAAACCACTGTAGCTTTAATTTAGCCTTAGGAATGAAGGTGATATAACTGACAGCCTGGAGGACTTGGACAGTGACTGTCACTTCCATCACGTCAGTGTTACTCCTTCTAGACTTACTAAAACTACTCTTGTTTAATTTTGCGGGGTGGATAAAACCTTAGAGGACTTTCTTTGAACAGTCAGAGGCACTGCAGTTTTACATCAGCCCTAACACTGGTGTAATTCCAGTAATCAGAGAAGAATACCACAAATCAGGGTGGAGTTCAGCAGCTGCCATGGAATAGAATCAGACTCTTCGTATCCTTTGGGAAGCAAGACCTTGGAAAAAAACCCCACTCACCCAGTTTCAGTTACAGTAAGGTAACGTTTCTCTCTCTTCTTTCCACATTTTTAATTATAGTCTGACCTGCTTCAAAATGAACTGCTTTTTGCTTACCAGGAAAGACTGGCAAAGGTTCAGGCTGGCTATGACATAGAAACTTTTATAAGAACTAAACTGCTCTGGGATTTGGAGGTGGAAGGGAAGAAGACTGTTGAGAGGAAAAGGAGGTCTCCAGGGAACTTCTGGGATTTGTGTGTGTAAAGGACTAACCCTTGTCAAGTTTGGTAAAAAAAAGCACACAAGTTTGCTTTAGGAGAAGTAAAAAGAAGCATCAAAATATCAGATTAAGATTTCTATGCTTTATGTGGGAACTATTATTGTAAGGACAGAACACAGCCAATTAAAAGTAAGAAGTCATACTTCAAATCAGAAGTAAACATGGCTGGTTTACTCCAAACTATTCCTCATGTAATTGCTAAAAGTTATAGATATTGACATCTACAATCAGCAACATCCTCATTCTGATTCTCAGGCCATGTTCCTCATGTTCTGAGATTAAAAGTCCAAGGTAATGATGTGATTTACTGCGTTACAGGTGTACAGAGAAAACTTGTCCTTGAAAAGAGTGAAAGATTTAAACTGAATACAGTTCTGGATGCAAGAAAAAGACAATGAAGTGTCAATGATGACATTTTAGTTGGTTTTTTTTTTTTTTTCTCCTTCTGATGTGGATCCTCTGCATGGTGCACACTGGTAAGCAAAATAAATTATGAAGGTGTGAAAGAAGGAATTCCCAATCTTCCTCTTCTAAAGCTTTCCACTTCCAGTTTTCTAAGTTAAAGCTTTCCTCAACATGCCCACTTACTGTCCCTCATTTTCTATGTCACATGTACACCTTATGGCTACTCTATCACCATCCAGTGGCAATGCCTTTCATCCTTCTTTGCAGGGACCTATTCTTTCGCTCCTTCACACATTTCTCCTCCATCATGAGTGCTTCTCACCTAGCAACAACATACATGTGCTTTGCTTGCTTGCTCCTCTGAAATAAAGCTGCTAGTATGGACATCGGAGACTAACAATTTTTTGCTCCATAACTTTTCTGTTCAGTGCTTTGCATTTTCCTCGCTATCCAGAAAAAAACCCCTCAGCAGATGATTCAGTAAAGATAAACAAACTTCCTCCTCTTTTAATTCAGCATTCAGTGTCTCTACCTTCTCCTTGTCATGGTCACTGAAAAACCCACAAATCCTTCACATTCACCAAATGTAGGAGGATTGTAACACTAGCCAATGGTATTAATTTGAAGATGATTAAATCATAAGAAAATTTTATTTTTTATTTCAGTTCCCTGAACCAAAATGAAATGAGAAAGGTATGAAATGGGATGTATATATACATCAATGCTGTAGGCTCTTTTTCATCTTTGCTTCTAAGCAAATAAAAAAATCCCAACACATAACATGCATTACCCAAAAGTTAATATAAATGGCATTCTCTCATGGATGAGACTTTAGCACTAGAATTTAGCACACTAAACTCTAGTTCTAAACGAATTTCCTTTATTGCTTGATTAGTATTCATTGCAGAACATTCTAAACATTATTAAATTGATTGCTTATGGCACCCTTATTGAACAATTAACTCTGAAATACCTTGATTCATGTGGGGTTTTAAGTGAAATTTATACTATTGATTTCAGTATTACTATCCTAGTATTTAGAGGTTTCAGAATGTTCTGAGAAGTGGACCTAAATAATGCAAGCCTAACCACTCAAGTCTGTAGACATGAGAAGCATCAGAAGCATCAGAAACCTCTTTCCTGTTCTCTTTTTTTTCTTTTCTTTTCTCTTTTCTTTTCTTTTCTTTTCTTTTCTTTTCTTTTCTTTTCTTTTCTTTTCTTTTCTTTTCT
>JAOBAS010000057.1:14737069-14756857 GCA_025311575.1 Elanoides forficatus
CAATAAAAGAGGTAGCCCATCCTAACCACCTGCCTTCTGAGACAAATTTGATATCCTGTGTGCTTTTGTGATATACGATAGCTATGGCCATTCTATTACAGATATAATTTGCATGTTAGGCTGGTTTATCTCCCGTCTTTCAAAATGCACTCCCATCACTACAGAAAATACTTTTTTTCTGTATTTCTTTGACAGAGTGCAGGATGACAACATCTCTTGAATAAATTTTGGTAGATCATAGATAATTTCATCACCAAAATTACATCAGTTATCATCCTGTCTACATTTGTTAGTTTTGGGGGCGAGTTACTGAGGAGATGTGATGATGGTGTGTCAATGCGTGCAAAGGAAGCTTTTGATTCCTAAGCACTTCATAAAAGTAATGTTCCTCCATGTAACTTCACAGTGTCATTCTTACCTCCTCCATTATACTTTGTCCAACTCATTTTACCTGCAAGCAATGTGAAGCAGAAAAAATTCAATGAGCCGCTGTGTAGTTTCAAAGCAATGTCAGCAGGTTAGCAAATTTAGGCTAAGAGGAGACCCTTAGTATACATTCATGTAACGCCACTGATTTTTCTACAGGCAGGAGAAGTAACTTGAGCAGAACTTGGCCCACAGCATGACCGACATTCCACGCAGCCATGGTGCCACATCGCCCACCCCCCATCCCCAGCGGTATTTCAGCATAGCTTCTGAGCACCAAACTCACTTTCCAGCTTCCGTGCACAGTTGTGGCGTGAGAGAACTCAGTAAAAACCTCCTTCGTGTTTGAAGAGCTTCACAGAGTTTCCTAAGCAACAAATGCGTTAGAAATGGAGCTGAGAGCTACCTATCCCAGATTGCAAAGCAGTTTTAAAACCAATGGCTAAGACGTGCTGTCAAGCACCTGAAGAATGGCCTTTTCTACTCTGCCCCAGAGCAGTCCGCGTTAGTTCTTGGTCAACGTTTGTCTAATGGGTGTGCAAATGCTTTATAGAATGGTAAGCTCTAAGTTATGTTATATTTACCTACATAACATGCTGAAAGTATTCCTAGCTGCAGTGCAGCTTGAACTTGTAATTGAGGTCCTGTAGCACAACTGAAGTCCTAGTTCGAAAAATAAAGCTTGACTTGAACTGCAAGACTCAGGGTAATTTGAAGGGATTACAGAGATTATACTAACAAAGTAACAGTCCTAAAACTATCTCAACAGAAATGTATAAAAGTGAGTTTTTGCAGTTGGTCATGACTAGTACCCAGGACAAAACCTCTTTTCTTCTGACACAGGTAGCCTCAACTAATTCTCTGCAAAATGCAGTCATAGCTGTTTTATATTGACAGCCGTTCTAATTTGCTCCTTTTGAAAATGAAGTGGGAAAAAGCAGACAGAATATAATGGAATTGCTTGAGCTGGAAGCTAGACATGATATCAAGGCTAGTACTGGAGAACATATAATAGGATTTTCAACTGATAAGGAACTTGATCTTATCTCTTATCTTCAAAGGAAATACTTCTAACAAGCTGGCGTTTGCTACCATGGTGAAAGGCACGGATGTAAGGAGCAGACCTGAGGGAAGCATACTGCCTAGTGAGTTACCAACACCTACACATCGCAGGATTTAGATTTTTTTTGGAAGCTTCTCACCCAGATACTATCCAGCCCCATCTGTGCTCAGCTTGAGAGCTCTGCTGTAGCCAGAGCTCAAAGCTGCAGGCCAAATTGGAGATGCATGAACTGATCAAAATTTCCTCTAATCCTACCTCAAGAATAAGTGACTGAAATAAATTCCATCAACTCTATACATTTGCAGCCATGCCCCTGGCGCATTTAAGCTGATTGGCTTATTGCCATAATGGTTTCAGAAATATACTGCACTATAAATGCATGAGTTCTTCACAGTAGTGTGTTACAATCAAAATTCCTACACATCTACACCTGCTTTTATTTAAATTGCTCACTGCAACTCCATTGAACATGGCACTTTATTACAATGGATGCTTTGCAAGAAAATCAAATAGGAGAGGACAAAGGGATAAAATCGCAAGAAAATGAGAGCACATAATCAGAGAAAAAATATATAACGCTTTGGGATCTCCACTTTTATCCTCACAATATTAAATCATTCTTTTCTAGTCTGTAGGGGAGAATCTGAACGACTAAGAAAGCTAAATGCAAGTTTGCAATGCTGAAATAGACACTGACGGGCGAAAGAAATCATGACTACTTAAAAATCATGATTGAGCCTTTCAGCAAATTCAGCATATCTAGGATTTCATCCCAAGTGACTACAAGTGTCCAAAAAGGATTCCAAATAAGTTTAATACATTTTCTTCCTCATAACTTGGAGCACCATGTAAATCATACCCTGCCTCTAGAGAGAGAGAATAGATTCAGAAATGTGATGTATATCTACTGTATTTTTCAGGGCTGCACAGAGTAAAATGTCTCTAGGGGGCCCATTCAGCAATCCAGCTGCATGAAGTCTTCTGCATCTATAGGTAGCACAGGCCTGTGGCTCAACTGATACTTTTTTTTCCCCCCTAATATATAGGCCCTAGTGGCCACCTTTCTTAAGATAGAGCTTCTCAGTTGGAAGAGCTGAATCCGCTGAGAATGTGCAGTTCTACCAATATTAAAATTTCAAGAATTGTGTGCATTCTGACAGTAATTTTATTTGAAAAGAAATCCATGGATTTTTTTTTTTGATAGTCAAACATCCTTCTTAATATCACTGAAATAAGAGATCCATTTTTGTTTTCAAATTGCTTGTCTAGTTTTGTCTTTAACTTTATATTTTAACTTTGATGAGCACCAATATCAAGTAGCAAGAAGCAGGATTGATTGACAGACAGCGTTCTTCCCCTCCCCACTCAATGAGGTCTTTTGCAGCTTGTGTAAAAAAATGCTGTGTTTCATTCCAATTCAAAACAAAGACAATTTTGAAATTCTCTGTGAAATGGAATTTCCCTATGTAGTACAGCTTTATCATTAGATATCTCGTTCACTAGTGGCAGGTGAAATGTTTGGACACATCTGGAAAGTATTTCCCATTGGATATTCTTCCTGGCTAATGATTTTCCAGTTACCCGATATATTACCTTACCTTGGCCTCTCTCAGGCATTCTGATCTTGGAAGAGACTCCTCAAAGTCGCACAGCAAGAGAAATTATTTAGTTTAAAACCTGTGATGATAAGATTTCCAATGGCACACTAATACTTAGATAATTATAACCATCTTCATAGGCCATCTGACTGTGCTGTTTTCCATTTAACTACCCAGTTGATTTATCAAAAAAAAAAAGTTAGTGAAATCTAAATTCTCTAAATGTCTAATTTCAGTGCTCTCCTTACACTGATTAGCAGAGAACTTCATGGTTGTGTAATAACCTGCTGTATGCCTCTTCCTTTGCTACTTTTATCCCCCTCATTTAGGAATCCGTCCGTATTCTCAGACATATAATAGGAACATAGCACTTTCCATGCCATTTTCATTGCTGACTGTTCTTGAAGACTCAAGGGCCACAGTCGCTTTGTGCCTGTATTATAATTCTTAGGCTGAAAGAACTAAAGCTCGAGATTTTGTCTATTAAGAAAAACATTTTGTTCCTACCTGGATATGAAATGCAAACAGCATAATATGTCAGACTCTTTCTCAATTACTAAATATAAACTCTTTCTGTATCATATACAAGCTGCTCTATATCTCAACCCTTTCCAACTCTTTCTCTATAGGCAATCTGTATGGTATTGTTTTTCACAGCTTAAACTGCAGGCATTTATGTCTCAATAATATTCAAGCAATCAACTTGAAAACTGGAATACTTCTCAGTTTTAGTATAAGTCTCTCTCCAGGTGCTGAAGTTATGCTAAAGTTAATATTGGGGGGGGGGAAGTGAGAAGTTGCTGTGTTGTCTTTGTATTCAGTAAAATCTTTGCTATATTCATTTGCCCCCAACCCTGCCCCACATTTGTAAAGCACTCGTGGACGGATCGAATACTTGACATCTGAATTCTTTAAACTTTGCCATGAAAAAAAGTAATGTTATTTCTTGAACAAATATACTTTGTGACTTGGCAATAAAAAAGGGCTATAACTGAGATCCATGAATTGCTAAACATCATTTGAATTATGCATGCAAAGTTTATGGGACAGCCTATCAACTGATCATCTCCTTTTTGTCATTTGATGCATATTAATTTTATGCTCTACTGCTTCAGCTTCTATTTCATTAGAATGTTTACTGCTGTTTAAGGTATATTACTTCACAACAGAAATAAAAGTTGTTGTTACATGCACATATTCTTTTCCCCTTCAGCATTGTAACCTGTGTAAAATTTATTTCCTTCAAAATTAAATACAAGAAGATAATGACTACAGTGTTGTAACTTTTGTGATTATGCGGGTATATTGTTTTCTTTTCTTCCAAGTTTTTTAAAATTAATTTAAAAATCAACAATGGGAAAAATCCAGAACTTCCTTCTTAGGTTATGGTCTGAATATTTTTTTTTAAAGGTGGGGGGTAGTGGGAAAGTTGGGAGCCAACAGAATTGACTTGAGCCAGGCAACACATAGACAGATGACATAAATATTTCACTCAGAGCTCCTCCATTTTTTAGGCCTAAAGATGAATTAAATCAGATATGTGGGATTCATGTATGTAGACATAGCCTACCCAAACAAAGTCCGCCCCCAATCTGTCCTCAGACTAGTTTAAAATATCTGCAGTTTTCGAAGTGATATTGCAAGAAACAAGTAATTTTGCTTTGCACCTAAAAATCTCTTATTTCTCTCAATATGGTGCTGGATGTGCAATCCTATTTTCAAAAAATGACTTTATCTAAGTGTCCCCATGCCTTCACACAACATAAGAGTGGTCAACGTTAGCAGTGTTGTTTGGATTGGGAGTGTACTTTCGAAGTGAATTTTCCAGTTGCTCCCATTTACCATGCCTTGGCTCACACCATGGACAGGTCTGGAAGAGCAGGAGCTGGATTCCCTTCAGAAGAAACTAGGCCAGGAGGTGAGCTCCAGCTGCTTGCAGGCATCTAGTTCATGGGACTAGGCTAGAGTTAGTTCAAAGTAATATATCTTTACGGCCTATAGTGTGAATAATAGGTCTTCAGCACAGTGGCTTACTCTACAGGTCCTCCTGTGCTGCTCTACTTCTAGTCTAGGTTTGGTCTTTGACCCTGCTGTGTCTTAGCTTCTACCACAAGCAGGTTTTGCTGCAGTCCTGGAGATTTCATCCTCTCCTGACACGCTCTTGTCAGCCATCCCCAACCATAATCCTAGAGAGCTGGTAGAGAAAACCGAACAAAACCAAACCTGGTGATAATTGGTTAGGTTAATGCTTTACTAAATCTGTTTTGGAAAAGCCAGTGTTTCACGTACTCATTGGTCATAGAGATGATTTCCCTCTCTAAGCTCTGATTTTGATGCTATACCATGGAAAAGGAGAACGAAAGATCCTTTGATCTTTATTATGTCCTTTTTGTGAGAAAGGGAAGGTAGTCTTTGCCCCTTTCTTTTCCTATTGCCTTCTCAGAGTGTGTGCACCGAACAGTCCTTGCAGTTGATACCTTGAATAATCTTCAGGATGCTATAGTCCATCTGGCTTTATAAACAGGCTGGGTGAAAGCACTTGCAAATTTTCTCCTTTAGTGTAGGTATGATCTCCTCCATTTTGTTATCTCCTTAGCCTGATGGATGGAAGCTGATGCTTCCAACTAACAAACCTACACATCCACAGGGAAATGCAATTACAAAGTCTGCATAAAGAGATGACATCTACGTTTGCATGCCTGCCATAAGAAATTAAAAGCGAGAACTATCGGCTACAGAAAATACATAAATAAGGTATGTAACCTGGAAAGCTGAGATGTCTTGGGGAAAGGAGGAAAGGGAACACAGCTTTCGGTAATTGAGCACCACCAGTTCGGGGGGTTGCAGGGCAGGTGCTGATGTGGATGCGGCCAGTGGTCACCTGCAGGTCACCCCACGTTGGCCAGAGCGGCTGGGTCACAGTGGTTCCCTCCCCAGGAGGTCTGCTGAAGGTCACACAGGTTCCCAGCCCAACGGAAAGTGACTTTTGTATGGCAAACTGAGGCTAAAGGTCCTCGGAGAAGTAGGGAAAAAAAAAAAATCCTTTTCAAAACTGTTTTGTTTTGATAGTTATGCGTAAACTAGCAGTCCCCTGTATTGCATATACTTCTTTTAGAATATTAGGCATATTCCTGTAAGAGGAAGAAGATATGCTGCAGCTATCAAAAGATACAGAAGAAATGAGGAGCATCTTCTTAAACACTATCACTATCCTCAGAGGAAATTTGTGGTGTTTTACTGTCAAGGTTTAAACCAATAAGAACACGGCTTCTCCTCAAGCAGTGCAATTTGTCACAAGGGACTTTAACTTTTTATTTTGTTTTCTCACACAGTATTTCATGACTGCTGTTTCCCTTACTTCAGTGGAACACTAAATTTCATGGAAGTGTGCCTTTTCCTTTCCAGTTGAAATATTAGGCAATGTGAATCACAGACTATTTCAGAAAAATAAGCAAACCAAAGAGCTTGGAATATATTTTTTTAAATATAATACTTTCCATTTGTGAAATAAAACTTGTATTTTTAATTTGTGAAGGAACAAGGTGTCTGAATTTTCTGTTGTGAGAAAAAAATCTCCTTGAAATGTTCCTTTTTATTCCAATAATGTTAATGCAAATGGGAACCACAAAAGGCACGAAAGACACAGTGAATCAAACTGCATACCCAACTTAGGAATACTTCAGTTTTAATTCTGTATCCTATTGTAAATTTCCCAAATGATCAAACCTGACATGAAATAGTTCTGTCATGGCTGCTCCTAATACAGGGAAGTACCTCAATTACAGTTCACTAGATGAGTGTCCTATGGAATATTGTTTTTTAAAGTATGTGAAAACATAGCTCTGAAATTTCAATCAATTATTTCAAGATAAGCTTTTATATTTGTAAACTTATATTTACTTTTCATAAATACAAATATGTAATGCATTTATGTAAATATAGCTGTATTAAAATAAATTTATATACAGTTGTGTGTTTGCATAAATTTATATAATATGCTTGTAGTTAATTTTTATTCCGGACTTGTTTGGACTCTAATGCTGTACAGATAGTACCTGGCAGGAACAGTAAAATAGCTGAGCTTCTTGTTCTGGCCTTTGCAGCCCTGACGGCACGCTGCTGCACTGTGACGAGAAGGTCTGGCCCCTTGCAGGACTATAGCTGCGGCACATCCCACGCGCCTCTTTTAATTGCTGAGGGTATGCCAGGTCCCGTCCACTCACTCTCTGTAAGGTCTGAGACCTCTGGTTTAGCTGCAGTGTAAATTTGGCTTTGATTTCTTACTGGAGCGTCGTATATATTTTAGGTCTGTGAAACAGCGGTGCAGGATAATGTCACTGAACGCTTACTCTGCAAGTAAAACTAGAACAAGCCTTCTCTCCTGCTTTGGGAAACCGAAGCCACGCATTTTGTACACCCACATCTGAAATTTTGATTCATGCCTTGCTCTGAATAAGGGAGCTACCTTACACAGCCAGCTGGGTCCCACAAAAATGTAGAAATGAGCTGACTGTATGCAGGTGTTTGCTGTTTAAGTTTACCTGAAGGGTAGAATAACCTGGCTTTACAACACGATTTTACTACGTAGTTCTGTAAGGATCTGCCGAATGGCACCTCGCTGCAGACACGCTGCTGAGGAGCAGGGTACCTCGGCGTGCGCCCGTGGGAAGGGGTTAGAGGAGGTGGCTGGAGGACGCCTTTGAAATCTATGTCGAAATTGTCTGAGGACTCATTCTTGTTTGGCATCCACTTCTTATCGTTATCAAAACCTCCCTGCTTATGAGACACCGTGCTCTCTAGTCCCAGGTCTAAGTTCCATTGTCTTGCCCTCTTGCCAGATTTTGGACACTAATATACCACTGAGCCACATTTAAGACACTAATTTTCTTGTAAGCTATCTGTAGCCTACTGAGAAAGTACAATGATCCTTGCTGCACTTGTAGGAAACAAAAAAATGCATTAAGGAGGTGGCAGGGGAGAGAACAGATCACTGCTTTTGAAAAGCACAATTAAACAGATTTTCTTCTCTTTGGCTTCGGTGTGGCAGATGTGAAATGTGGAAGTGGTAAAAAGCAGGTTTTGTACCTTAGGCGATGCTTTGAAAACCGAGCGGGTGAAAGAGTCAATGGGATGCTGCTAAAATATCGGAACGCGGGGCAAGAAGTGGGAGGATTTGCAGTATCAACTTTTGACTGTACTTGAAGGCCCTGTAAGTACAATTTTAAGATAAGCAAACAAACAAACAAACAAATATATCCTGAAGCATGAAATTTACTGGGGACTGACAAGAAATTCTCATTAGCATATGGAAATGAGAACTTGGAGACACATGGGAAAAACAGCGGCAGTAAATGGTGTTATTAAATGGATTGTTTATCCATCACCTCGTCTCCTGTTCACCTTCCTCAACGTTTTTAGATGGCTTACTACAGCAATAAATAAGAGTTCCGTGTGCTCAGAAGGATACAAAATGTCTCCTTGCCTTCCCAGTCTTAAGACTTAAGGATGTTATTTAGCATATACAATAGTACTCAGGTGCTATTATTCGTCAAGCATCAGTAAAATATTTGACTCCTCACAGGTAGCTCTCCAGATTTTATGCTTATTACTGGCTTTAATCTATTTTGTAGGGTAGGCGGGACAATTTTTGCTTTGTATTAGCTTCCTAAAGCCTCAGTATTTTTTTACCATTTGATTAATTATTCTCATAATTTTTTACAGATTTTCTAAGAAACAGTTATTACAAATTATTACAAGTTATTTTATCGTCTTCCTTATCATTTTGTTAAGGTAGCTGAATACTTCTATTATTTTACCTCAAAGCCATCCTGTTTATACTAGTAAGCTCTCCTTCCCCTGAGATAATATTGTTTCCATATCTACTTTCTAAGTCTATAATTTTTATTTTTTAAAAACCCAGAATCTGCACATACCAGGAACATTTTCGGAACACATTTCAGAGCAGTGAGGGAAAATGTCAAAATGTAACAGAAATTTAAAAATAGCTTACCGTTTCGAAGGAAAGAGAAGCAACCCAACCTACAGCAACCACACAGGGCAATCACCTTGCTGGCTGCTAGATTTAAAAGACGCCAATGAGAAAAGCACGCTGGGAATATCCTTGTCAGAATACAAAGCCATACTGAAACATTCAGTGATACCTGCAGGGAAAACTAATAAAAGAGACATTACTGGGGCAGAGACAATCTAAGTTTGACAAATTGAAAAATTTGAGATGATTATGTCACTTTGCTTCTAGGTGCTATTACGATTGTGTGGTAATAAAATCTAGGTTATTTTAAACAAGTTTTTTGTACTTAAAATTTAGTAACATAGTAAGTCTCTTACTTTAGTATATGAAACTTTCATTCAAATACAGAACATATCAAAGTCCTTACCTACCTCACAATATGCTCAAATATAGGATAAAAATACCTACTACAATACTGTATCTACTCAAATACATCATAAAATTGGATTTGTTTTCTTGTTTCTGTAAGAATCTTTAAAGACTTTAAAAGACTTAGCAAAATAGTTTACTCCATTCTAAGTAATTAACATTTTATAATTTAAAAAAATCCTATCTATCTATATAATTTACTATAATTAAGTTATTTAAAAACTTGATTTCATCAATCATAACCATGATTCTGGGCATCTACACAGATGAGTCTAAAAATTTAGTAGCATATTTGAAGAAATATTATGGTAAACAAGGAAGCTAAATAAAACTGAATGTCGTCATAGCAAGCTTACTTTTTTTTGCCAGTAGCAACAGAATTGTAAAGAAAATTAACATTTCCTCCAACATCTGAACTTTGAACTTTTGTTCCTGAATATTTCACTATTGGTTACTTATGACTGTATTGTTTTTATAGACTGCAGTGCACAAAAGTTTTTCATTACCTATTACTCCATATATTTAACGATTCCCATCTTTTGGCAACCGTAGACCCTCTAGCTTTTCAGTTTTAAAGGTCCGCTACACTTTAGCAAATTATAGTCAAATACCTAATCTTCTGGAGAAAAACATAAACAGCCTGCACTGTATATATCATTATCGTAACAAGACTTCTATTTGCCAGTTGACCTATTATGCAGGCTTACAAGGTTCATTGGTAAGTCTTTTCATACAGTAATCACAAAAAAAACCCCAAAAAGGAAAGATATCAGCAACATAAATTTATTGTAGGTTGAAAAAGATATAAATTATAGCCTACTAAGCTATCTAGAAAGATTGCTATGTAGGAATGTGTAATTTAACAATAACGATATGTAATAATACGGATATGTAATAATAAGGGGAAGTGCTGCTTCTGTGACCCCGTACCTTTCTAATTTCATCTTCAGTCGATTTCTTACGCACATCTCCTTAGTGCATTCAAAACCCCTTCTTGGCTGGCAAGGGTTCACACTACTTTCTGATTCAGAGCGGCTCAGCTTCTAGCCCGTGAACCACAATCAGCTTATGAAAATGCACCCTTCAACCCCTGCCTCATTTCAGCTTTCCAGGGATGTATAAGCACATGCCAGGGAATAATTACCTGCTGCTCAGGTGGCACCTGAAAACTACTTTTTGAACAGCCTCCTTTCCTGAGCTCTATTAGTGCAGGGTTGGGTTATGGGAGGCAACGCTGCGTTCATATGAGAAGAAAGGACGGTAAGGATAGTCATCATGTGTTTCTGAACGTGTTCCTAAAAATCTTTGTACTAGTTGTGGTCCCTCGTAGTTCATCCTAGGTGTTGTTCCTAAAAACGGCACCTGGTTCCTACGAGGTGTAGGCAATTACTGACGAATAACATTGACTTGTATGTCCCCGAATGCACAGCATGCCTTGTAAAATACAAATAGTTGTTTGTTCAGTCCTTCCTATCTTTATGTTTCCAGTGTAAGGAGGGCAAAATCCTGATGCTGTTGAAGCCAAATAGCTGTTTTGCTTTTGCTCCAGCAGTTAGGCTCCTTTTTCCCCTTAGGAATGCAGCTGCATTCCTGCTTGGAACCAAAGTGCAGATTTTCAGCTTAACTTCAAGATAAAATTTCAGAGAGAACATGCATTCACCCCCACACATGCTGTAAACACCCCCACAAAACTAGTGTATATTAGGCATGATGGTGGTGTCATTTATTTCTGCATAATGAACAATATTTCAAAGAGGGAGATTTTCTGCTGTAAAAAATGGAATTATAATAATGACAGGGGAATGGAAATAAAAATTGATGACTAGTCAGGAACATATTTGGGTGTGGTGAAAAGATATTCAACTACCATTTATTTCAAGGTTAAACTATCAAACGCTCAAATATGTCTGCAACTGACTCAACAGCATTATAGCTGAATAGACACTGTGCGATCAGAATATATTATATCCCTACAGAGGCAGCCCAGGAGGAATGATGCTGATAAACATGCCCAGATTAAGAGGAGTGACAGAAAGACTAAAAATAAAGGTTTCCGACAATGTAAAAGTGCATTTTTCTAAATATTTTCTTGAAAAAGGCCATATGGGATCTGCCAGCATAAAAGATGGTGTAAAATTCATGGATTTCAGGTTCTGCTGCTTGTTCTGACAAAGGATCTGACTAAACTACAGCACTAAGCAAGTATTTCAGGGCAGAAATCAGGCCTCAAACCAGCTTAAATTGTCCTGCAACACTTGGTGTGATTCTTCTCACTCTTCCCCCACTCTTCCACTCGTTCCCAGGGAGGTTCAAGAGAAGGCTGTGCAAGGCTTATTCAGTTGACTGTAGGCAGTTTCCATACACTTGGGTTTTCTTTCAATCCAAGCTTCCCTGACTGACAACTTGTGCTGCAAAGGCTCAAAAGAGGCAGAATCAACTTCTAAATTTTCATGTTTTCTGAGGCTAATTCAACAATGTTATAATCTCTAGCCTGATAGAGAGTATAAAATTAAATATTTATGGGTAATTTTGGCTAGTGTTAGCTTGCGTGAAAAGTGCAGCAGGAGAAATGTAAACTCTAAATTTTCTATGATTTTTTTTTTCCATTAATTTGCTGTTCTGCTATAGTTTAGTGTCTCATAATTCACTTATGCAAATTTTACGTAAATCAAAATGCTATTGCAGTTAATTTGATAGAAAAAAATATTAAAAATGGACCAGTCAAAGGAAAGGTATTACATGAGAACAACCAGAGCAAAATGATCAGAACATCAGTGACTTTTTAAACTCATCTTGGGAGTACATTCCTGTTCTTCAGTGTCTGAGCTCTGGGGCTCGCATAACAAACACCTTTGCCCCATTGCAGTTTGAATTCAGCTGTGACTGGAGCTGTTTTAGTTTCAGTTCCATTACAAACCCAACAGATCTTTGGAACAGGGTTTGCTTTTTGTTCCCGTTTAAGCCAAAAAGAAAGAAAGAAAAAAGACTGCTGTTTGTTCAGCACCCTGTTATCCATTACTCTGAAATCTGACTTTTCAAAACACGTATATTTTTAGGTGCAATAAGTGGTAGGGCACTTTACTTCTTCTAACAACGTTACTTTAAAATTTGAGTCAGTGGATTGTGTATTTCCAAAGAACACTTTGGGTGAGAGTCAGTGTGTCTCCCAGCATAGATGAGACGAATAGGTAAGTAAAAACCTCTTCCATAAAGCAAATTTTATCATATTTGGAAGTGGCTGGCATATTTGTCAACTTGAAGATAATGGAAGATCCATTCACAGCTCCTGTTTTTATCTCAGATTTTTATTCCTGCAGTACACTGAAACACATTCCTGATCCATCAATAAAAAGCTGAGTTTACACAAGTTATTTACTGTCAGTTCTAATATTAGGGATTTACCTTTGCATAACACTGACTACTTATAGTGGTACAAATGGTACTATGAACTTGGAAATGTCTAAGTAATACTGAAGCAAAACCACTGAGCTTTACTTAGGTCAAATTCAGTAGACTATTAATCATCTACTTCTGCCCCCACAGTCTGGTTTCTGAATAGTTGATTCTCTTGCATATCTCCATGTTTTAGCTATCTTCAGTTAGCATTCCCATCCAGAACGGTTGCTATGCTCTCACTCATAGCAGCTAGGGAATATGTGAACAATATTAAGGACAGCAGCAGGAAATGCAGAAATACAGGCAGAACATCTTCCTCGAAAAGCAGCGTTATTTTTTAAGTAACCAGAAACATGCATCAAGAATTGAACAAGTACATGAACAACAAACAATGTGGCACACCATCTCCATTGATTACCGCTTCCGGACCAGATATATGTAGTTCACAATAGAAAACATACCCTGCATTAAATTTCAATTTGTTCCCAAAGTCCCTAGCAGGGACAAAACAGTTAGGGAAAAGGATATATATAGTCTTTGCAATAAAAATGGTCATTCAGTTCTACTACTGTGCAATCTAATGATAATGGTGAGTCAAACATGAACATTATCGGTGATGATGATGATGAAGGGAAATAGGGTGGCATCTTACAAACTGTGTAAAGCTATAAAATTTTTCTACTCTGGAAGAACAAGCTTAGCATAACCCTTGTCCCTAAGTAGTAATCAGTCCTGCTGATGTCAAACTGAGATAGGGCAGTAAAATTTGCATTCTTTTGATTAGGAGAACTGAGATTAACATTGGAAGTCTCCTCTGATTATATCTGAGAAAGGAGGAAGTCCTGTGAGAACTCCAGAGGGAATGTGATAGCCTCTAAATGAAGACATTTTAAATGGAAGCTATCAGGTCTCTCATTCCTTTGAAGGCAGAAAAAAGAATAACTTCAGACTGGTGCCATGTGAATCTCATGCAGTTTATCTGATGTTCACTAACCACTTCAGGGCTGCTGCCATTCTAAGGGCCAAAGGAAAATGCGATAGTAAGAAGCAAAAGAAAGTGGAAAACACTGGTGGTGGAATGTGGAAGAATCCTGAACTGAGTAAGAGAAAAATATAAAGCCACTTTCATGACTAGTTGTGCTGATGTATTTCAGGAGTAACAATGAGGATTTGCTTTTAGATATAAAATGAAATGAAAGAAAATACATAAATCCTACCCAACAACTTTTGATGAAAAGGAGTGGCTATATTTCTGTCTCTTACAAGGCCAATTACAGACTCCTCCAACTTTAAAGAGTTGGGTTGAATGTAGGAAGATATCTCTTTGAGTTTCCCCCAAAAGAGGTAATAGGCTTATTGACGCAATCACTTTTATCAATTCCTTTTATCACTATGCAATATAAATTCAGAGTGACAAAATCTCTTTACTCATGTTCTGATATCTTCTGTTGCAGCAATCTTCTCAGGCTCCAAGCCTGCATGCCTATCTTTTGGGTTTTTTGGGGAAACATCTAGCAAGACATACTGTTTCTTTCTGCACAAGTTACAGTGGAGAAAGTTTTATGCATAGCCCATTATTTTACTTAACATTAATTATGGTTTACCAGACCTTTATTGGCTTTTTTTATTCCTTTGCATTTGAGATTTTATATTGTATTAGTATTAGCTCCTGCAAGCATGCTCGGCTTTTTCTACAAATACAGGCATAATGGATGCACTGAGTCAGGAGAAAGTCCACTGTACTCGGGTATCAGGTCCCTATTAGCAGCAAATACAGATATCTAGAGAACAAATACAAGCAACAGTGCACAAGAACTCACAAAGGAGCTCAGAAATTTAGGGATTTCCTTAAAAAAAATTGCATCCAGACTACTCTTTTTAATAGCGTTTAAGGACCAGCTCCTCCCATGTGTGCAGCGGTCTAACTCTTTTCTGAACCCAAACGAACCCACAGAAACCTCTGGCGGTAAGTTCCACAAATCAGTTGTGCTTTTTGTTTCTTTGAATATTCTTCACAATCATTGCTTTGGTGCCTACCAGGGACATTTTTTTCTCCTGGTAGGAAGTCATGGACACATGTCACAGGTTTGACATCTCCTCACCGCTGAAGATTTGTTTTTTATTTTTAGTTTGTGTTATGGAAAGAATTCTTTTTCTTTCAACATTGAAAACTCTTGCTCTTAGAGCACTGTGCAGCCCTTCAGAGATTTCAGTTCAAAACCACAAATACTCTTCCTTCTTCAGAGAAACCCTCAGATTATTGGGAATGCTAGAAAGAGCCCATAGCCAGAAGAAACAATGGAAAATAAAAAATTTATTCTGCGCATCCCCAATGGGTATTCAGCTACACAGTGCAGACTGCTGAGAGACACTGTTTTAGTCATACATGACTGTGCTTGAAGAAGATGACCACGGTAACTAGCCCTGCTCAGGGATGCAGGAATATAGTCTGTAGATGGCACTGCTCCCTCACTAGTTCTCTTCTCAAGTGAGCCATGACTCGCAGTTTGTATTGAAGACATTATTTTTTCTCCTAGGGACATGTTTACTTTGTGCATCCTGAGCCACAAACAGAAAAATGAGCTCTCCTTCAATGTGATATTAGGAACAAAAATGCCGTTAAACCTTTAAAGATGGGTATGGACCATATTTCACTTACCTTTTGCATTGGACTGCTCATACAGTTTTAATAAAATTGCTCTTCCTGGTTCAATGGACTAAAGGCCTTGCTTTCTGTCCAGTTTAGTGTGGAATTCCTTTGTTTCTAAAAAAAAAAAGGCTTGCAGCAGCCCACTTTACAAACATACAGACCTTGCAGTAACGAGAAGACTTAAGCGTTTCTTTAAGAAAAAGAAAAATAAACTTTCGATTGATGAGCAAACAGATGAATTAATGAAGGAATAAATTTACACACACACACAAAAAGAAAGAAAAGTAAACAAATGTGTCCTACTTCATGCGGCAGCTTATGTTTGATCAGGCTTTCACTGGAGATATAAAGCTAGCAAGTAAATTGGACAAGGAAGAATTTTCTTCTCTATTCTCTGGAGTGTGGCACCTCGGTAAAAAGTGCTGGCTAAAATTTAACACTGGACTGTGGCAAGGGAAGCAGCATACTGCAGTAATTCAGTGGCTGCATGCTCTCTTTTTATTTATCATAAGCAGAAATAGCAATAATGCTTGCAGTTAACGTTTCATAATGTTTTCAAGACTTGTTAGATAAAGAGATGCTTTGCCTGAGTTACAGCATCTCCAGTTGTTTCTTTGAAAAGCCCTGTTGTCTCTGGTTGTTAGACAGTGGATTTCAATTTTCACAGAGGACTAATCTTGAGGACATAAAGGTGGCCATTACTTCTGCTTGATTATTTACACTGATTTGACCAGCTTATAAAGCCGTTCAAAACCCGTGTTCTTACATGTTTAGCAAAACTCTTCAGAGACTTGCTGTAAAAATCTTGCAGCATTCAATTTGCACTAGACATACACTCAACTCTACAGAAAGCTCTGCAGGTCATCTGTCTTGAGCATAGCTTAAAAAACAAGACCGAAGCTTGCCACTGCAAGTACAGCTCCTAACGCTGCACAGCCAAACTAAACTGCAAAGTCCGCCTGCCTTAAGCAACATGCACGGGGCAGGATACCCGCACGGGATTTCTGCACCGCATCCAGATCTCGAGGGGCTGATATGAATAGTCGCATTTAAGGGCTCCTAATAAGGCAGTGACAGGTAACCCATTTTATCGGAAGGCATAACCGGACAGATATGTGCTCTTTTTGGTCCCCGTATAGGCAGTATTCAGTACTGAGGCTGCAGTCACTTTACCGCGCTGTTTATCACAAGGAGTTTGCCATGCCCAGGCAAATCCATCGCTGCTTCTGCTCCTGCAGGTACCCAGAAGAAGAAGGGGAACCCCAGGCTCTTGACTTGTCACATTTCTCTCATGTCCAGTGAAATGTAAACCGCTGGCAAATCGGAGGGTGTGTCTCCTGTTGAAGACAAAGTCTAATGATTATTTTGCCCAGCCCTTAGCCAGCCACAACTATGGCTGAAGTTAACTAGCAGAGTAAAGCTGAAAGCAGATTGAATCTAAGATATTCCTGAGGAGTTGCTGAATAATTCCATCCTTTGCCTTTTCTCCTTACACTCCTGCTACTCCTTTTCTGCTCCCTGTTTGCTTATTGATGGCAGCCATTTCCCCTCTCCCCCCTCCTCACCACGAACAAACAAGCTTACTATTTTCTTTAATGTTCCCGTTTGAATTGTCCCTGTGTAAATTCACCAGGACGATAGAAGTGTTATTGTGCTCTCTATCCCAACTGTGAGTCTTACTGATTTAAACTCAAATACGCTAAAATGAGTTTTAGATGATGATTCTTTGTTCTATTGTCTCTACAGAATTCACTGTTCTAAATGTGTTACTTTGCAAAGAAAAAAAAATTAATATCTTGTGCTTGAGGCACTCTTGCAAAAAGCCAGTGCCCCACGCGTATAACAGGGAGATACTAATCTGAACAGAAATATGTCTGTTAGATGTATGAAGACATTCTCCTTTGAAAAGTTGTCCTAGCCTCACCCACCCCACCTCGTTTCCCTCTGGCTCATTCTAATCTGACTCCTCTGAAATTTCCTTGACCCTTCCTTACTACTCTATCTTGACTTTTCCATTTCATGTCTTTATGTACGGGAGATGAACAGTTTTCTTTGTACCTCTGACAGCTTTTTTTATAGCCACCCCTGTGGTTTTGAACAGCATTTATCTCTGGGCAAAATGGCTTTTAACTGTATTATTTAAAAACAGAAAAACAACAAACCGATTTATATGATGTTCAAATGGAGCTTTTTAAGCAAGAAAGAAAAGGAAAATATTTAGCAGGACTGAAAGGTAAGCACTTCAGATAATGAAAGTTGATTGACAATTACTGTTGCATCTTAAACGGAACAATTGGATTGAGGTATTGGGAACAACTATTGTATCAACTAATATTATAAGGAAGAGAAAAGCTTGACTTACTGATGCACTAACAAAGGTAAGTGCTAATTGCCTTTTAAAATGAGTAAGTTTTAATACTGAGCAAAAGAAAGTTGACAGAGGACTTGACAAACTGCAACACGCACAGAACTACGTACATTGTTTTCTCAATGATGTACCTAGGGTTGGCTTCAAGCCTATAGAAAAAAGACAGTCGAGTGGGTCAGCAGGGTAGGAGTAGGGAAAAAAGAATTACAAAGCGGCCATGCCCCACTTACTACTCTGCCTTGGTCGAGGACCTGCAAAGACGAGCTGACTTCTGCTGTGACTGTGGGAAAGTTTGGGGGGTGTAGGGCAGTAAGTGTGGCTGTGAAGAAGTAAAGCTCCTCTTGGAAGTATCGGTTGTTCTTTCCATCTCTCCTGCCTTACCACTGGTTGCAGCAGGAGCAGCAAACCTGGTTCTCCAAGATCCATTCAAACCTGATGCTTCCAGAAAGGAAAAAGTTTTTCTTTCAGCCCTCCTCCGAGACCACCCTCGTAGCTCTGCCTTCTCCTCTGGCTTCTTCTGTCCCTGTGGCAAAGCGGCCCCTGCTTGGCTCCGCCACCTTGCAGAAGCAATCTACCAATTCAGCCTGACTCTGGATTTATATCTTTGCAACTGCTGTGAACGCATTACACACTATATAGAAATAGATTATCAAAACTAGCGAGCCGAAGGCTGTCAAATGACATAATGAAAATTATCGGCAATTTTTTGACATGAATCGTTCTATTTTAAAGTCCAGAGCTTTCTGTAGAATCAACTTTCTGTAGAAAGCTCTGGTTCCTTATCTCAGCCACCACTGCGATGATGTGAACACAACTGTCAAGCATTGAGATGCTATAATGCAGATAGGTATAGAAAACCCTGTGAGGAAATTAATAATGCTTTATTTTGATAGCAGGGATTTAATAACGTGCAGTAAACAAGACACAAGGCCATTGTTAAACAGCGAAGATAAATATATAAATACATACAAATGCACACATAGCACACGTAAATAAGTCTGTAAAATAGTTGATTCAGTTAAACAATCATCTATTGCTGTTAGTGAGGTTGTTTCCTGTGGGGAAAAAAGAAATAGCGTGCAGCATGTAAATAAAGATAACCATATCTGCAATGTCCACAACTAGCAGTAGGCAAATTAAAATTGTACACAGTATCCAATTCTTACCCAATAATTAACAATGTTCTTCTGGATTTTTTACTTTCTTGAGTTGAAATTGTCATTATATAAAAAGAAACAAAAAAGAAAACAATAGCTGGCTATTGCAGCCTGTATCTCTGTTCCAGAGACCTAGGCCCTCTGAGCTGACAGAATTGTGGATGGAAGAGTTATCTCCTCATCAGCAGAGCAGCACTCAACTAGGGGCAAGACGCTTTGCAGCAGGTTTTGCAGTTATCAGCTGATAGCAGAGAAACCTAAAACTGGAGTCCTGTTTTCTGTTCCAAGCTCTGGGCATATGTTCTGCTGGGTATGTGTTCCTCTGCTTGTTCTTCTCTCGTATCAGGACCTCTCCTCTGCCTTTTTCAAAATTTCCCTCCCCAAGTCCTGCCTCCTGAGGTTTAGGGCAAGAAAGTGCAGGGGTTTTAAATCACTCTCACAAAGTCTGAGAGAGAGACAAGAGGGTGTCGTGATTTAACCCCAACCAGCAGCTAAGCACCGTGCAGCTGCTCACTCACTTCCCCCACCCCAGTGGGATGGGGGAGAGAATTGGAAGGAAAAAGGTAAAACTCGGGGGTTGAGATAAGAACAATTTAATAGGATAGAAAGGAAGAAACTAATAATGATAATAATAAAAATAATAAAATGACAATAACAATAATAAAAGGATTGGAATATACAAAACAAGTGATGCACAATGCAATTGCTCACCACTCACTGACCGATGCCC
>JAOBAS010000057.1:14756965-14786963 GCA_025311575.1 Elanoides forficatus
CTCCCAACTTCTTGTGCCCCTCCAGCCTTCTCGCTGGCTGGGCATGAGAAGCTGAAAAATCCTTGACTTAGTCTAAATGCAGCTTAGCAACAACTGAAAACATCCCTGTGTTATCAACCTGCTTCCCATACTGAACCCAAATCACAACATTATACCAGCTACTTGCAAGAAAATTAATTCCATCCCAGCTGAAACCAGGACAGAGGGTAAGTTTTCCACATTTAATTTCATTACCCGAGTTTCCTCCGGCATACCTGGAACAGTCCCTGCAGGAAAGATGTCCTCAAATCCTCACAGCCCTTTGCTGCAAGCTGCCGCTGTTCCTGCAGAGATGGTGCACTCACTCTCTCCTCATCCATGGGAGTTGAGAGAGGACAAAGTTGTTTCCAGCTGAACAACCTAAGTAATTCTTCATATTTTCAAAAGCTTATGTTAGTCCAGATGTCCACATATTTTCATAAGAAAGCTCATACAAATCACAAAAGCCACTCTTGATATTGACAAATATGAAACCACAGCATAGCCGCAGCATTTCAAATAAAATATTTCCGTATTTTTTAACATTTGCTAAATAATATGTTTGCCGTAGCAAGGAATAGATCAAATTTAGAAAGAATATTACAAGCACCTGAAAAAGGGCCATCTTAGAGGAAACACTGGACAAGTTAAACAGTAGAAGTTTCCATGTCCCCTGTGGTTGTTAATTAATTGATGACATATTTATTATCTTTACCTGCACACCCTTTAACATTTTCTTTGGTTTTGGCAGACATATTTCTAAGCACAGCTCTAAAGCTACTGGTGCTGTCCCATGGAAAGAAGAGGATAGCTTTGCAGGTAAAGAACTGAAAGGAGCACAGGAAATTAAGTTTTTGGAGCTCCTACCAATATAAACTTAAAGGCATTCTTTAATCTTTCCAGTCCTTGTTTGCCAAAATACAAACATTCTTCTGTTTACAGCTTATGCTGTTTTTCTAAACTAGAGGCCCCCCACTGATAAAGGAAAAAAAAGACAAGTCATTAAAAACTGAGCTTACTAGTCACAGTTAGATGTCAGACAGCTCGTACCTTTAGACTCCTTTTGAACTTATAGATTTAACTTGCAAGCTTTTAACAGGACTTACTTTTTGTATTTATTTGTATTTATTTATTCGGTTTTATTGTCCACTAATTTTTGCATTCACTGTAGTAGAGAAATGCTAAGCTAAGCTTAGACTGACTCCTATTGCAAAATAAACAATAGAGAACTTGCAAGTGCAAATGGGCATTTTGATGTGTGCCTGCATAAAATCTGCCTAAAACCAAAAATGTATGGTTTCTCACAAGCATATGTACATCTTCAAAATGCTGTCACAATTTTAGACATTCTGCTTGTAGTTACATCCTCATTATCTTAGGTCTTTCAGTCTTCCATGTTTCAAAATAACTTGCTTTCCTATCTTAAATCACAGTGTGAAGGCCAACTCTACAGCATACCAACTAAGAGGGCAATTTTTCAAAATTATTACAAATCAAATTACAATCCGACAAGACTGTAGAATTTAAACTACCTGATTTCTGTATTTATCTATCATCTGTCCTGTATGCCTGTGGTGCTGCAGCCCCCACCCCAGGCCACGCTGCGACGTCAGGACCAGCCAACATTGTGTTCTCGTGCAGTGAGTTGGGACAAGCTGGTTCTTTCTTATCCTGGCTATGGTATAGAGAGTTGGGACGATTAGGCACTCCCTAACCCCACCTGAAACTCCTGCTGCCGGGATCATGGCCAGCCCTGGAAGGTGCCAGAATTACCTGACAAGAGCTATGGCCGGAATGGAAATACACTGACCAAAGTCAATCGTCTTGCAAACCTATGAACAGTAGTCCCAAGCGAGGCTCTTTGAGCTCTCCTGGACCGCCGCGGGCTGCCACCAACATCTCCCTCTGAGGGGAACACCTCTCAGAGCTCACAAAATTTCTGCTTTGCCAAGCTTGGAGGACAGTCACCGACAGCTGACGATGGGACCCGGGCTGAAACCTTTCACCCCTTGAGGCTCAACCTTCACCCATTGAGAAATGCCGAGACATTTGAAGTGAATATTTCACTGACCTCCAGGGGAAGTTTCAACAGGTATACCTTTGTTTATATATATATATATATATACACACTCCCCCCCACCTTTGTGTCTGTGTGCATGCATGTGTGAATTGACCTAGGTGTGCAACAGCAAGTATAGTGTAAATAGCGCCATTTTGAATCTATAATTAAGTCACTGTTGTGATTGTAGCAAATTCTATTGAAACATTTTGTAAATGTGAAGTTAGTCAATGATTAAGTGCTGCCAAATCCTGTGATCCACCGTAAACTGTGAATGACCCTTAGACTGCTGCTACACACATATAATCGCTTAAGACATAAAGGGCTGACCAAGTCTGGGACTAGGAGTGGATCCAGCCTCACCTAAGCTCCATGAGGAGTTTAGAAAGCAAGGGGGTCTTCTCTGAACCTCGTGACTCAACGGGAGGTTCTTCCTTACCCTTTTGTGTCTTTGGTCTCTGTATAAATCATTCTAGTTTGATTCTAATTTGATTTTCCTTTGTATGCTTCCTCCCTGTATTAAGTAACAGAGTGAACCTTGCCATCAAACTTTGTGAAGTCATGCTTTTATAAACTCCCTTTAAATCACTTTTGTTCATATCCTTTACAGTGATTCTTTAAGCAGCCCAAACCACTCATTTGCGACAAATTGGCATAGTCGGCAGGGTGGAAAGTAGTATCACTGATTACTTACAAAAGCACAATATTAACCCGAACCATGTCTTTTCAGGAGAATGTGGGTCTGTGATAATTGGTATGAATGGGAAGCGATAGAGAAGCAATTGAATGATGCAAGGGATATGACCAACTATGGAAAAGATAAAGTAATTATTTATAAAACACTAGGCACCTGCCTAGAAGCTGCCTGTCAGGATAGGAAAAACCAAAATAGAGAGAAACAAGATCTTAGAGAGGAAATAGAAAGCAGAAAGGCAGCTGTGTTATTACTGTCCCTGAAAATTGAACAGCTGAAGCAGTTACAGGAAGAAAAGGAGAAAACACAAAAGTTGGAAGAAAAGATCGAGATGATGCTCCTGTGGGCCCCACACCAGCCTAACCCCATGCAAATTAAGATACTAAGCATCCCCAGAGGACTGGGGTGGTGATATTTGGGGTGATCCTGACAACTACGATGAGGGAAATGATGTTCCACTCAGATTCTTCTGAATAATGTTCCACTCAGATTCCTCTGAATATGAAGCAAGACCCATCATTAAAGCAGAATACATTGTGATTCCAGTTGGTCTTCGATGACAACTGGTGACATTTCTAATGGGTATGGAAGCACAAATTTCAGCACTAACATAACGGGATGCTGAGAAGCTGGGTGTGCGACCCAGACGGTAGAGAGTTAAAGTTGCCAGAGTAAACAGAGCAAGTGTTATTTGCCAAGCCACAAAAGTTAATTTATGGCTCCCAGGCGAGAAGCTCATGCCGTCTACTTGCTTTGTAGTTAAAGATCACAATGAAAACATTTTGGGGTTTGATGTTTTAACTAGATGAACATAGCGCTTGCCAGATGGCAGCGTGTGGTTCTTGGTACAAGTCCCGACCCCAGCCCCAGTAGAAATTGGGAGGCTATAGTGTGTGTACTCCACGCAGCCCCTGTGCTCCCAGATTTAAAAATTACTAATGTACCACAATACGCAATTTCTGCTGCAGCACGAAAGGGAATTTCTGAGGTAATAGCAAACTTGGAAAAATGGCATAGTATTTCCAGAACCCACTCCCCATATAATTCACCAGTCTGGCCAGTCAGAAAACCGGATGGGAGACAGCGACTAACAATCGATTACTGGCCCTTAAATGCCAACACAGCCCCACATAGTAGCTGCAGTGCCCAATATTGCAACTTTAACAGCCATGCTACAAGCCACCGCACACTCATGGATGGCAGTGCTAGATGTAAAGGGTATGTTCTTTATGATCCCTTTGCAGGAGAAGGATAAAAAGATATTTGCTTTTACTTGGGAAGGTATACAACATACCTTTAACAGACTGCCACAGGAATATAAACACTCACCTACAATTGCTCATGCTGTGCTTGCTGAACTCTTACAAACAGTCTCATTCCCTCCAGATATGAAACTGTACCAGTATATAGGTTGACATCCTAATCAGAGGGACCTTCCCTGAAAAGGTGGGGGAAGCGGCAGCAGCAGTGTGGCAAGCACTACACGAAGCAGAAGTTGAGATCCCACCTGAGAAATGTCAGGGACAAAGCAGAGAAGTAAAATTTTTAGGTACTTGGTGGAGAGCAGGCAATGCAGTAATTTCTCCAGATACCTTAAGTAAAATAGAACAGTTGCAGATGTCCCAGTCTAGGAAGGAATTACAACAGCTTATGCGTACTTTAGGATATTGGAGAAAACACGTACCTGGATTTTCTATCATTGCTTGCCCACTATACTCACTTTTATGAAAAGGAAAACCATGGAGATGGAACTCAGAACATGAAAAGGCCATCAAAACTCTGACACAGGAATTAAAAACATATCAGTCATTGGGACCAGTACACTCCCACGACCCTATTATACCAGAATGGGTTTTGCTGAGCATGGTACTTACTGTAACCTACTCCAGACTGGCCCTGACAGACCAAAGAGACCTTTAATGTTCAGCTTGACTGCATTCAAAGAGACAGAATAGAGATATTCCAAGTAAGAAAAGGGACTTTAGTCTGAGCAGTGAAACAAGTTGAGAAAGTACACCAGGAACAGCCTGTGCAAACCAGAAGTCCATTTAAATTACTGGAAGCAATCCTAAAGGGGATTGCTCCCTCAGAAGTTGCACAAAACTCTGCAGTCAGAAAATGCTATGCGTACTTGACAGGAATTGCAGAAGAAATGAAATTAACTGAAGGACATACTAAAATTTCCAAATTACAGATACCTATACATGCAGACCCATTAGCATTGCAATAACCTTTTAAACCCTCACCAATTTTAAATGCACCTTCCCTCACTGAGGGAACACGAACAGAAAACATTTGGTTCACTGATGCCTCAGCAAAAAGGATAAATAGTAAATGACAACACGAGTCTCCTGCATTAAACATTACCACTGGCGAACAGGTTACAGAAGAAGGTGAAGGTAGTGCACAAGTAGGAGAATTAAGGAAAATTGTTTCAGCAGCACAGAATGGAGCAAAAATCATATATGTAGACTCGTATGCTGTGTGGGCTGGCACCACACAACGGCTCTGTTAAAGGGAATCACTGAACTGGGAAGTAAACGGATCTCCCATTTGGAGAAATCAAGGTTGGCAACTATTACTAAATATAGCCAGAAAAACCACATTCAAGATGGGATGGGTGAAAGCTCACGCCAAGGATAGTAAGCCAGCAACAAACTGGAAACAAAGGGTGGATGAATTGAGAAAGATTAGGAAAACAAAAACAGGGAACTCCTTAAATTCTGAGTGGTATCAGCTGGAAGAATGGCAGTATCAAAAATTAGGTCACACAGGTAAAGAAGCACTTTATTTTAGTGCACAGAGCAAGGGTTGGCCCCTAGACAGGAAAACTTGTGAAGTTATTCTCACAGAATGTCTTCAACATAGATTAAAATTACAAACAAATCACCCTGCTAAAGCACCCCCACTGCATATCAATCAAGTAAAAACTTTGTAGTCTACATGGCATATTGATTATGCTGGGCTGTACAAATCCTCTACGGGGTAGCAATATATCCTCGCAGGAGCAGAAGTAGTCTCTGGCTTACTTGTAGCAACTAGAAGTCTAAAAGCTGACGGACGACATACGGTATGAGGACTATCATCTTCATTCTTGAGTCTACCTACTCTTGATACCATTCAAAGTGCTAATGGCTCACACTTCTCATGCAAGGAGTTACAAGAATGGGCAAAACAAGAACTTTGATGGGTATTCCACACCCCATATTACCCCCAAGCAAATGGGCTGGTAGGAAGAGCTAATGGCTTATTGAAAAAGAACCTTAAGCCACAGGAGACCCAATGGGATACTCAACTTTCCAAAGTACTTCACCAATTGAATAATTGGTATGGGCCCAGTGGGAACTCTGTGAGCTGAGCATTGTTTGCAAAAGCTGAGTCTGATGCTTCCCCTTCTGATGAAGGAAAATGTCCGGTAACATTACAGCCAGGACAACCTGTTGTGGTGAATCTACCACAAACTGGAACTGTGCCTATGACTCTAACTAAACATCATGGCCCGCTTGCTTGGGAAGCTACTGATAGCAGTGGTGCAAAACATAGAATCAATGCTAGAGATGGATTTATCCTGCATCGTAAGAGGGGTAACCCATTTGGCCTTCCGCACAAAAACCTTTTCTTTTTCAGGTGAAAATGAATCTATATTGATGGCAACAACAATGGCAGTATGCCCCCAACCTAGTCTTGTTTCTCCTCTTAATTGGGATAAATATAATCCTTCCAGTTCAGACACAAGATCTTTGGGACCATACACTACTAAATTGTATAAGAAGTGTTGGAATCCCACCGAAAAATAAGGTAAACCTAAACCTTGCTACTTTGGTTATGCATGGAGATGTGGCATGGATGAATGGAGATGGGAGACACTATACAAAAAAAGATTTAGGGTATCTTAAAATAATAATAACATTCATGAGATATTATCACTTCAGGTCACATCAGGAGAAGAAATAAAAATAGGGTGCCGGGCAATCAATGTATCTACACATACAAACCCCACCACAATTAAAATATACTACACCGATTTTTCTAAACCAAAAACCAACGAGAAATCTTGCTATAAGATACCAGAACCAGATTGCTGGCACAGTTTCACTTTTACACAACCTATACTCGCCTCTGGGGTAATTGTGGTGTAGAACTATTTTTTGATTTTATGATTAGCAAGCACAAAATATGGAATTTGTGCATGACAGTGTGGCCATGGGTTGATGCGTAGGTACTTTTTGATGTACCTACACCTGATCTAAATTTATCTGCAACAGCACTACCTAATAACACCACCTTTCATAGATAGGAATGGGTTATTAAAGATGAAAATGAAAATCAACAAATTCCATCTTTAAAGGGAACCAAACGAGACACCATTTTGACAGGATGCCGAATTGAAAATCACACTAAATGTATGACAGCAGCTTTAGGCATTGTTGTAAACTATGTCAAAGGAAAACACAACATACATATCTGTCCTTTTAAACACGAGTACTAGCATACTTTTACTATATCCCATTCAGCACTCACAGTGTGTCTTTTGGGCAGACCCAGCTCTCATTCCAGCCTAGGTCTTCAATTCAAGATGGATAAACTCCTTTTAAATCACTTTTGCTCATATCCTTTACAGTGATTCTTTAAGCAGCCCAAACCACTCACTCATAACAATGCCCCACTAGGTAATACCTGAGTTCCCAGGAAAGCAAAACATTTCTATCACCTATTCAGTCAATTATACAATGTCCGATGTTGTGCTATTGTCTTTTGTAGTTGTATTTCTGTATTAGCTGCGAATTGCTTTCTTTTCTGTGCCTTTAATAAACCCAGCACCAATTATGACACATACTGTTTCTCTGAGACAGGCTGAGGCTGAGAAATATGCAGAGCATGATCAATTAGCCAAGTGAAAGAAACTACCCAGCTGACAAAAGTAATCATTGGCCCAAATGACCTTTGATGTCTTGGTGCTTTTGGCCAGAGGGTTTGGCAACTGCGTGAGGGGGAACGCTAAAATAATCTACAACTAACGCACATATTAACATTCTGAAGATAGACTATTTTCACTGCAGAAACAGTGTGTTTTGAAAGAAGCCTCTTCAGTTGTTATAAAGCCTGGTGGATTTAGTATTCTGGTAAAAGAAAGAAGAATCGGTACCTTAGTTTTTAATAATATATTCTCCATCTCTACAGTAAAAAAGAAGCACCTACACTTTTTAGTACAGTCAATGTATTTTCAGGCTCTGACACAATATTAAGCCTATGTGGTGGTAAATCCCACCATGTGGCAGTCATCTTTGAGAGTGATACTTTTTAAATAATGGTAAACTAGTTTTCACTGAACTGAAATATTTGTAGAAACAAGAAAACTGAAAGGCAGGAGCTTTGAAAACTTAAATAGTCAAGACAGTGATCATTAGCCTCTGTGGTTAATGAGAGAAAAAAGCATTTCTGGGGGGTGTTTCAATATACCTGCCTTAGACACACTTTTGAGAATGGACTGAACAGATTCCTCGCTGTGCTGCTTTTCTGCTCCACTGCTATGGAGAGACTAGATGGCTTACCAAGACTAGCTACCTGACTTTGTAGGAGTTAACTTTGGTGAGCTGAATCCACCCACAAGTACACTGGTGCAGTGATCTCTAATGTATATGTGTGTATATACACATATTATATATGATTAGTGTACTGAATTACCATCACAAGGCCTATACAATGGGGTCATGACTCTTAGTTGGATCTCTTGTCACCACAACACAAAGGAACAGCACCACAATACGTAGTATCTAAAGGGGTCAATATTTTGCCAGAACATCTTAAAGGAGTTTGTGGGAATTGTGCTGGGAAACCACTGGAGAATCCCAGTGGCTGCTATTTCCATTACAGGCATCTCAAACCACTACTGCTTCTCACTGGAGTTCAGTTTTGGTTTGGGAGTGTGGTCTCATCACATGAACTGGGTTCCTTCGGGGTGAAATGAAACAGGAAGAGGTGCTCCAGGAGTGCACCTAATGCGCTCCAGCCATTACAGGGTGTTTATTCCGCAGGGCTGGAGTAGACTTAGCCTGAAGAAAAACTGCAAAGCACATCCCCTGTGGATGCCATCCAGCTGGTTTTGCTCTTTTGCTCAACAGATCTGCTTTTGCAGGGCTGAGCAAGCTGATAACGTAGGCATAGCCATTACATACTAGAGATCATGCCTGTTCAGTCATGCCCATCCACAAAGTTTTACTCAGCACTGCATGTGTCACTTAAGCTTGTTTTATTGGAGGAAGCATTGCGAGTAGGAAGGTTATCATTCCAGTGATCAAAAAAGAGCCAGTTTGTAGAGCTGAACCAGTCACTTGGATGCAAACAAAGATCCTGCTTGCTTATAGATGCTTATCTGACTATTTCAGTTTAATCCTGACATGCATTCAGTGCTTGGCTATCACCTCCTCTCAAGTATTGGTCATATATTTCTTAAGAAAGTATTTTACTCAGTAATTTGCTTAGCATACAGTCCAACTAACATCATATGATTGGTCACGCACATGCCATGTCTCTCTGAATGACACATTTTTGGTCATTCCCTGGTCTGCAGATCCCCCTTTGAGCCCTACTCTTTCTGTGGCTGAAAAAAGACATTACAGGTATCCTTACAGGATTAGTACAGACTCAACTTTTGAAACTTGGTTTGCTGTGGTCAGTGCCTTCCCTACTCTGTCACTCAGCTGTAAGCAGTTAACCACAAACATGACTGAAATCCTTTTCCACCCAATGTCTAAGTCTCATCTCCCTTCTGCCAGTTCTCTATTAAACCACAGTTGTGAGAGTAAAGTGCCCTGGGCTGCTGTGAGTCTGTGTATCTCACCCACCGTATGAAATGAGAGTCTTGGCTTTTATGTTGCTACTGGCCTTTGCCTCCTAGCCTGCACGGTGTAATGGAGCGACATCCTAACCTGTAAGTATTGAAAGATGGGAAAATGATAACGTTTGTGACAAGTGACGTAAAAAGTGCATCTAGTATAGATTTGGACTGTGAGAAACAGCTGGCCGCTGTTAGTACTCCAGCACCTCCTCCTGTATAAAACTGGTCCAGGAATGCATGTACCTAAGTGTATATGTAACAACATACACAAAGTTCACCAGAGTTAACCTCTGTTTCTTAGGAACGGCTGACTTACAAAGTGCAGCTCGGCCTCATCTTTCCCTGCCACACACAGCTTAGAAAAAATCTAAAAATCTTTAACCTTCTGCTAAAATAAAATTTAGTCCAAGCACCTAAATCAAGTCCTACTGAGGCAGACTTTGAGAGAAGAGAGTCAGGCTGTATTTTTACTTTAAAGACTGTAACAAGCATCAGCTTTAATCTTTGCCCAATGTACTGAGGCACTGTATCACTGCAATGCCTCCATTTGAGAGTCCACTGCCACAATTATACAGTCTGTGTCATCTTCATTTTATATTCCCCAAGGATATAGATACAGTCGGAAGGCCAGAAGTGCCGGAGATATGCAATGCAGGAAATGGTGCCCATTAGCATGCAGCAAAGAGCAACAACTCTTTTACTTGCTTTACTGCAGAACTCACAACTCTTTAAGACTGAAAATGTAAATGTTGTACTAGAGATTTGCTAATAAACACAACATATATTGTTGCTAAGTCCCTGAGTAGATCTGCAGGTATAAAAATTAGACGGCATGACTTGTGGATGTTTTAATGAATCATGACTTGAGAAATCCTGTCTTATTTTAATATAATTAACTGACATTTTGTCTAAGGAGGATTTTTAATCTGGAAATTAGAGAAATTAAAAATGCTGTGCAACAGCTATTGCTGTCCAACACAGACGTCTCTGATTCGTTGGAAGCTGACTTTTTTTGGAGGACTTACGCCTCTCATTTGCTACCAGGCATGACATAGTGACCTCTTTGGTGTTTAAATAAAAGCAAAGCATTTAAGTGTATATAGAGGTGGTATTCTCAAAACTATAACATTTTCATCAATACTTTTGAAACTTGTGACAGAGCTGACAGATCAGTGCTATTAGGCTAACAAAGCCATTTTTTTCTCCCAACTTGTGTTGTCTTAGAACCACCGCCCTTTTTATGCTGCCCAGTTGACCTTGCTCCTTTTTTGTTTTTAGAAAATACCTGAAATTCTTTAAGTATTGAGGGTCAGAGAAAGGCCATTATTTCACTTACCTTAATTGTGTCTCGTAATGCCTATCATTAATTCCTTCCTTAAACGAACTGACCCACCCCAACCTACTGCTCAGATTTTTTTAAATTTTTTTTTTTTAAATTGTGAGAAGGTTCTGCAGAACATTTGATGTTTTGCTGGTTAACCAGAGCAATACTTTGGACATTCTTCCTAATATACCTACAAAGAATCTACCTTGTGAAGCAAATGAAAGAACAGAAGGATAATTAGGATATGAAGAATTCCACTATGCCGGTGTTATTCCAGACAGCAATGTCTAATGAATGAGAACACAAAGGCATGCAGCAGCTGTCAGTTGAATGCATGCCACAGTGCAGAGCAGCTCTGTAAATGCTTCTGAAAGATTTATAGACTTTTATTTCTATTCTGGTATTCTGTGAGTGCATTTTATTTGGAGGATAAGGGGGGAGATGGGATAAGGGTGGAAGAAAACGAGATCCTAAATTAGATCACAGATTAAGATGAGGGGTAGAACGTCTCATGAATTATCATAGGCTTATAATAGAGCTACTGTATATTCCATACCCCAGAAAAGCACTTAATATGTTCTGCTCAGTGCCAGGGTGATTTTGGCTAAAAAAAAAAATTTTAAAAAATTAGATGGTCTTACAACTCACGTTAGCTAAGTAGACATTCAGGAATTAATGCATATTTGGAAGTGTTGCTCAGTGCTTCGTTACACTTGTGAAGCTGTTGGGCTGTTGTTCTGGAAGCCCGTGTGCTGGGATAGACATACATGTCGCAGTATGTGCTCTCAAAGATCAGAGCAGGTGTCTGTGCATGAAGCCATGTCTTCAGGATGATTAAGGCAGTGCCTATCACTGGAGCATATGGCTACGGAAGATATATTTGCTTCTTTTGAATTTTGTTTCTTCTCGTTTCTGCTTGGCATTCTCTGTCAAGTTTCCACGCTTAGCTTTGTTGGTCTTCCTTTCCCTGTTAAGGCTCACTGGGAGGAATTCAGCTCTGGAGATCACTCCCTGAAACTTGTTAAATTAGAGCTCAACTAAACCACGTTCAGCTGTACCTCACCTTTTTCATGACAGTCACTCAAATAATAGCTTAGGAAAGGTTACCAGGAGTTATCTAGTTTATCACTCTGCACTAGGGTGGGATTTGCTCTCATTATGAAACCTATGCATGGTTTATCTAGTCTACTCTGAGTATTCTTAATGGTGGTCCCCCAATTACCCCTCTTGACAAATCTTTGCATTGTTTAATTGTCCTTGCTTTTAGCGTTTTTATTCCTTAAATCTAACCTAAATTAATTTTCTTTCTTCAAGTTTCAGCCCGTTAATTTCTATTATATTACTCTTAATCACTTGAAGTAATTCCTCCCCATATTTTATGTTACATCTCCTGAAGTAGTTAGACACAGTTATCATAGCTGTTCTTTGCCATTTTTCTCTCAGCTTACAGGTTACATTCCTTCCTGTCACTTTGTAGATCATGCCTGCTAAGCTATGTATTGTTTTTGCCACCTTTCTTGCCATTTTCTCTAATTTCTTCCTGTTTTTTTATAGTCAGGAAGCCTACCATACACAGCCAAAATAAGACCTGTTAAATAAGGAAAAGTGAACATGGGATCTCATTTTGTAGCAGCCATTTTAAGAAAGTGTTTTGAAGGTTTATCAAGGTATTACGCACCTAATTAGTCACTTTTATAAGTACTGAGTCAATGTGTTCTGTGTCAGCGTAATTAACTTATGTTAATGTATCTAATAAGTAGCCTGAATAATCAACCTTCTTAAAAGTGAATACATCATTTAATACAAAGTTTTTGTTTGTTGTCCTGGCAGAATCATTCAAAACCTAATTTAATCTCATGAACATTGCTGGATTTGTAATTATGCTGACTTGCACAAATAGTCTTGGATAGAACAAAAATTTCTGAACGAAGTAGGTTGTAGATGACATTTGACAGGAAGAGAGCAAATTCACAGGTGACGAAAGTCAGCTGATGGCAGTAGAGGTAAGTGCGGCAGTGAGGAAGCAGCCCTCATTTATGTCGAGAGTGTCTTTCACGCTGCTTCAGTTTGAGAGAGTCATATGTCAGAGAAGTCTTTATTAAAAAATAAATGTTATATAAAAGTAAGGCTTTGATCATCTTATTTTATATGACCTTATTTTTGTCCTTGGGCAGGCAATTTCAGAAAGCTGCTTCACATTTCAGAACGGGTAGTTGTGTTTTAAACCCACACCAGAACTGTAGCCAACCACGATCAGCCGCGTGTGATCAGCAGCAGCTCGGATGGGGCCCACGGCAGCGCGAAGAGGCTCCGCAGCCCAGGCGATCGTCTCTAACGCTTCTCGAGCAGTTTCGTGTAATCCAGAGCGAACTTGGGAAGGTTTGGTCAGGAAAATTGCAGCAGTTAGGAGCCCTTTGGTGTTGTCATTGGACACTAACATGAGGACATTCTCTTCACTGAAGAGTTTATAACCTAAATATAAGACAAGGGATGATGCTCAGGAGAAAGTGCTGGTTACATCTACTTTGTGTTCCCAGGTTCTGGTGCATGCTGGATTACATCTCTGTGATAGGGGAGGAAACAGATGTGGGTGCACGTGTCTTCCACTTATAATCTCGGTTTTTACTGCCAGAGAGGAGCCATGGTATAATCACAGTATCCTGGTGCTGGAGCATGACAGAGCTCAACCAGGGCAGGAGATCTGGCCTGTCGTCTAGGAGAGTTCAGAAATGCCACCGTCCATTGCAAAGAGCACTTGCTAAATTCTTCTTCGCTTTGTGTAAATCTCAATGACGTTTGTTCAGGGATTTCTTTTTCTTGTACTCCAAGAACAAGAATGATAAGAAGAATGAATCACAGCTTTGCCCCAAATTGTTGCTTCTAGTGACAAGCTCCAGGATGCTTCATTGCATGGCTTTGATTAGAAGAATGACTGTGGTATATATTTTAAAGAAACAAATGCAGCAAGACATACTAAAGTCAGACTGAGTTTTATGAATATGCATTTTGATAAAAATAGATTGTTTTTTCATAAAAATCTTTGCAATGGAAGTGGCTTTTGATTTGGGTATTTTGGTTTGGGGTTTTTTGGTTTGTTGGGTTTTTTTTTTGAGAGCTAATGCACATGGCGTCTCCCACGTTGCCTTTCTTTCAGTGGAGTCATGCCCTAAACACCACCGCTTAAATAGGCACCTCTTATAGAGCGGTTCAATTACATGGTCAGTCTTGCAGCTCAGAGAATTTGTATATCCTCATTAGGAAATGAATTGTAGCTTTAATCTCAGGACCATTTAATACTGCATTAGTTACAGTGCCCAACCCTTGGAAGGTGCCAACTGTATGTGACAATATGTGATTTCTTAATTGAAATCTAGCCTATTATATTTGCAAATGCTATGCATGGCATTATAGCACACTGATCATTTTCCTCCAGCTGAAGCAATTCATTCAGGAGCCACGTGCCTGTTTGGCTGCTCACTGGAGCTGGCCTGACCTGAAGCATATGCTCTGTGGACGAGGGAAACAGGATAAGAATGCGTGGGTGGGAGACCAGACTGAAATTTTCCCAGATTCAGGTCCTTAGAAAAGCAGGGAGACCATTTCATCTAATTTAATGGCAGGGTACCATGCTGGCAGCTTGCAGTCATTTCAGAAAACACAGTTGAGAGAAATGAAAAATCAACAAATATTATTGTCCATTTGAAAGCAACTGTAATTCAGACAGAGCTCAGCAAATGGATTGCTGTTATTTAGGATCTGGGGAGAGCTGCTCACCATGCAGAGCTGAGCTATACAGACTATTAATCCACACTAGTTGTGTTTCACACCTGACCAGATCCAGATTTACTTTCAAGAACAGATAATTCTATCTATAACCATCAATCTAACTCTCCTTGCACATATGCCATTAAAGAAATAATGTATTTCATCGTGCCCATTGGAAAACCTTGTGATTTGACTCAGAAACGTAGGTCACAGTAATGCCCTAAGAGCATGCCGTTTGCCTGATAGTCAAAGTGAGCATTCTCAATTAGTCTGAAAGAGAAAAGCTTAAAAAGAGGAACAAGAATTCCAACATTCAACATATAGCATAACTGGAATTTTAATCCACACCAAAGTTAGGTTTCAGTAGGGCTACTGAAATGGGAGGTATGGCTAGAACATGTCACCACACTGTTTTGAAAAACATTGCTGACAATACTTGGCCCCCCCTCTGTTAAAAATAACTCATTTGGCTAACTGCTTCATAAACTCAATATATGAGAAAGTTGTTAATAAAGATTTTTTGTAGATTCATAATTAATGTAAATAATTTTACATGAGAGAACAGATAGTAATTTCTGGATTAAGAAAAAGAAAGGAAGCAGGTCTTGCTGGATAATGTTCTCAGAACTTCTCTAATTATTACTGTTAATTCCTTCTGCCATTGTGATCTGGCAACATGTTTAACAGTGTTGCATTGTTTAATTTCTATGGCATTGGCCCATGTGTATTTCAAACACTTCAAGCATATTTCCAACATTTCATATTTGGTAATGATTTTAAAATTATTTTACTGTTGGTGGGGCCACAATTTTTCCAAAATTTGTCCTATCTGGAAATACAACCTCGACTTAATTGGTATTTGGATATTTTAAAATTTAAGATGGCGCTGTCTTTTCAGTGCTATCAGTAAAGCCACATTGGAATTGGTTTCTTCCAAATTTTTATTCATGTATTTATTTATCTTGTAGTCAACTGCAGTAATTCTGATAAGTAACTAAATTTGAGTTTGAAATAATCCTTGCTGAAGGCCTTTGGTTGGCAAATGTCTTTTATATAAATAACAACTGGTTTGATTTAGGTTTTCATTATTTCTGATGGAGAAGAACTAGTGATACACTGGAGCTGTGATAATGCAAATTGAACAGATGGAACTGGATGAAAATGACATAAAATTCTGTTTAATTGTATTTATTCTTTTTCTTTCTTTTACATGGAAAGAGCTTAGTTGTTTGTCCTTTAAATGAAAACAATGAAGAGGATTTTGTAGGAGATAATAAAATTTAATCATATTTAATATGAAATAAGGCATTGCAAAGTAACTGAGTTTTCATTGAGAATAACTTTGTAGGGAAGTCCTTCGCTGTACTCTCCCTCAAGAATACAGATAGGGTACAAAAGAAGCAGTCTGTATTCCTGTGAAGTTCGTTGATATATCCACAATAAATGTTAATGTGTTCATCAGTCTCAGAATGAAGTATCTCTTGTTTTCTTTTTCATGTTCCACAAACTTGAAAACAGCAATAAACAAAATCATACTTAGATAGTAAACACTTTCAGAATGATTAAGTCATGATTGTGCTCTCATTTGCGCCTTTATAACAGCAAATTTATAAATCCAAATATTCCAGTGTGCATTATTCCCAGCTTACATTACAGAAGAAAAATTAAAAAGATCATTTACAGTTTTTCTTTTTCATACCGCATTAAGTAGAAGCCTTAATGATCTGTTCCACGGTAACATCTGGAAGTCTCAGTTAGATAAAACGCTTTTGTGTTAGGTCCCCTACAAACATACGGTTGGAAGAAGTCCAACGCCGAAGGAGCTTTCACTCTCAGAAATGCTTGAGGAAGGGAAAATAATGACACACTTTTTGTAGCTGCAGACACGAATCACAGAAAGGTGATGCGACTTGCCCAGGGATATACATGCAACCGCTGGCGGAGCTGGGATTTACGCTTTCATCTCACTGCTCAGTGCCTTAATCAGAAAACCTTCATTCCTCTTGCAGCCTGAAAGCGACCCAGCTTTGCTGCAAAACATTTCTGGGTTTGAGGAAATCGTATTTTCCAGCCCTTCTGAGCCCTGATGTTCCTTGGGAACTCTCGGCACGAGTTCCCAGTCTCAAAATCTCCCTAGCTGAATTGGGCAGAATATAAATTTGAGGGTTGATTTGCAGGACTCACAATACACATTATTAGAGACTGAGGGGCTTTAGCACAACTGTGAGAATGTATTTGCAGCTGCCATCACATACACCAGCTGTGTGGGATCTCTCAATCATTAAATTAGAAAAAGTGACTGAGTTTGTTTTAAAAGCATTTCTTTGTTTATACTCACTTGTATAGCTCTTATCCTGTGTTCTTGGCAAGCTATCCTGTTCTTTTGTAATTAATAAATTTGTATTGGACAGAATATAACAGCTGGGTTTAGTTCTTGTTATTACAGTATTTCTGTAGATTCCCAGCCATTGCCATGCAATGAGGTTTGATATCAGATCGGGGTGAGTGGGCTGAATTTCTGTGTGATTGACATGTTAACAGCAAGGTTTGAAAGGGCAGATTTTTAAAACAGTGAGCAAAACCATTAATGTGAGACTGAAGGGCAAAGTAATAAAACTTTAAAACCACTAACTAAGCCTGGAGGCCATGTAAGAACATTGTAGTAGAGGCACAGATGGCGTGCATACCGATGAGCAGGAAAACATAAAAGAGAGAGCAAAACTGTATGGCTAAATGGAGAATTACGTAACTTTTACTGGGGCAATGGATGCATTATTTTGTAAGGCAAAACCCCACTGTAGACAGCAAAGAGAAACTCAGATGGAAAGCTATAGCAGGTTCACTACCAAAAGAAAATCGGGGAGTGAAGCTGTGGAAAGAACAAATAACAAAAGATGGAAAATAATGAAGTGGCAACGGGAGATTTTGAGACACAGAAAGGAGTTATGCACCTGGTTAGCACTCCTGGGAGCCTAGAATCTCCATCAGTGGTGTTGAATCTCAAGGTGTCTTTAGTCACCTTGTTGGGTTGTCTTGGCTGAATGCTGAAGTATTGCAGGCATCAGCCTGTGACCTCTTTTATTCTCATCTCCTGAAGCTTGTGAGCTTCTTGTCTTCTGTTTTGGTTCTTGAATTATGTGTGTTGGTCAAACTAATGACACACACAGTAATCACTCTGGAGGGAAATTTCTAAATCATTCCTTTATTTTCAGTCCAGCTAAAGAATGGATGACTCTATCCATGTTATAATGGTAACAAAACATTCTGCCCTCCTATTCACCTAATAGTGGTAGCTTCTCTATTTTAAGGTGCTAGTTTTTGCCATCTGAGGAGATGAAGCTGAAAACGCAGCAGATAAAGAGGCACATTTTCTGTTATTGCCTTGGAATCACTGCCACCGAACCTGAATTTTCATTCAAAAGATCATGGATACCTGCAACATTTACCATCATATATAGTCCCAGGTGATTAATAAAATGGTATTTATTCTGAATCCATGCTGCCAGCAAGTCCTGAGAGCCACATTATGATGCAGCACCTTTTTCTAGCTGAAAGGCTCAGGTCTAGATGGGAATACAGCCCTGGGAGTGTTAGCCGGGCGTGTGGGAAGCAGACCTATGGGGAAGGTCGGGCAATCACAGAGGTTGCTGATCCAGCATTTCCCTTGTTTCCGACAGATCTTCTGAAGCACCTAAAAAGCCTCTACTCATTGGTTAAACTCTTAAATTGTTACTGTCTCCAGGGAGCACCATCAACAGATGCTAATTACAACTCTTGGGTTGCTATTGCTTAATCAAACCTATCGAATGCACTGCTTCACAGCAATAGAAAAAGATTTTCCATAGAAACTGAGAAAATATTCTCAGTCCTTCTGTCCAACTTTTTAGATGCAGTGTAGCTTGCTTCACACTCTTTCTTTGAGGCATGTCATCCTGGTCACCAGCTGTGTTCAGATCCTCAAAGTCAGTTCCTAAGTTTCCTTCATTTTTAAGTTTACTGCTATTCTTCCAAAACTTAATCAGTTCTTTTATCCCCCTCTTCACTGTTCAGTGCCTACATATGTGGAGCTCTTTTTGCATCTCCAATTTAGAAAACTTTAAACATTAGTGATATCATCCCTTCTGTTCTCAAGCTGACACAGGACTCCTTGACCCTCAGGTAGTTTTGGAGCTTCTCAGCTCTGGTTCTCAACTCAGCGTGAGGAAGTGCCATGCACTATGGGAGGAGCAAAGAAAGGTGAAATTAATTCCATTTCACATTCGTTTAATATTATACTGATAGCAATTGACTCGTGTCCTTGTGGATGCTGCACTTGGGATCTGCAGCTGGACTGTTACCTTGTAAAGATGAGTCCTGTTTTATTATCCATTAACTCTCTATGGTTGCAAAATAAATTGTCTAAGTATATGTTTGTGATAAACAGTACTGCTGAAATGATGCAAAAGCTTTAAAGATGTCATTGTGGTCTGTGTTAATGGACAAGTTTTCAGTAGAATTTTATTTTTACGTGTGGCTTCAAACTTCACAGCACTTTAAAACAGATTAACAATGTTAGAAACATGGGTGAAATACACTTAATGAGGCTATTCTGTGCCAAAACTAAATGTCTGCCCTTAATTCAGTGGCTGTAACTTCTGCATTCTTTTCATGTTTTAGGCAAGAGTGATGAGACCTAGTGCCACAACTGGGCCAGTGGCATTTATTGAGCTTTCTGCTATTGTGAAGCCATGTGCTAGTGTCTGAGGTCTGAACACCCTCTCTGATCCCTGTCTTGAGAAAGTCCAGTTATCTATAGTCCTCTACCTTCCCTGTATAGTGGAGATACAGCTCACTGGACCGTGGCATCAGTATTTCTCTGGACATTGTGGAGGGCTTTCAGCAAAACCAAGGCATGTTACCGGAAGCCTGCTATGAGATATGGTAGACAAGCAGTATGAGTTGGGCTTAAAGAGCTGAGGTACTTATTAAAATGATAAACATAACCACATAACTTGCTTGGTCCTTCCGCATAACATTTCTGAATTCACTAAACTATACTCATTGGGTGCCTTTTAATAGGCAACACGTTTCTATTCATAAGCACTAGGTTCTAATAGGAAATGCAGAAAACTTTGTTAGGAGACAAAAGCAGCAACAGTATATCAGAACGATGGCGAGGTGAATCACTCCTCCACCATAATATTGACAGCAGTCTCTTCATCTGTTTCTCCACCTTGCAGCAGGCTCTTTATCTCAAGTTTTCTCTGTTCCGTTCATAAATCACCACATACAAGGCTATCTCGGGCATCTATCATCCCGGCTCCTAGCAATACATTTGGGCAATCCTGCTCTGTCAGAGGTGGCTGGGCTCTGCGGTTGCAGCATAGGGCTGAGCGTGACAACCTCCTCCTCGCCTTCCTCCGTAGGACCGTCCTCGCGCTGCCGCAAGGCCATTGGCATGGGGAGGAGGTGGTGAGCAGGATGCTCGGATTTACCCAGAGTGGCTTTCTTGCCACTTCATTTTTTCCTTCCCGATGCGTTTCTACTCTCTGACCAGTATACGGTCATTTATGTTGACTCCCGAAGTGGTTTTGAGAAGTCCTGGCTTGAGCTCACTCCTGTGGGCACTGACGCATGGGAGGAGTTCTTAGTGTGCCCTGTCACCATCCTTGGCCCAGCTCTGCTCCTCACAGCGGGACAAGGTCTGCCGCAGAAGGTCCCTGCCCCGGTCTGTCCCATGGTCCCTGCTGCACCCTGACAGGAGACTCATGGGTTAACCTTCCTTCCAGAATTCCTTCTTATGGTGACAGGATGATGTAAGCAGGCTAGTGATCATAAATACCACACAGAAACAAGAGGAAAGCATCGAGGGCATGGATGCTGGTGGTTATTTATGGCAAAGGAATGGCATTTTAGAGTGGATTTTGCTGCTTAGTTCATCCAGCTCATAACCTTCTTTCCCTGCTTGAGTATCTTTCCCAAGAGCTCCTCAAAAACCATCTGCAGGCTTGACAAACTGCTCTGCTGGCAGTGACATCTCATTCTCCGTCTTTAATTTTTCCTGGGGGCCTTGTGATTGCATTCGATTGTACGACATGCCCAGACAGGTAGTCGTAAAGGAGAAGGGAATAAAGGGCCTTTGGAAAAATAAAATCTAGGAAGGAGCTGCCTCTGCCATTGCCAAAGCAATTATTTTGGGTTGTCCCTACACTGAATCTCTGAGTAGCTCCCAGGACAGAGCGGGGCTGGCTGCAGATCACATGGATTGCTCTGCTGGCTGCAGCTCATTTTTGGTTGCTCTCTGCTCTGGTACACCTCAGACGTAGGCAGGGATGAATACCAGGATGAGTGGACTTTGCATGGAAGTTCTGGAAATGTTATGGGATCCCTGTGTACAGGGTTCTCCGTAGAAAACGGTCTGTGGGTCTTTTAGATGAAAATTGAGGACCACTTGCCTCTAGCAGCCCCTAAGAGCTGTCTCCTGTTTAGATCCCTGCAGTGTCAGATCCCAAAGACACAGCCCAAGGTCAGCATTTCTTCAATTTGTGAGGGGTCTTGCTAAATACTTCATGTTGAATTCCCTGGGTGAAAACAAACTGCACCCTAAAATATTTATCTTCCATAAGTTACTTCTAATTGCTTAACTATTTCCCTTAACTATTTCCCAAAAAGCACTTTTTGTTTTTATGAAAATAACTATCAGGTTCCTACCAATTTGGGGTGTTTCACTTTTATTGTGTAGTAATGGTTACTCAGCTTTTATAGATCGGCTAAGTGTTGATCCTTACTTGTTAATACAGGTGTTATTTAGCATACATAAAATTAAATTCAATGTAACTACAGTAAGAGCTGTATCTTGCTGGGGTTGTGTGTCTGTATTATGTATGCATCTAGTTATCTTACAGCAGCTATAGTATGGTATATCTATATAGTTTAATATGCAGATACTTTATAGAGGTGTCATATTCATGGTTTTCTTTTTAAAGAGAAATTAATAAGACAAATAATAATCATTCTAAACACATACAGCAAAACAACTCAACAAAAGAGGGTTTCGTGGCTAGAACTGATGAAGATGCAGCACTGAGTTGCTTTGGGAAAAAGAAAAAAAAAAAAGACAGACTTGGAGTGAAAAATATTCCTGGATCAGAAAGAAGGCACAAGGAAACATGCTGATTAAAAAATGAAGCATGCTCCACTTTTGATTGTTCAAAATTCTTTATGAATAAAAAAAAAAATTACATGCTTAAAAATTCTAAATATTCACCATTAGATAATATTATCTTCTGCAGAACACAACTGCTATTTCCAGCTGGTTTATACCAGGGTTTCCTAAATGTTTAGCTCCCCACATCTGCATTTCCCCCCTGGCCAAACTTAATGAAATATAGTGAATAAGTAGAGTTAATATTTCAAATATTTTAAGCTAAGTAAACTAATTACCTTTGCATAGTATAAAGTCAAGATACCTATACATAAAGCTGTAACTATTGTAAACAACTGTTGTGGTTTAACCACATGAGTAGTGGTACCAGGTGGTATATCTTGGAAAGCACGTCGGTTAAATTTCATCAGTAACATTAATGAATTGCTTACTGAATATTACAATTACCTAAATATTCTGCAGCTGTACAACTGAGAGCCTGAGCCTTCTCAGTTCTTGTGTTCCTTTGAACAGTGTATCTCCTCTTAAAATCTTCTAAGATTTTGAAAAAGCAGAATAAAATATTCAGTAGGAAAAAATCTTGAAAAATATTGGTTTATGATAACAATATTAATAATTCTAATACTAAACCAGATCTTTTCATCTCTTCATAAAGAATTTATACATGAAAGCAACCTTTTTGATTATGCAGTCGTTCTTAGTCCTGCCAATGAAAATTTGGGTTGTGCTTTCATGTTTTTACAAAGTACATGCTGTGTATCCAAATATTTGAATACATCTCTTCATCTTTTATCTGCATCGATATTATTTTTATATTTATTTTCAACCTTCACCTGGCACTCCTTTTTTATTTTAAACATTGGGGAACTAATAAAAAAAGCTTAGCTTCTATATGCTTAAGGACATTATTGTTAACTTCATTAATGTAATTCATAAAATCTTTAGCTTTTTGCCAAGAAGTGAATTTTTTAATTAATTCAGAAGTATTCATGGAAGAGGAATTGCTTTTCTTTGTATGTTGTTGCAGAAATTCCAGCTCCATTTGCAAAAATTGGACCATTGTTGTCTAAAATTTTTCATTATCCCTACTTTTAAATCTTGTAATTAGAAAAAAATCAAACTCCTCTCCCACTTCACAAGCCAAAATATTATTATCTTCTATTTTTGTGATTACTGTGAAAAACATCTTCAATCCACTTCAAAGAGATAAAATCCAACCACAGCAGGATTCTTGAACAACTCAAAAATCTTGGACACCTATCCTGTGAGGGGGAAAAAAATCATTTATGTCAACGTGCTTATTGACTCTTAGTTGCAGAGATAACCATTCCTTTTGATATTTTTCAAGCTGCAGGGGGACCTGGTTTATAGCAGTTAATGGAGTTGTGGGATTTGGGAAGGAGTGCCTATTGCCGCGCTTCCTTGCCACTGATGGGAGCGACCCAGAAGACTGGTTAGAAAGACCCAGAAGACCGGTTAGAAACTCAGCCCACAACTGACCTGTTTGCTTTGACGTTTTGACACAGCAACAGGATGGGCTTGATGAGGTTACATCCTACCGGACCACAACTTATAGACAATGTCTCCCGGTCAGCGCATCTCACAACAGCCGAAATCCTTATCCCAGTGCTGGCTGAAGATGGAAACCGGTATTGTATCCTGGGTTACAGACTTAATAGACTATTATAATTTCTGCAGCTGCTTCCACCTGTGGAAGGGGACTGTATCCCATGACAGAGCCCACACTGTTATTTGAATTGGCCTGTTGTGTGTAAAGGTTTGTCAGCACTCAACCCGCAGCCGCTGAGGCAGGAGTGAAGCAGCATGGCTGGCTGAGCAGGTATAGCAGGAAGAAGCGACACTTGGCAGTTTTGACAAATACATCTAGAAGTATCCAGTCTTTGTCCCCTTTGGCAGTTTGGGCCTCCTGAGACAGGATTGTCTCTAGGGAAATGATTTTGAGCAGGTTTATGCAGTCTAAAGTGGGCCTTTCTAGCATAGGTAATTTCATGTAGCAGTGAAAGCTCCGGAGAATCGTGGAAGTTTTTGCCTAAGGGTTCCAGAGGCAGACATTGATGGCCAAAAGAATACCTTGTGTGGATCTTATGATTTCCTAAAGATGTGAATCCAGCCAGGACTGTTTATTATGAAATGAACAACTGTGCAGCATAGTACAGGACCTCCAGGCCAAGGAAACTGTGGGATACTTGCAGAAGAAAAACAGTGAAGGCCTGTTATCACCCATATTCCTACTTATTCATAAATGTGGGAAATAATGAAATAGAGCTGAAGCACAGGGCTCAACAGAAATTCCTCTGGTTCATATTCGATGTCCTTGCAGGCTTGTGCTGCTCGGGAAGACCAGTTACAGCTGCACAAGAGGGACTATTCATAAAACAGAATGAACAAGCTTTGATAACAGTGGCAACTGCCACACAGGTTTTCTGACCTTGTCAGGCAACATTTCTTTGACCCAGTGTCAAACTAAAACTAAGTAAACCCATCTGCGAGGTCCCTCAGAAGGTCAGTGGGCTCTCAGAAGTATTTTTGGAAGAGAAACGAGAGCACTGCTGGACACGGTGGTGACTGAAGGGACAGCTAGTGAATGGCAGGGATCCCACTGCTGATGGCTGATGCCAGGACAGTGTGGTACAGCTCAGCCCCGACCGAATGTCGATGACACCAGTCCATGCCCCACAAAAGCACAGAGTACATTCAAGTTGGAAGGGACCTCTGCAGGTCATCTAATCCAAACACCCTGCTCAAAGCGTGCCTCGGGATAGACCTCATATAGACATATGACTACAGCTTGTGTGCTGAGATTCCTAAGGAATACCTCCTCCTGTATTTTTTTTATACACTACAAGTTTCAAAACAATTTCTACCCTACGTATGGGTGTCTCGGAGGTGGTAACTGGCATGGCACCATGCCAGCGAGCAGACCAATAAATAGTTCCCGTGTTATAATTAAGTCAGAAACTATTTCTACTGGACAGCAAAACTAGTTACATGATCTCCCAAGTAAAACATCCATGCCGATCATGGATTTTGCGTGATGTTGGTAGCTGGATTCCATGAAAGATATGAATGACAGAATTATGAGCCAGCATATTCATTTATGGCCTGACAGCAGGCAGGGCAGGCAAACCAGCACACCCATTATAGTAATTTTTCCTTAGAAGAATTAAACTTACAACCACCTTGGAGTTGAGAGTCTGAGTCTGTGAGACAAACCACATAACTCCATGCTGCTAGTTCAAATGTTGCGAGAGGTATGGCAATTCAGGCTGCGGGTGGTCGGACCCTGCCTACAGCATCCCCCAGCCAGGGGGGACAAGCTTCCACCTCCAATGGCCCAACCAAGTCCAGAGCAGGGAGAGGGCTGTTGCACTGAAAGGAGAAATTATCCTAGCTCTCCTGGCAGTTCTGATAAAATGATCCCTACCAGGATATTCATTTTCAAGTTCTTGTTTAGTTTTGCCAATATGCCCATTGTGTTCTTTCTTCCTGACCTGTGGAAAACTGGGTTGAGACTGTCATCTTAAAAGGCAGCAATAAAATCTGTCAAATAGCTTTCTTTCCAAGTTTCTGTAGCGTATCTTCTGCATTCTCACAGTTTAAATCTGCAAAGTAAAAAACCTTAACCAAACATGTTTCTCTCCCAGGAGTATAGCACATGGGTAGGTAAGCTGATGCAAAAATATCTAAACATGAGTTGAAGGAACATTAGGAATGAAGTGCACTTCATAAGCCAAATCATCCCAAACTTCTTTCATAGCGTACAGAATTAGTATGTTTATATCTACACTTTCAGTTTTAGACTAAGGTCTTTCATAACCCTTCCAATGCAGGCAAAATCTTTTCTTTATTATGTGTTAGGACCTAAAGTATTCGAGAGTTTTGAGGTGAGTCCATGCATATCTTTCCCATACAGACAGCTATTTTATGTTCTAGTAAAATACGGCATTTTCCTTTATGCTTAAAGTAGAATGATTGGCTTTCTGAACAGAGAAAACTAAAACTAACCAGTAAGAAAAAGCAGTGGGAAATGTCTTAAATGTGGTTCTACCTCTATCCATTGTGTCCTTGCTTCTAGTCTTATTTTCAGTCAGCTCATTGTCTTGCTGAGTTTCAAGAGGCTCTATGTACACAAGCTTCCTCTTGTGCCTAGAGAAATTTGACCTTGAGACCTGGTTTGCTTGCTACTTGCTGAGAATTTTATTCTCCTTCCACACTCTGCAGCACCTAGAACTGTTTCTCTCCTGAGCAAGCTCATCTACCCTCCAGGGTATACCAGCTGCTGATTTTTTTTTTTTTATTTTAAGGGAACCAAGAGCAAACAATCCAGACTCCATTCATCCCAGTCACGTTTTTTTGGAATAAAATTAATTATATGCTGACTGCTGAGTTTATTTCTGTTGCATTATATCCAAGTGACTTCCCTATTAAAACCAAAAATATTCCTATTTTATTGAAGTCTTAAACTACCAGAACAAAAGTTCAGCAATTAAGATTTCAGTAAATTATCACATTAGGACTTATCTGTGTCGTACTGAAAAAGTGATAATAAACTGACAAATATACAACCAGGAGTCCAAGTAAGGCCCACTCCCTCAGAACCACTTACAAAGAGCTGTAGAAGAAAGAGCAAATGAAACAAAGCAAAACCTTCATTACAACACTCCCAGTCTGAATACAAGCATAAAACCCAATCATCCTGCTTTTTACATCTGTAGATTTTGGTATCATGCCAAGATAATCAAGATAATTGCCAGCTCATTTTTTTCTAATGTTAAAATAAAATCGTTCAGCAAGCTTCTTCATGGTAATCAGGAACACCTCACATCTGCATTACGAAATGGACAATTTAAAATGTTTAGCTTAAAGCCACAATGCAAGACAAATGGCATCCCGTATTTCACTCATCAAAACAACAGGACACCTGACTGCAAAAAACCCAGAGATCATCACATCAGGCAGGACAGCTGGCCATGTTTGAGTAGCAGATATGCTTCTCAGATTCAGTACTATCAGGTAAAGGCCAGGAATGCCTTCTCTTCCTTACTTTAGCTTTGGAAATGAGAAGGCTTTGTCCGAATTTCTGATGAGAAATATTTCTTGACATCCCCTTTAGGGACTGTTTCAGGACATCATGTACTTGTGGCTGTGTGGGGGCAGAGGGTGTCTGATTCTACTGAAAGACCAAGCATAAGCTCTCAAAATGAGGGCACCTCCTCCCACTTGGAAGCCACCATCCCGACCTGAGATGAAATCTCTAACCTTCTCCCAACCAGAGGGACATTCCTTGGTACTATCAGACAACGCTAGCTCTCGCTAAGACATTGCCCCAGTCCTGTTTTTGGGGTTGGAGAGGGATGTCTGGGATTTTGTGCTCTTCCAGATCCCCTGTCACTAAAGGACAAATGAAATGTCCACCCGCACAGGAAAGCTGTAGAGTGCCTTTGGCACTTCTCCATGCTGCCTAAATGCTTAATTATTTCTTGGGTTTGAGAGGAGCTGGCACCTACTCGCTCCATATCCTGATGATACACAAAATAACCCCTGGATATGGATGATCTGGGCTCGAATCGTCATTCCAGACCAGAAAGAGGGGGTCAGCCCCAGCCCCAGTCTTCTACACGAATGAGTGAAAGCCAGTCGTCAGCCACGCCGGAGCGGCCTGAAGGCTTTTTTGGACAAATGTTCATCACACCTGTAAGTTTCTCATGGAAAGTTTTAACTGTTCAAAATTCCCACGTCTAAGGGACTATTGGGGTGCAGCATGGCTGGGGCAGGCAGCGGTGGGGTAGTGGGGCAAGGACCTCCTGCAGTGGCCCCATCCCAATGGAGGTGGCGAGCAAATTTGGGCTGGGGATGGTGACCAGGGCAAGCGAGGCACGGACAGGCGAGGGACTGGGCTGGGTACAGGGCTGGCACTGACATAACTCAGGCCAGGACCAGGGAAAGGCCTGAGCTTAGAGGCAAATCCTGGGCAAACAGGATGAGGGCGCATGAGAGGAGGCCACTGGTGAGGCTGGTCAGGGTCAGCAAGACCAATTAGTGCGCTCAGGGCCCTGATAGTGAACTTGGTTCAGAAATACTCATTAAAGTCAGCACCAGACTAAAAGTCCTTTCATCTCCTACCAAAGGGGGGTGGTGGTAGGCAAAGGAAGAGCGCAGAAGGAAGACTGAAACCTCTTGCCACAAATGCAAATTAAAATATGTTCAAAGCAAAACATGTGCATTAATAAAACATATCCTACTGAGATAGTTCAGCATATGAGATTATACAAGAATGCAGCTAACAAACTGTCTTCTTCATTTTCATGTAAAATGAAATAAAGTAAAATTTTTTCAGACCAGTATGTAAATCAAAACCTAAATAAAATCATGCAGTTGTTGACCATCTGCTTGCGGAGAATGTTTTTGACTCTGATAAGCTATTTAATGATGTTGCCCACACTAACAATGCCTATGAATTAGAGGAGTCATGTGCCTTGTAACGATGTGCTCTTATGTGTCTTTTCCTAAGTACCTTTATTGTAGTTGTTAGACCCTGACACTGGAGTTTATCCAAAGTAGAGAGTAATTAAAGCTGGCTGAGAGTTCAGTTCTCAGAGCAGAATGTCGAGCTTGGTCAGATGAATGCTGTTTCAAGCTCTGCCAATGACCACTGACTGGTATTTCAGCAAAAGGCAACATTTAAAGTAATATAATGTACCTGGCCATGTTTTGCAATACTGTCCACGGCTTATAAATTCTTACTTGAACCCAACATGATTTACTTTATCCTCTGTCGCATAAAGTTTGATTATCCAGCTTATCATGCATAACTGCAAACATTGCCCATAAGATTATCCACTTCTTTTCGAACTCAGCTGTAGCATATGAAGGCTTGAGCTCCCCTAGCAGTGGATTGTGGAAAGCCTATCTAAAACTCGTAAGTTATATTCGCTTTAAATACACACACTTCTTATTGAATGTATAGCATGGCTTACATGGTTGCAAGAGGAACTGAATAAGAGATTTTGAGTTTTCATTTCAGGACACAACATGAAAGAAGGTGGTATTACTGTCAACACATGGCAGCAGCTGAAGCAAGCCCTAGGCTCAGGGACCTAACTCCCTGGGAAAAAGAGGAATGTCAACTCTGCGTAGCAGGATTTCTCAACTTGTGGATAGTATGCGGGATGAAATTCTCCAGACTTATCTCGAATCTTCCCAAGAGACTTGGGTTTGTACCTGTAGAAGTCAGATTAGTGGGTTTTATGAAAGGGACGGTTCAGTCACCACATTACTAGCAAAGGGGAAATAAAACAAAAATGAAGGATCCAGCAAAACTCATCTCCAAAATGGTTCTGGGGCTAACATCATCTCATGGCACACTACAGTCAAGTCCTTCTGTTGTTAATTACTTGCTTGGCTTGCTGTAGAACTGAACAAAATGTCCCTAGCAATATTCCAAATATGGAGTGAAATATGCTTGTTTCTTAGGTTTCATTGCAAATGATATCATTACAGTGGTTTTGTTGAGATTCACAAAAACGTTTTGAGTGAGATTCACAAAAACGTTTTGAGTGAAAATGGGTCTTTGTTGAGGAGAGAGAGGAATTGGTATTTATAGCAAAAGCATTGAAAAAATGCTAGTCTTTGCCATTCTGATGTGAAAGACAGTAGAACTCGCCTGAGCTTTATTTTATATTCTCTGATCCTTAAGATGAACCTCAGGAGTTATAAACATAGGTGGAAAAATGAAACATGAGACTAAATGATAACTTATCATGTTTCACCTTGCTTTGTTCCTACTACTTATAGCTAAATTAGTAAGAGAAGAGAATTAACTCATTAAAGGGGTAGAGATGATGCCTTACAGAACTTGAAAAATCTCATTATTTGCATGCAAGATAGAGTGGGCCTAATTTGCATTTATGTAAAACCACTGGAAGAAATGCAATTATACTAGCATAACTTAATGTGAAGATGAATCAAACTTGATGTCTTTCTTTATAGCTGTAGGGAAGAAAACTGGGTTTCACAAAGACCCTTTAAGGTGAAACTTAGGGTTTCTAGTTGATGGGTTATTTCAATGTTTCTGCCTCAGGAAGGCAATTAAAATCCCCTCCCCACCCCACTTTTTTTTTTTTTTTTTTAATGGT
>JAOBAS010000057.1:14790087-14821541 GCA_025311575.1 Elanoides forficatus
GTGTTATCAACATTCTTCGCATACTGAACTCAAAACATAGCACCGTACCAGCTACTAGGAAGACAATTAACTCTATCGCAGCTGAAACCAAGACAAGAAGGAAAGTGGCACGTCCCACCATGAGACTTCTCTGGAAGCCACCGCATCTCCATAGCTGTGTGCTGACCAGTATCTCTGTACTTCTACTTACCATAACAATTACTGTACAATCAGGCATTGACAACGTACAGATCAATCTCAAAAGCACACTGACCAATTGCATTGCAAACAGGTATTTTTAATGAAATTACTGTTGGAAATTGTCTGCTCAGTCTTCAGTTTGAACCAGTGATAAGTATGCGATATTAGCTAGCACATTAATAAGCAGTTGACCAATATTGGCTCCAAAACTTAACACAAAATTAAGTTAAATATAATAAGGAAAGAAAACAAAACTTTCTAGAAGTAAATATAATTTTCTAAGTGTATCTGATATCTGTGGCATTGTGTTACATTTTTCCTGGTATAGTTTGTTGCAGATTTGAGGCTTCTTGAGTGGGTGTGTGAGAATTATATAGAATTTCATTGAGTTATCCAGGCTTACTAAAATATAGCTCTTGCTACATGTCATTTCCTAGTGACAAAGGGTACATAGTAATTCTCAAGGCAATAGAGAAAGATTCATGTAGCCTACCAATGGCCGTGATTCCTGTGTGGATTTGATCTCCCAAGAATGCCTACAGCCCTGTCGACATCTTAGAGTCAAGCACCACTTGCGACTTAAATTTATAATTTAGCACGTGCATTCCTGTCGTAGCTTTGATCTGAGATCTATTGTACCAAATACTGTACAAACACAATTTAAAACAATTCATGGAAGAGGTAAAATGGACATACAATGATGGAGTGTGAACAGCACAGTAACATGGTGGGTTTGAGGACTTCCCTTTCTGTGTAGTCTGTCTTTCAGGTATGTGCCTCTTCCACTAGTGGGGTTCCCAGGGCTCTGCCACTAGCCCAAGTATGAGCCTTCCTTAAATTCATTGTCAGTTGTGGGTGTTTATTCCATTTTATATGCCTCTTTCCCTCACTCACCCATTGTCTGGATGATTTAAAGACCTAGTTCTCCCTTGCTAGCTTTTCCATTTCTCCTGCTGACACCTAATCTCCTCAGCTCCTCCTCCCTCCTACAACTTTAGCCTTCTTAGCAGTGTGAAGCACACATAGCTGATGAAAACAGAAAGGGAAAATGGAGATGCAAACCACTAATTTAGTATCATCTTTTTTCAACTTCATCTTTTTAGAAACTCATCAGGGAAAATCATAGTGCTTAGGCAGAGTTTAACATAATTTTCAAACTACCCTAGCACAACCGAGCTGCATGATCTATTCTGATATCTCCAGAGCCAGAAATGATCCAGAAAAATTAAAGGCCCAGATGGGGATCATGGCTTGGTCTTGAGCAGACTGTGGATTGATATGTGGTACTTTACAAATTTTGGATCTTTTCTTCAACCTGAAACTTGAGAAGAAGGACACCCACCAGCATACTGTTCGTATCCCAGAAAAGATCTGAACTTTCCTTGCATCCCACCAGGAAGCTGCTCTGCTCCAAAAAGACTGGATTCCCAAGGTTTTCAGTTCACCTTAGGAGAACATGTTAATCAAATACAGGGGGGAAACCGAGTTCATATAACAGTACAATACAAACCCCAGGTGCTTTCAAGTTAAGAGTCTGGCCTCAAACATCTGCCACTCCATACCTACAGAGCTGACCAGTGAGATCTGTTCGATGACGGAGGCAGAGCACAGGCAGAAACCTACAGCACTCGTGGTACTCCGTCACAGGAAGAACAAATGGCCAGTACTGGGGCTTGTTGTTGCAAAGGAGGCTGAAATCCCATTTCTGCTCCTCCAGAAATCAAATACAGCAGACTCATGCTCAGCAGGGCAGCAGAGGGTTTCTCTTTTTTGGTAAGAAAGGCAGCTGAACCAAGCAATGAAGTGCTGTTGGTGTACTTTATTTGACAAGGTAAAAAAAACCCCAGGGAACTTGGGGAACCTTGTCATACAGTGCCAGAAGACAAGCGGGAACTAGCTTCAGAATAACTTTGTCTGCCCCTCATCTCAAAAAAACCCAGTAAGAGGAGACTGTGGGAGGAAAGAAAGGTCTGACTCATGGCAGAAACAAAAAAGTGATGCAAAAACCCCAGCCTCCATATGTCATAACAAAGAGACCTCTTATGTCTTTAATTAGCTCATTATAGAAGGGTGTAAAGCAGATAAAGGAACCCGGCACGGAATTATTAAATCAAATGGTATTAAAAAAGAAAGCAGGGAGGAAAGAAGTTGCTCATGATACAAGTTGTGCTGCTAGTGTGTCGTTCTAAGCAGAAAGGAAAAAGAAGGGATCTGTAAAGGGCAAGGAAGAAGGATGAAATGGAATAAAAAACTTTGGACATAATCTGCTGTACTGGAATTGTCCATAGAAAGTGAATGGGGACATTGTATTACTGCCAGCATTATTTTTCATATGTATCTGTATTCCTGAAGAGGCTTCTCTTTCCATATCCATATTCACTTTCAGCTCTCCAAACAGGGTAATACCCCAGGTTAAAGAAATGTTAAAAAATTATGTGGTGTAGCATGACGTGTCAAAATGTAGCCATCAAGTGTAACATTATCCTGACTTTTAAAGATGAATGACACCAATTTCATGCTGTATCTGCCTAGCCTCTGCTGTTATATGATCTGCAATTCTGTACCAGATGAAAGGGGAAGAGCACTTTAGGTACTAGAAGTGTTCTGGCTGCAGCACACCATCAGCATAAGTTATACTTTTCAGCTCTATTGTCACAGAAATGACCTGCTAGATATTTTGGCACATGCATGCTTCGTGCCTCTTTATATTCCTTTGAGTTGCCAAAACAAAGCAAAAAGGCAAATAGGCTTTAGAAACTATGGCATAATGCACTTAAAACAAGTTCAGCAGCTTTTGGAAAAACAAGCAATCACAGAATAGTGTCAGAAACACAAAGAGCTGCCTTTGAACTTACTCGTCTCCGCTCAATGCAAATGGAGTGGGAGGGTGTTATAGTAACCTCCTCTGTGCCTCGCCATATGAGCTGTGCTAGGCAGTAGCCGGCATGACTTGGATCCTAGATGATAGGTATTTACTGCTTTGGTCCTTTTGTGGCTACACAAGGGATTGCAGGGGTTGTACTCTTTTATTCTTTTGGCCTGCTGAGCTCTTGCACGGGGGAGAAATGCAGGAGTTCCTTCTTCCGAGCAGGAAATGTCCTACTCATGAGTAGAGATAGGACTTCTTCCAACACCTCTACTATACAGTACTCTCTGCTGTCTTCATTAGCAATCAGAGTAGCTGAAATGATGGATAATACTGAAAAAAATATCTAAAAGGGGAAAGATGTAAACTCTCAGTCTGAGGCAGGGCAGAGCAGGGGAAAAATTAGAGGAGTTCTCCGCTGGCAATATAGCCCTGGGTGCACCAGATCAAGATGGATGATACAATGCTAATCTCTCCCTGTTGTACCCTATACTAGCGAAATTACAAATCTGACATCTCCCTGGAAGGAAACATAGAGCTTTCCAGTCATTTTGGGTGTGCACTTAAAAATAAATAAATGCTGCCAATATTAATACCTCAGAGACCGACTTGCGTGGGCCATGTCCTACCTTTCAGCATCTTTGACCCTGTCCCTGTGATGCATCCCGTCTTGCAGAGGGACAATTTCTGGTTAGTTATTAAGAGAGAAAGTTACATGTGAGCCAAGTGGTTTCTTACGAACATATGGCATCTATATCAGTAGTGCAGGGACTTTGGTATAGAGTTGATGTTAAGCCACATAGATCTGCAAGTACGTGACAGCCTAACACTTCACGTAGCTCTCCAAGTACCCTACAGCCTAACACTTCACATTTGCTCTGCGCTGACTGGTAGGAGCTGGATACTGAATAGACAGTTGCTGAGAAATGGTGAACTCGATGTTACCCACACATAAATAAGTGAAAGGATGCGATGCAGGTGAGAACAGGATCTCACAGTCCACAGTCAGGACTTGTGAGTCCTTTGCAGTTCTCTACACATTGCGTTTCTAAAGAATAGGCGAAGCACCCCTTACCTCTTAGCTTCAGTTCTGTTTTTGTGTTTCTCTTTCCCCACTCCCTAGTCTCATTAGACAATTTGTCCAACTGTAAGAAGGCCCAAAAGAGGTAAATGCACCCTAGCATAAAAGCCATAAAAAATTCACATGGCACATAAAGCTGTTATTTAAATTGTATGTGCAGCAAAATAATCTAAAATCCACTCCAGTTGTGAATTCAAAGTGTTGCAGTCAAAAATAGCACAGGTATTAAATTTCAGAATTAAAATATCATCAATTTGATTTACACTAATTCACTAAAATTTTAGGTCACTGTATTTTGAATACTGAATTTGAAAATTGTTATATCTTAAAATTCCTATCTTTGTTTATTTGGATAAATTTTTCTGATACTGCTGGGATAAGTCTGGAATTTTTATTCATTCCTCACATAATCAATTTAATTTAGCTTTTAACTAAACTGGTTATGCACACTTCATGACTTTCAAGAGAGAAGAAACTCTTCAACAGGAAAACATATTCTGTGCAGCTGCCTATGAATGTGACTTTTTGCACCCTTCTTTTTCTTCGCTCTTGTACCTGCCAGAAAATGGAGACAAATGGGACTCTTCCAGTTTGTTCCGTCACTGGGAACTAGTGTTTAACAGGTGCCCAGCCATGGCTGAGAGCTTCTGGTGGTTTGCCATCTAATTACTAGACTGGCCTATCACCCCTCAATTTCCCTCATTCATCTTAGTGCAGTCAAAGCCACCAACCCTTCTTCTGTAGGACATTATAAATCATTGTCCACATTTTCTGCAGCTATAGGACTGATAAACATGGATGTATTTATTTATACGGTTCAGTGCCAACAGTGAGGACCCAGGTTTGCTGCAGCCCAAAGCGTGGGCAGTGAGGCAGCCCCATTTCCAGCCCCCACCGAAAAAAAGGCACAGCCCCATAGCTACACGTCTGAATGGCGCTGAATTGCATCCTCTTCGTTTGGAGTCTGATTAGAGCTAGCTTGAAACTCTACACATGCCTTTTGGGAAGAAGCTTGTTACGCATCAGTGGCTTTTACCCCTATTTATGACTTACTTATTCTTCCTCCTATCAAACAGCATCACAGACCTCAAGGTCAGAGGAGCCTGTAGGAGGGCACCTTGCTCGCTTCTCACCTGTCCCAGGCTCTAAGGCAATATCTCATTTACCTAAAAGAAAAAAAAAAAAAAAAAAGGAAAGAGAAACCATAGAAGCATAACGGCTAGAAAAAGGAAAAAGCCCAGATGCTTTTAGACATTCAGAAAAAAACCAAACCCAAAACCATGCTTTGGTATGTCAACTGCTAAAAGAGCTCTTCTTTAAAATGTGCATTTCCTGGGGAAATGCTAGGAATTTGTAGTGTCTTTTGAAACCATGTCACACAGTTATCTTATTTAACTACCTGTGACATTCAGAACAGCAATATGGAAAATGTGAGATAAATATCAAGGACTTGATCCTGCCCTTTGGTACAGCAGTTGAGCATCATTTCCAGTTGTTTAAAATCAGCTTCTGACTGCATATGCCCTCAACATGTGGGAGGCAAAACAGGAAAAACTCCTTTGGCTGTACATATCTCAGCAGAAAAGGTGATGGCATTTTATTTGGGAACTGCTGCAAGTGATTTTACCTTAGTTTGTTATGTGAGAAATGTGATGTTCAGTTTTAATTTACACTGCCAACACAGAGCAATAATGCCACCACAGCAAAAATGTAAGAACAAACTTTGTAAAGAAAACGAATCCAACCAGCCAAGTGAACAGTGCCCACACAACTCAGTATCTCTGAAAACCACTGGCGTTGTACTTTTTTTCTCTGCAGAATTTTTCAGAGATTTTTGTTAGGCTTTTTTTTTTTTTTTTTTTTTAACAGGATGCTCATTCCTGGCACCACCGAGTTTCACAGAGATACATATTTTCAGAAAAATAGTTTTAAAACAACTCATAAGCATAGTTTGGAGGCAAAAACCGATTTATTCATATGCCTGAAGATTCCTTCTGTGTCTGACTCTATTCACCCAAAAACCTTCAGAAGATTATGCTTTTCCTACATGCGGCCCAGAATCTATAATATCTGCTGTAATGAAAGAAATATAGAGGGAGGGAAGAAATAGGAATGAGTAAAAGGAGAAGTGAGACAGGACAGATTCAGACAAGTAACACTAATAAAATACCTAAAGAAAATTAAGGGGAATAGGATGAACAGAATAGAGAGCAGAACAAATGATGTACTGAAACAAGCTACGCAAAGGAGTTAAAAATCTGATAAGGGAACAGAGATGACAGAAACAAAAAAGAAAAGGAAAGAATTAAGTTAAAAAAATCTCAGAGGAGAAGCAGAAATCCAAGTGCCTGTTCCTTCATTTGTGACACAAGCATTATTTTTCCACTTATTTTGATGGGAATGAGATAAGACTCTTAATGAAAAGTAGAGAAATAGAAAGTTTTCTTGAAGATGAAGGAAAGGCAAGGAGAAAATGCTCCTAGAGAAAAATAATGAGAATTAATTCAACATTTTGAAGATGAAAAGTACTCCAAACCTGATATATATTATTATTGGGAATTGTAGAACTCACAGAAATTGGGAAAGAGAATTTATCACTCTCTTTTAACAACTTATAGTGGTTTCTCTTCTTGTCGTAGAAAAAGCTCTCTGAAGAAGTGCTTAATTTGCAGTTTACATTTCTGCCTCTTGTAAAGTTTTTGCCTCTTGTCTCTTCTTTCCTCCCTTCTTCCTGATAAGATCAACTGAAAATGGGTATCACTCTATGGAATCCGCCTGGTACATTGATCAACAGGGTATGTGGCATTTTTATGCTCCTAAAGTATGCTCAGAGGGCACAGGAGAAATACTTGTCAGTTAAAGCTGCTTCTCTGTAGCAAATCTGGAAAAAGATCAGTCCCTGCCACAGCTCTGGGGCTGAAAATATGATTTTTCTGATTACCCTCCTATGCAACAGTGCAGCATCTAAACATGATGAGGGAAAGGTGTTTTCTTGCTGTCTTTGTACGGGTGCTCCATGTCTCAGTGCTCCCAAGAGAAGGGCGAGTGTAAGGATAGGAGAGGGAAGAAGTAAAGGGGTACATCCAGTTCAGTGGTGGAGTTCAAAAGGCACCCCAGCACAACCCTCCTTCTCACTCATGCCTGTATTGGTGTACGTATATTTCTTTATATTTTTATATTTTTTGATATTTATACGTGTATGTTCTTATAGGTATGAGACTTCCGTCCTCCCCTTCCCATTAACTTTGCCTCTCCATAATCGCACTTTCCTCTTTTGTAGCTACTTTATTTCCTTCGCAAAGGGTGATCGACCCCCCAAAGTAATGGGGGATATAGCTAACCGGCCACACGGGGGAAAACATAATGATTTGAGAAGCCCTGCAAGATTGCCTTGGGAGGGCAGGAAAGCAATGGACATCAGCTGCAAAGGCAGAAGCGTGGAAGGGAGCAGGGTCTGAGTTGCAGAAGGAGGCAGAGAAGACGAAGAGGAGTTTGGATCAAATCCTTTTGCTGAGAGGAAGGAGTATGAGCTGGGTTTAATGACAACACTATTAAGTGAAGTGTTTCTGCTGCAGCAAAATGTTGTGGGAACACATGTTTTGCTGGTAGGGACAGAGAGGAATGACTGGATTTCTCAGATACATAAGAAATAGCAGCAGGATTTAATGGCAATACTGAGGGGAAAATAATGAAGAGAGAAGTTAAAAAAAAAAAAAGCACCGACTTTGTGACACTGATGACTACAGGAGATGAGAGAGTTGCCAGTGGTGACAAACAAAGCGGAGGATTTATGTGAAAAATGTGTAAGTTAACCTCCAGCAAAATGTGAAGTATCAGCAAAATCTGGGAAAGGAAGTCTCTACTGGATGATTTATCTTGCTGAGGATCATCTAGATGTTGTAGTAATTAACTTCTGAAATACTCAGCTTCAAAACATTTCAGATACCTACATTCCTGGGTTTTACATTATTCCCCAATTAACCAACAAAACTGTAACTTGACTAATTTCGGTTTTATCTGTGTGACTTCCTGAGAGCTGAGTGCATTGATGAAAGGAAAACGACATCACATAAGGTTGAACTTGAGAAAGTTCAGTCTCGTTGTGAAAGTAATCACTTTAAAATAACTCCCACTGTTTTCAGTACATTTTAATCTAACTCCTGGCTAAAAGTCGGCCTGTCCTTAGTGACTCAGTTTGCTGTGTTTCAAATGCTCCTTGTTGGCTTCCAGCTGCCATTACTCCTGTATGAACTGCTGTCTCATGATAGGAGAGGAAAGCAATTGTATGGGAATGTCTCAACATGGCACTTGCCTTTCTTCAAGATGAGTTTGTGAGAGGGACTTTGTGTTAGGTTTGGGTAACTAAAGTTTCATGTAACGAAAAGACCTCAGATGTGGTCGGTGCTTTGGGCTCTGATCCCTGTCATAATACACGGTGCTGGAGAGGTACGAAAGCAGTCTAAAATATTACCATCCTTCCCAGGGAAAATCCCTCTAGGGCAGAAAGTGTGGGAACTGCCAGCAGCTCTGTGGAATCAGAAGTTTTAATGACTCCTCCTGCCTCAGTTTGCCACTTGAAAAAAAATGAATGCTAATTTACGGGCACTTTAGAGATACTGCGGGAGGTGACCTACTTAAAGTTTGCAAACCATTTTCCTTTGTAATTTTTAAACAGTGTTATTTAGCTAGATTGACAGCACTTGTGAATGATTGTAACCATGGGCTTGAATTCATAATTGTAAGGCATATTTTGTTTCATAAATTCACAGTGAGAGCATTTGTAGCACCTTCACTGGTTTCAAGTACCTTATTGAAGGCTCCAAACCAAATATATGCCCCCAACTTGGTGAAAAACCCTTCTTCTCTCATTGTTAGCCTAAGATCTAAATAACAACAACAACTATAATAATAGTGGCAATCATCATCATCATCATCATAATGAAGCACTCTGGTTTTGGTGACTAAGAATCTTACCATTGATTCAAACGGATACTAGATACAAGATCAAGTCATCTCAACTTAACCTCCTTGACTGGATCTTTGTACGAAACTTTGTGTAGAACTGTTGATGTCACTGTTGTAGCAGGAATTCACAAAATATAGCTTTCAAAGTCTAATGACCTCCAAAGATACTAAAAGCCATAGAGTCAATTGAGATATTGGTTTTGTGGCACACTGCAGTTTTTCCCAAGTCATTTCTCGATAACTCAGTGTTCCATAGGTGATAATTACTAATTTCTCTTTTTGTCCTGCAGGAACCGATGACCTTATCATCTTTTCCTTTTCTAGCATCCCCTTTTTCCTGACTGATGCCATCCACATTTTTCTCTCAGATTGTCTAATTGAGTAGCATAATTAAATTAAACTCAAAGCAGTTATTTCCAGTCTAGAACTGCTTTGAAATTGCTACTTCTACTTCAGACCTAAAAAATATCTATTATTTTCCTCTGTTTTTTCCTACATATTTAACCATGTGGTAGTTCAAAAGCAGTTATCACCTTTCTCAAAAATCTTAACTCACTGAAGTCATTATCACCCTCATTGTACAAAAGAAGAGGAAAAAAAAGAAGACATATGTATCCATGTTTTAGACTGTATTCTGAGTTTTTTGAAATGTTTTCTATAGTCCCAGCTGCAGTCTGAGCAGTGTTATTACAGAGAAAAATAGGAAGGCCCTGTTCTGTAAAGAGTCACACATTGTATAATGCCAACAAAAACCAGAAAATTAAAATGCCTGGGGACGGTCAATCAGGGCATCAATTTTCTGCTGAAACCTTCAAAGCTCTGTATCTGAATGGAGGTGGGGTTTTTTCCCTACAGTTGTGGAAAGAAAGAAAAGTTAGAACATATAGCTAACCCCGCAAAGTCATCACACCCAGTTTAAATCCCATGAGGACTTCTGACAGAAGTCTACATGTATATAGGTAGATGTCATCTTATTATGCTGTATTACATTACTCATTGTGACCTGAAATAAACATTTGCAAAACTTTCTACTCTGGCTCAAGGACAGGACCAAAAATGAGAATGTAGGGAAATGTACGTCTTGTAGAGGAAAACTGTATTTTGGACTAGGAACTGTTTGCTTGTTTGTTTGTTTCCTCCAAATTACATAGCTTTTTTTTTTTTTTTTTTTTTGCTACTATCATGTACAAATTCTGAGTTAGTAAATCATCTAGTTTCCAAGCTATGATATTTACATTGTTGGTCATCTTGGTTTCCAGGAAATATTCTTTCTCTACTGTTCCTCGGGGAAGTTAAAGAGCAGCAAAAAGAGAAGCCTCAGTTACACTTTCTTACACCAGAGCCCACCCCTGCAGCTGGTGGAAAGAGCTTGGCTTGAAGGAAACCTCTGGGAGCAGCACTGGGCCCCAGGGGAGGAATTGCCCAGACCTTGTTTACACCCATCCTGGCAGTTTCTGCTGTCAGCAGATCTCTCAAGACTGAAATACAGCCCCGTGATTACTCTCATTATATCCATTATCCTAGATCCAACCAGCTCAACATAGGAACAGAAAAAAAATTATGCTAATTACACCCTAGTTATGACTGTTGTTGTAGGGTAATAAATTCTTTTGCCTAAGAAGATATATCAGGAAAGCTGGTGAAAGTTTAAGAGAATATCAGTAAAGTGCTGACTTCCTTAGCAAAAAAAAAATGTGTCTCATTCAGCTTTTAAAAGAGTAAAATTAGCAAGAGTAGAGAATCTCTCCTGTGTGTCTGCATGCCAACTCCATTTGTTTATTTTTCTGGCATGACTGAATATCTATTAACCCTGCTTCTGAAATATATTTTATTTTGGGATGAGAGCCTAGATCACAGACCTCATGATAATTTTTCCAGTGTACCATGAATGACGAGTATGGGCTTGATAGGCTACCAGGTAATTCAGATACGAGTAAGCCTACTTATATCAGCTAGGTAATGATTCCCTTCTCCCTTTTAATTTTATGACATTAACATAAGAAAGAAGCTGTAATGCAGAGGCATGGGCATGTGCAAAACATGCTACGGTATATGAATTTACAGACAAGCAATTAATCTGTAGTAACTGCCCTGGGCAGACTCCTTTCCCACAATGTATTCTGGGGTAGCAAATGCTGTTTTCACTCAAAGGCAAACAACGCGAATTTGCATTTACCAATGAATAATTGTGACCTCACTCTGTAAATTCACTCTCTACCTTCCTTTGTGGCAGATTGTTCATAATTTCATATACTAAAGCCTGACTGCAAATGAACCTCCACGTCTTCATCTCTCTTAGCAATGCAAGAAGTTGCTTACATTGGGAAAGTTTGTTTGAGAAAGTGGGCAAGTTATGTCAGTAGGAAGCACTGGTACACTGGTATAACTGTATTTACACTGGAATTGTAGCACTATATTACTAGCCCCTTTCATGTGGCAATCTACGCAGGCTAATGCAAAACTTGTGCATAGATTTGATCTAATATATATGCTAATGTACGATAGAAAACTGCCCCTCCTCTGCTTAAAATGATGGAATAATATGCACACAGATCACCGCTCTAAGCAAAAATCCTAGCATTTGCTTTTGTGTGGTCCTATGATTACTAGAACAAAGATGGATTAAAGCTAATTTGTACTTTGTCACCTTCATAGAATTAACTGCTTGCATTTTGCATGTGCCAAAGTTTTTTTGTAGATTGAAATACAGACTAATTTCCTAAAAATTGATCCACATTATATGACAGTAAATGAACAAACAACTAATGAGCAGGTAATTTTTCCTCAGTGAAAAGCAAACAAATACAAAATAAATTATTTTCTTTATTATTTGAAGGGTGACTAACGAACCAGTTCCTTCTAGATTATTTGAAAGGCAAACAAATGGTTTTACTTTACATGTTCCAAGTACCAGCAATTTAATGGTAGACATAGTCCTAATTTCAGCCCTGGTGTTTTGCCTGTCTAGCACGATGTTCTCAAATGGAGGATTATAACCTTTTTGGGGATCAGGAAAAAATGCGAAGAGCTGCAAAATATTAAAAAAAGCAGTACTTTTCTATTTGTCTAACACCTACTCATACCAAGAAGAGGAGATGCTGCTGTCATTACTAGCTACAAATATTTATATGAAGATATGTCAAGGGTAAAGCGAAATGCCTTGGAGTGCTGTCCCTAGTATAGTTCCCACAGGGCAGAGCAATGAACATTTACACCCACGCTGAATAATTGTAGAGAGTTCTCACTTTCCTGCCTCAAGGAAGTTGATCTCCAGCCATCCCAGAGATTAGCTGGGAAGGGGCAGCTCTTCTGAGAAGTCTGAGATGCTCTAGTACATCCAACGTAGCCTGATAGTCAAAAAAGCCAGGCGCACGTAGAAGCAAAAAGTCAATGGCAGTGGCAAGGACTTAGCACCTTGGGCAATCAAGCCAGAAGGCATTCTCTTAATCTTCCCACAGGTGGATCAAGTGGGACAGAGGCCATGAATAGTTCAAAGCTCTTAGAAGAATGAGTGTATTTTGTAATTTTTTTCAGTTCTGCACTCTCTCTCACCTTGCATTTCTGACGTATTTTCTAACTAAAACAGCAAGAGAAAGAGCCTGCCCTGTAGCTGGTCTCTCTAGTTTAATTAAAAGCTTTATTTCGGCTTTGTACAGATTGTGTGTGCTTACTGGCAGCAGTTTCAGCAAAGAAGAATACTGTCTTTGGCCCCACCAGTCATCTCCAGGTCAAGAGCAGAGGTATGGTCCAGGGGACAAACAAGGACAATTGAGATTACTTTCCAGCTCGTCACTCACATACTTGCGTTTCATCTTCATCTTTGTTTCACTTCTTCCTTCTCCCTTTCTGCAAAGGGTAAAGTCTTTTGCTCTGCACTTTTTTTAACACGTGTAGTGCTTTCTATATAAATGAACACTCATTTCCCATGTCACTGCCCAACAACAGGCTCCCCTTAACATCAAAACGATGCAGTGGTTAGGTAGAATTATTTCTCCAAATTCTTGCAAATGGCTTGGAGTGGCTACAGTCTTTGACGACTCTACAGCTGTATCATACTCACCATAACTCTATCAGGCAAAGGTGCCTCTTGCTCTTCTGCATCTCTGAAGGTTTAAAAATAAATTTACCAGGAGAAAAAAAAAAAAATCTATAAAAAGCAAAATTGTCTTAGCATCCTAAATTCCAGTCAGCCATAATGGAATCTAACTGGCATGAGACAATGCCCCACATGGACTGCATGTGTTAAGATCTGAAATATTTGCAACAATAATAACACGAATGCCAATGACAGTTCCACATTTCAGCCTCTCACCTTCAATCCATTGCTCCACTACAGCTCCATTTGTTTTCTGGGCCATGCCAAAGTGCTCATTTTGCCATTCCTAAAGCAGGATGCCAAGTATCATGGACTAACTTTCTGCTTGGATTTGATATTATCTCTCTCACAAGCACACAATGTTTACTGCTAGCTTTGAATGGTAAGCTCAGTATAAAATGATAATTTTTTTTGTCTCAAATCTGTTTACTTTCTTAGTTTTAAATTTGCAAATTTCACCTCAATCCAACAGATTAGTTTGAATAGCATTTCTCTTCAGATTGAGCTTCTAAAATGCAAAAAACTTTAGCCTTGTGTGATACATAATAGATTTTATAACAAGTTCAAGTGGATTCAAAATGAATATCTTTTGCTGGACTAAAAATGAAATCAATAATATGTTAGTTATGCAATTCCTTCTGTTTTGTAATCCATTCTAAAGCCATCTAGATGTGGTCCTGGGCAACCAGCTCCAGGTGGCCCTAATTGAGTGGGGGGGGGGGTGTGGACCAGGTGACTTCCAGAGTTCCCTTCCAACCTCAACCATCCTGTGATTCTGTGATTCTTAAGGATTGAAAGGCAGCACAAGAAATGAAGGGAACATCTCAGTATTCTGAAGATTTTTTTAAAAGAGATTTTCAAGACCACAAATATATTTGGTCATTAGAACATAATGACACTTTTTGTTGGTGGGACCCAGATATTGATGGGTTTGGGGAAGCTGAATGATGTTGAAAACAGGAGGATTAGGGCACTTTTTTGTATTCAATGAGCATTTTTAACCTCAAGACTGTTTCTGTTCTTATCTAAAAAAAACCCCAACTTTTAAAGATTTTCTCCCAGACAGCCAGAAAGAGAGAATCAAAGTAAAGATCCTACTGCTTAGGATTTTCAGCTGACATATGAGCATATGCAAGTTCTATGGTATATTAGGACGAACCACCTTTCTTATAAATTATATATTGAGGGCTTCTTTTGGGTTAGCCATTTCTTTTGCACAAGGCTGCAGAGCACGCTTAAGTGAATGCTTTCGTGTGATACAAGGTTAACTGGAGGTAATGGTTCACCCTCTTCTGTTTCCTCTCGTCCTCTCTTTCCAGCGAAGGCATATGGCTGATGTAAAAAGAGTTCCAGCCAAGAAAGTCTTTGATTTTTGTCTGCTGAAAAACTAAATGGGATTTCTCACTAGCAAAATTGTGTCTTGCCCCTAAAGGTGTTGGTGACATGGGGCACTTCATCGCATAAACTCAAGAAATAAAAGCTACTCCTGGATTTAGTTAAGTTAAACAGGCATGGATAGAGGACACTGAGATTCAAGACCCTGGTCTGATTGACAAAATTAATTGGGAATGTCAAACTGCAGATTTCCTCTCTTACCACTAAGCTACTGACCACTGTGGAGGTGTCTACTGGTGGGTGGTTGGGTGGAGGGGAATACCAGCAGTTCAAATATCAAATTGGGAATATTTTCCAAGCACTGTGAAAACAGCTAGGTTGTTTTTGACACATCAGCATTTTCTGATTAAAGATTTATTTGATGTTTTCTAATTGCTTCTAAAGCTAAACAGTTGGGATTTATGGGATAATCATATTAGGAGATTTTTACAATGATTGTCAGTGTTAATTGCTGTTCTAAAAATTAAATGTATGCAATTACGATTCAAAACTAAGACCAACAGGGCATCTCCCACTGCTACATGATATTTATTTAAGACACCAAACAGGTTACTTTTGGAAGATATTTGAAAGGATGTTCTTTATAATGACAAATTCTGCAGCAATCAAGAACAAAGAAAAGGATTCTCTGACAAAGAACAGATTTTAGGGCAGCTGCAAAATCACTAAGGACAGGGTTAGACACACATAACAAAATTAAACAATTAGCAGTAATTGTTTAGAATAATTCTGGAGTATCCTTTTCTGATTTCTGACTTCCCTAGTGATTTTGCCTGAAGAAAAAAAAAAAAAAAGCAAATAAGTACTGAAGGATCTCAACCATTTGCTGCCAAAACAAGAGAGATACGAAAATGCCATCGTGAGTTGCATCTTATAGGTGTCTTCTTCAGTGCAACTGCTATGGCTGAAAACCCTAAGTGCAACAGATCTTAACTAAAAATATAAAAAAGTAATGGCTGCAGCTGCATATGAAAAGCAGACATGTTTCTTAGGTAACAGAGTGAAGAGCAAAGCAATACAAAAAACCATTTGTGACTGAGATTGTATCTAACCTCAACAAATTTAGTCACTCATGTATAGATTTGTTTCAGAGAAGCTGGGCAACCAAAAGCTGACGTTACAGCTTGTTCGGTCTCCTGGTCGCCAGTCTGTCCTCAGCCCTTGTTTCTGCTGAAGCCTTGTTGTCAGGCCCCATTTTGCCACTTGAGTTGTGATAATCTGCTTCAGTTCTACATCCAAGACAGTGTTATTTCTTCAGTTTCAATATCTCCAGGTGAGCAAATCCCTATTTCCATTCCTACTTACCTTTCACCTGTCCATAACACTAGCTGGAAGCTACCTTGATAGCACTTTTAATCCAGGGCTTGGAAAGCAATTCTCTCAGCATACAGCCACCCTCAGGGCCACGAGAAGTGTAACTGTGAGAGCCTTTTACCTCCTGTTGGCTTTTTCTCCCTAATAAAGTCCTGATAACGTTTATATGTTGTCCCTGAATGATGTTGTCCTGGTTTCGGCTGGGATAAAGTTAATTTTCTTGCTAGTAGCTGGTGTAGTGCTGTATTTTGGGTTCAGTATGAGAAGAAGGTTGATAACACAGGGATGTTTTCAGTTGTTGCTAAGGAATGTTTAGACTAAGTCAAGGATTTTTCAGCTTCTCATGTCCAGCCAGCAAGAAGGCTGGAGGGGCACAAGAAGTTGGGAGGGGACACAGCCAGGACAGCTGACCCAAACTGGCCAACGGGCTATTCCATACCATGGGACGTCATGCCCAGTATATAAACTGGGGGGAGTTGGTCAGGAGGGGCGGATCGCTGCTCAGGAACTAACTGGGCATCGATCGGTGAGTGGTGAGCAATTGCATTGCGCATCACTTGTTTTGTATATTCTAATTCTTTGGTTATTATTATTATCATTTTTTTCATCATCATTATTATTATTATTATTATTATTATTATCATCATTATTATTATTTTATTCCTTTTCTGTCCTATTCAACTGTTCTTATCTCAACCCACGAGTTTTACTTTTTTTTTGCAATTCTCTCCCCCATCCCACCGGGTGGGGGAGTGAGCGAGAAGCTGCGTGGTGCTTAGTTGCTGGCTGGGGTTAAACCACAGCAGACGTACGTATTTCATGAGATGGATGGGAGTGAGGAAACTATTGGAGTCCTCTCTCATCGGTCCCTGCTCTACATTGCTGCCATAATCAGATGGTCATGGTGACAAGTTCACTCTCTCCCTCCCTCCAGCACACTTGTTCCCAACATCCCTGTGTTTTCAGAGTTTTCAGAGTGTTCAGAGTGCTGCCTGCAATCACAGGCAGGTCCATTCCGAGACAAATCATACTGAAAAATCACTCTGATGGCATCTGATACTTCTCATAGTGTTTGGGGAGACAAAAAAGGCTTTGGACATTGAAATAAACATTTTTTTCTCTCTTTGTAATATAATTTATTAGTCTCGTATATACCCACGCATTCATACACACATACTCACGTCCTCCCTGTCAGCTGTGGTGACACAGGTAAACCAACTTTATGACTAGTGAGACAGATTAACTGTAGATAACATGAAGAGAGGAATTTGCCTGATCAAGTGGAACAAGGAACAAAGGTAAATTTGCCAATTCAAGGAGAGAATCTTACTGCACTTAGTGTATTAGATAGGCATTTTGTTCCACCATCTCTTCTATAATGCAGCTAAGTCTGTAATCGATTTATACTTGGAAGTGTCAGAGTTCATTTAAATAAGGGTATAGAAGGAGGAAAAAACTTTTCAGAGACAGAATTTAAAAGCATTTACTGGATTAAATCAAGGAGGGGTTGTTAGTGAACAGGATCTTCTACGAGGAACAGTAATTTCAGTTCAAACAGCACCTCCGGTAATTGTGAAAAAAGAACACTTTACAGAGGGAAAGATCTTCTACAGTCCACAAAATCAGTTTTTAAAATTGAATCTAAGAAGTTAAGTGTTTTGGTCTGGGAAAGTTGCTTGGTAATGTCTGAGGTTTCCCTGACCTTTACTTGCTTAAAGGAAAGTTTAACTGGAATAAGCACCAAACTGTGCATGTGTGCATCACCATATATTATGAAATAAAAGCTTCCTTTTATCCTTCTATTTGTGCTTGTGAATAAAACATTTATAAAAAAATATACTACTTGATCTGAGGTGTGATTTGTGTTTTGTTTCATGAAAGAGGCTGCAGCTCAATTCATCTTCCATAAAGCTGCCAGATTTGTTAATAGAATCAGCAAATATAAGACCCTGGTACATGCCAGCAGATATTTTTTACAGTGGCATGGGAATTTGAATGACAAATCCAAAAGAAATCTTCCTGTCCTGCAGATTGAGTAGATATTACAAACGAGCTCCTTAAATATGAAGAGAGACAGTGGAATCCTCAGTGCTCAACCCATGCCAGATGTGGTCAGCAAAACAATGGAAAAGGTTTTAGGGTAGAGAACAAGTCTTCACAGGCCAGGGAATAGACTGGTGGACTGAATAGTCTTTGCCAACTCTTCTTTGATGAGATGATACCATAAAAAATCTACTGGAGAAATCATGATGGAATTAGCACCACCATATAATTTTAAAGAAGTTTTACTGAAGAAAAATATAATAATAGTCCTTAAATACTCTTATCTTCTTGACCTATGGATGAAAATTCAGTGTAACGAATGCAAGTCTTCCACTGGACAAGAAGTATCTTTGAGAAGCATGTTTTGGGGAAAAGAAAAAAGAATTTCAGGTTCTGTCTTTGGTTTGAGATATGTATCTTGGGTTGCATCTAGTGACTATTGAAGTCTAAAGGAAGAGTTTTATTACATAATGTTTAGTCATTCTGAAAAGCATATGTTAAAGTTCGAATATTTTATACTTCTGGTTACATGTCATATCACTTAATTTCTATGAATGTTGTGGTTTAACCCCAGTCAGCAACTAAGCACCGTGCAGCTGCTCACTCACTTCCCCCAACCCAGTGGGATGCGGGAGAGAATTGGAAGGAAAAAGGTAAAACTTGAGGTTTGAGATAAGAACAGTTTAATAGAACAGAAAGGAAGAAGCTAATAATGATAATAATAACAATAATAAAAGGATTGGAATATCCAAAACAAGTGACGCACAATGCAATTGCTCACCACTCACCGATCGATGCCCAGTTAGTTCCCCCCCCAGGCGAACTCCTCCCAGTTTATATACTGGGCATGATGTCCCATGGTCTGGAATACCCCATTGGCCAGTTTGGGTCAGCTGCCCTGGCTGCGTCCCCTCCCAACTTCTCGTGCCCCTCCAGCCTTCTTGCTGGCTGGGCATGAGAAGCTGAAGAATCCTTGACTTACTCTAAACACTCCTTAGCAACAACTGAAAACATCCGTGTGTTATCAACATTCCTCTCATACTGAATCAAAGACAACATTATACCAGCTACTAGCAAGAAAATGAACTCTGTCCCAGCCAAAACCAGGATAATGAAGGTGAGGGGTTTTCTTCCACTTCGTTCATTACGAATGGTGGTGAAGGAATGGGAGGGGTGAAGTTTACATACAAATGCTTGGTGAAATTAAGTTTATACACACAAAAATAATTACTCGGATGCAGATACTTTCTCGATGACTGCTGGTACTACAATTTTACCAAGGTGTGACTGACATAACAGCCACCCAACCTGACAGGCAGAACCACAGCTCAGGAACCATGTTTGAAAGAGAAAGGACAAAAGGTCTCAAGAATAGGATAGGGGGTAGGAGTATAAGCCTGGTAGTGGAGACAAGGGGAAGAGTGCCATGCTGTGTTTCTGCTGCAAAAATAACCTCCCAGTCCACATGCTCGGGTGGGAGCGGGAATGCTCCTTTTGTCCCAGAGCAACCTCCGTTCCTACATCCAGCCCACCTCCTGCCACCACCTAGAAAGCCCCAAATCCTTTCCAAAACACCCCAGACTGGCACCCCTTCCCCCTCGGAGGCTGCCTGCATGACCTGAGCTTGATCATACCCTCACAGCAGCATATCACCCCTCGCAGACTGTCCTGCCCTCTTCCCCAAATCCCTCACACGTCCCGTGCCAGTGTCACCATCCGGGGATCTTCCCCCCGTACCTCTTGGCCGGTGTCAGACCTCAGTGCAGCACATAACATCATGGGTGGGTGGTCTTGGGTCTTTTATAACACACACGCGCACACACACGCTTAGGGGGTGAACTGGAGGCTGGGAAAAGGAAGCAGGCTGGGTAATAGAAGACGCGTGCTAGCTCTGCTTTCACTGGTGCTACGAGGCTGCAGGTCGGACTCTTAGGATGTTCAGTGTCACGGCTTTTAATATTCTGTTATGCTTTTGAAAACTTTCCATCATGAAGAATATTAATCTGTGTTTTGAGACTTTCAGTCCAATGTGGTTAGACGGAGAGGGGAACTGTGAAGCATCAGATAGAGTCAATCATCGTTGTGCTGGTTTTGGCTGGGGTAGATTTAATTTTCTTCACAGCAGCTGGTACTGGGCTATGGTTTGGATTTGTGACCAAAACAGCATTGGTAATTCAGGGATGTTTTTGTTCCTGCTGAGCAGCGCTTACCCAGAGCCAAGGGCTGTTCTGCTCCTCACCCCAGCCCACCAGCGAGGAGACTGGGGGGGCACAAGGAGCTGTGGGGGGACACAGCTGGGACAGTTGAGCCCAACGTGTGACACAGCCCGGAACGATAGGTTACAGCTCCGTGAGCACCTCCACGCCTCGCAGTAAGTTCGTGCTTGCTTCCTGATGAACTGGCACAGCTACTTTGTACCAGGCTTGCAAATCCCATGGGACCTACTCAAAGGAAATTTTTCTTTATAATCCAGAAGAATTATCATATAAATTGTGCTGTAAGGATAGGGCTTATATCCTTACATAATGTGATCCTTTCCCTTTGGGATTCCCCTGAATCACTGAAAGTATGTTAAATATTTTCTAGTAATACTTTTCAAAATAAAAGTAAAATTTTCTTAAAAGAAGTTTGCTTTTCTAAAAAGCATGGTGGAACATTTTGGATCAGAACACTTAGCCAAAAAGACCTACTTTTTTGTCTGTCTTAAATCTTTGCACTTCAATGCTTTCAATTCTTCACCTTTGGAAATGAAAGGGAAAAAAAAAAATAAAGGTATGGGGAAATAAATAAATAAAAAAATATGAATCAGGAAATAATGAGTTGGAAAAGTTTGAATTAAACAATATTGAAGTGGTTTTTTTTTTCATTTGCTTCATTTCTCTTAGGAAATCAACATAAAATTTTTCTGCTTTAAAGGGAAAATCACTACAAATAGTAAAATTTTCAGCAAGTTTGAAAAGTTATTTTCCAGCAAAGAAATCATTGATGGAAAAACGATAAATAATTCTTACTCCACTAATGTCTATAGCACTTAGCTGGAACCACAACATGCATTTTACAGATTAGCTGTAAATTGTCTAAAATAAACATTTCCTTTCATCAGTTTAGAATCTGACACTTGCCGTTGTGTAAGTTGGAATAAAGAAGAGTTCCAAAATGATTTGTTTTGTTTACCCACTACATACATTTTTATCTTGTTCAGTTCATTTCCGCAGTAAACAGCCTTAATCTTCTTAATTAATCTCTTTGTGACTTTTTTATGCTTATAATATTTCTTATTGTTTGCCACTGAACAGTCTCAATTGCTATAATGTTACATTTGGTTTCGATAATCAGAGCCAAATACAGTATTCAATGTGTGGTTGTACAATTTTATTTGAAGACTTTATAGTTTAAGGGTTATTTCTATACCACTATTTATGCTTCTTGCAGATTCCCATGCGCATGCATGTGCTTTTACTGCCACAGCCACAACTGGACTGAGGTTTACTTTGAACGTGAAATGGTCCTTTACGTTTAGCTAAGAGGTTAGTTAACTCAGACCCCACCAAATACACTGGGGGTATGTCAAATTATTGTCCTGCATTTATCAGTATTGAACCAAGGCTGCCTCCATGCTCTGTATGAGATGTAGCCAAGCATCTTCGGGGTGTCCCTAGCCTTGAGGGGGATGCTTTGCCCGGGACTGGTGCTGCCTTGCTCTCCGGTCCCTTCTCTAACTCGGGAACATTGCTACTTGTGTGTCTGTGGTCGCACTCCACCATTACCCTTTTGCCTTACTGAAAATTGACCATTTTTTCTGCTTTGTTTTCGGTCTTTAGCTTTTTCTCATCCCTGACAGTACTTTATCTTTCATATCATGACAACTTACATTCCTTAATAGCTTCTTGTAATGTACTTTTTCAGAAGCTTATGAATAATATCTGATGAATCACGGATTCAAACTGCTCTCTGAACGTGCAGGGGCCAGGAAACAAAAAGGGAATCAGTAGATGAAAGTAATTTTGAATTATGTCAGTAAATCCAAAACTGATTAGACTGCTTGCTTAAAGAAATACTCTGCCTGCTGCAGAAAAGTCGTAGGCTCTGAAACATGAAATGGAGTCTGAGGATTTTATTTTGACATGGGCACTAATGCACCAAATTGTTGACTCTTTAAAAGCCAATTGAAAAATATCTCACCTAAATGTCTAAGTTGGGTCTCTGTTTTTCAGGTTACAGACCTAGGTCTGTGTGTCTGATGGGTGGTGCTGGGAAGGGAATGAAAACAGCATGGGAAACCGAAGAAGGGAGGTTAAGCACAGTCCTCACGCTGTCGAAGGCTTAGCCCCGTAGATATTAGTGGCCGAAAGCCTTTGACAGGAGAAGATTTGTAGCAACACAGTGGGAAATATGATTATTGCTAAGGGCAGGCTGTACCTGACTGCCATGTGATGAACTGTTAATATTTACGTTATTGTAGTGCTTGGGGGGTCCAGGTAGAAGCCAGGTCTGCATTTCACTATGTGCCTGCACATAGAAAGCAGGTGTCTTGAGGAATGTTTCAGCCACCTGAGATCATTTCCTTCTCCCCTGGCAGAGAAATGGGAGCTGTGCACACCGCTGGGTTCAGTGGGAAGCTGAGGGTCACCAGAAACCAGAGTGACAAATTGGGCTGATTAGGAAACAGTTCTCTCCTTCCTTCATCCCCTTCTCTCACATGTCACAGAAGCTGTGGCATTTCACTAAAAAAACAAAACACTTAAATCCATGAGGAAGTAAAGTGTATTTTACCATGAAATGATATCACCACATCATCTGAAGGTTGTAGCTCATGGACTTGAACACCTAGGTGTCCCTCAAGGGAACACTCAAATATTAAGCTATCTTTTCCCAAATCCACTGTAGTTTCCTTACCGTGATGGCCTCTGAGACATTGTCAGCCCTGGGGTCCTACAACCAGCGTGTGTGAAGGACAGAGAAAACCAAACCCGGAACAATTTGTTCTGGGAATACACTTGTCTTTCTTCTATTTATCCTTCAGGGCAATTTAAAATTTCTTTTAAGCCTTGAAAATGGTCTTCATCTCCCTTCCACTGTTCCTTTTCTTTTTAATGTTAATTCAGTAATGAGATCGTTTAATGCTCTAGCTCTCCTCCTAGATTTTTTTTTCTCCTGGTTTCCCTAGTATTTATCAATGCAAACTACTAAATGAGAAAAATACAGAGACGGCTGCCAAAATAACATCTGCAGTGGAGAACCTCTAGTAGTTGCAGATTACATAGGCATACTCAAAGTTGCTCTAGAATTTGCAAGTTTGAATGGAAATAACAGCTGCTGCAGCTGCTAAGACCTATTGAACACCTTTTATAACACCTGCAGAGTCCTTTGCTGCTGCTGCAGACTCACCCTCATCCAGCGCTAAAACCACAATGAGTATTCAACTGTGATTGCATTTCTGGGAGGTGCAATAGTACCTTTGACTACGATGTAGACATAACCAACAGAGATAATAAATGACCCCAAGTAGTAGAACTGTCCATAAGTTAAGAATACAGAATGAAGCTGTTCTCACCTGCAAATTTCCATTACAAGGATGAGAGCTCTTCTAAAACATAATATTCTTGAAGGATGAAAAGACAGTGGTTCCCATGGTGATGAGAAAAAGGATATTGGAATGAACATGTGGAGGTCTCTTGAAATAACTAGCAAACAAATGATCAGTCGTATTGAAGAAACGGTGAGTAAACACAGAACTATGGACGTGTGTGGTTGAATCAAAAGAAAGGCACAAGATATGGGCTGCTCTGAGGGTCAGGAAACACTTTGTTTTGTGTTCGTTAGATATATATGACTTTTGTGTGTGGGAAACCTATGTTCACTTTAAAATAAAAAGCATAAACCTCATTTTTATTGCTAGATATGGATGTATTTTTTTCCCTCTAAGTATATTTTTGCTGAGTTGTTTTGGTTTTAAAGAAAAAAAAATCTTAATTTTACATGAAAGCAGTTTGGATTCTGCTATTAAAGTCCTATTTTAACAACCTTTAAGAAATTGCTGGAATTATATTGCCTTTTTGAAGATCGTCAAGTATATTGAGTCTGAATTTACACATCCAGGATTTCTAGAGATCATAGTAGTGGTATAAAGTTTAAGATCAATCTTGAATTCTTCAATGTACTCAAATTTTCAATATAGCACATCCAGACTAAATGTCTGTAAGCAGATATGTCATTAACAGAATATTTCTAATAACATTTCTCCCCCTGGTTCACCCCAAGGAGTTAGTGTATGTTAGAGATTGTATGTATTTGGACTTTTAAAACATATGGCTGCAGCATGGTAAATCACCGGCTAATTTTCAACTTTTCAGGCATGTTCAATCACCAGATTTGAGGCATAATGAAAGAACGAAAAATGGTTCTGTGGTTTTGCTAAAGAAATCAGGCAAATGTAGATACAAAATTATTTGGTAGAAGGAAAAAAGTCTTTTAAAGGAAATGTAAAATCCCTCCCAGTGTAGGTGAGAATGTGACTGAGAAAAAAACCGAGGGAGCTAGAAGAGAAGAACAACCTGAGATCACATACCTGTATCCCTAACTGGTCAAAAACTTCGGGGATTAATCTGGATTTTGATGCAATGAAAGAGAACTGTTAAAAAAGCACATCTCTTCTCTAAGTCTCTAAAAACCTAGGGAGAGCACCGCAGGGGTTTGGGTTAGCATGGGTGCTGTATTGTGCCTTTTAACTGAAGCTGGATCGAACTGCAGCCTCTTTAAAATACTAGCAGCTTCCTTGCCTGCCTTATTGTTCCTCTCCTATGAAAAATGCACCTGACTTTGTGTTGGACTCTGTCAGCTGCTGATGGATTTAACCAGCCAGCCCTATTCACATCTTTCTGCTTGTCTGTTTTCCAGCTTTTAGGATCTCATGCAATTCCTGAGAGAGAGCATTTAGAAATAAATCTATCAAATGACCTCACCCGGGAAATAATCCATTTTATTCAATTTCCTTTGCCATGGATTTAGCTTGCAGACTTGATATACAGAATCCTCATTTTGGTGTACTAAACAAGATCAAAGGTGACTGACTATTCCAAATGCCTTTGAAAAGCTAATCTCAATCATTATGCTTTAGACAACTTCTCTCCTAGGAGGCTTTTCTTTAACGAACCATTATTCTACATAGCACAGGATCTGCTCAACTAAAATAAACCCAAGCATCTTAGAATTTTACAGCTGCTGCAATTAAAGAGATATTGTCAGGCCAAACTTTTCTAAAACCATGGAGCAGAGTATTTTTTTGTTAGAAGTTTATATATATATATGTGTGTGTGTGTGTATTAAATTCAGTGTATCAGTCAAGAACGTTTTCAGAAATACTTTAAACCCAGGTATAATTGTCTGTTGCCGATATGCAAAAACTGAATAGGGAACTTGATTCAGTGATCTTTATGACTAAAAGCACTTTTGAGTTCATTGCTTTGTTCAAGCAGAAGACAAGAAATTATCTTATGAAATGCTAGGGCCTGATCCAGTGGAACTGAATTAAATAGAATTGAAAATTAAAGTGAATGGAAATCTTTAAGATTTTGTCTTTCAGCAGGTGATGCTGCAGTTAGTGGTAGCATTAAAAGCATCTGAATTCTTCTGAAAAAATCTCTGGGCAAGAATATCTCTTCAGTACTCCAAGCATGGTAGCTGTAGGTACTAAAACATTCAAAGTATTGTCATGAAAATATTCATAAGACTAGTGCTTGAAAAGACAAGAATCCATTTTCCATAAGAGAGGCTGATTCCATTATCTGATTTCCTTTAAGAAAATATGTGGGTAAGTTTTCATGTTTATTTATAGCTGCTGCTTTCATTATATCTTTCTATCTTATGTGCCATTTCATACATTATGCAGGAGCAAAAATGAAACAAGACCCAGTGAAAATCTGGCTACAGAACAGCCCTGAATTTCACCAACTGAAATCCCCCGAAGTCTTTGGAAAAGGGAATACTTTCCGCGGCTGGTGAGAGAGGCATGGGCTGAGCCAGGGCGGTAGCCAGGCGCGGGCTGGGCTCCCCATCGCCCCAGGAGGAGGGGGACGTCTGCGCCCACGTCTCTGTGGCAATAAATGAAGAGCCACGTCCGAAACGTGGCCGTTTTTACGTACACAAGGGAACAAAGCACAGTGGCGTTCACTCTCGTTTTCTAGACAACCTTTAAGTAGTACTGCATCTAATCTGACGTACAGAATTTCCAGTTGCAGGCAACTGATGCCTCCTCGGGCATGCCGTTGATAAGATGCCTTCGCAGATTAACAGCACTAGGTATGATTGACCAACTCTTACATCCCCTTTAAAAGTTTAGGGTCACTCTTTGGTTTTAACATCTTTTGAAATATGTATTTTCTCTCTATCTTTTCTTTGCTGGACTTCCAGGAATTTAAAAAAAAAAAAAAAATCACGCACCCTAATTCACATGACTATTTCTAGTCCTTTTTAATTCAGCCAGACTTCAAGCATGAGAAAGAAAATTTTATTCTTTTAACATTTGGTTTCACCAGTCTTCTGTAAGTTTTCTGTTAGCTGAGAAAGCTCCATAAGGCATTTTATTACAGGTATTAATATGACATCTGATTAATACAGTCACCATTATAATTACAAACCCCTTGTTCCAAGAAGTTAATTACATTTCATTTTCATTTCATTCAATTATATTAGTATATTACACTTGCATTTTAATTTTCCATTTTTAAAGTGTTACATTATGATAGGAAAGTTTGCTTTCTCTGAAATTTTGAATGTTTTTAAAGATTATATTTGGTCTCAATAATTAGATAATCAACAGAAAACATATAGCTCTATATAGTAGAACCTGCTGTTACCAAAACAACTATATTTTTTTCTGTAATTTATTACTTCCAGACTTTGGCCAAAATGCACGAGAGTAAATGAAGTGCCCAATAAAATGTTAAAAATTAGTCACTTTCTGCTACGTGGCAACTGATACTGAGCTGGCCAAGAGAGACTGTCTGAGGATATACCAACCTTCGGTGTAGATTCTGTGAACAGAGTGTGTCTAAATAATCATTTGAGTCACTTTCTGTTAAACACAAGAACATTATCATTAACATTTCAACCTAAGCAAAATGGTAAAGTCACCGAGAATGATGTGTCATCTTCAGCTGACATCTTCCTGCTATAATTACCTGTCTCGGGCAGAAGAATAACGCTAGCCTTCAAAAGGTACGTGCACACACAAGAAATTTGGGGAGAAGCTTTAAAATAAATAACCTCCCATGAAAAATGTCATATATGCAACCTGCACTTAAATCTCACTCTCAAGGTGCTTCTGACTGTGGCAAAGCTTTAAAAGCCAGAGACCTCATGAGAATTTCTCTGGGCAGAATTAACAATGTCAAGATTTTTTAAAGTAGCACAACAGTTAGATGATTGATGAAATTAAGGTTGTAAGAGTCATATGCAAATTAGATTTTTTTTTTTTTCATAACTTGAAGGCTTTTCCTTTTCCTTCCTGCCCACACAACCATTTTTGTTAAAACCCTGCCATAGGGTGTTCTGGAAAAACACCAGATTGACATTTTGGAGACATTCTGGTCTCGGCATGTGCACAGAACAAGGAACAGCACAGAAACAAAAGTACAAATATCAATGTACTGGCCCAGAAATGAAGTGTCAGTCTGACTCTGAACATTTATAAATCAAAGAAGTGTGAGATTACTATCCACTTGGAGTTTTCCCCTCCAGGGTACCCAAAAGCATGCCAATTAGTGCCAGTTGTGCTGACAGCTATTCATTAAGTCTATCAGGAAACTGCTCTGAGATTTAGGGGTTTCATTAATTCCTCTAAAAGGATCAGAGCTGGTGCTTTATCCATAGTGGGAAATCCGAGTGCTTCCTTTTAAGATAGCTCATGTATGCTTCAGTGTGGTCAATAATAATTTTGGTGAGGGTCATAAATGGCAGAATACGCTGCTTGCTTTGCTCTTGCCTGCTGAAGTAAAGCAGCCGGCACTTACTGGCAGTTCTGGCCCTGACGGCGAGTCCTTTCTTCGTCTACTCCCCGTAGTAGCGTCTCACCATGCACCCGCTGTGCCTGAGCCCGTCATGCGATCTGTAGTTTTCGGGGATAAGTTCAGATCGTACAGGCAAGCAAGAAGAACAACAGGAAGAGAATTTGCACTCTCAAGGATTTTCCTACACTTCAGAGAAAAGCAGCTGGGATTTTCCTCCTTTCCCACTCCCCACATGGGTGCCCTCAGCACCAGCTGGCTCACCCTGCAAAGCCTCTTCTCGCGTGAGGCAGTATTTATCAGTGCAGACCTCGAGTATCTTGTGTTCTGGGACTCAGTTGGCTAAATTCTCCCTAGCAACAGAAATTACTATGGATGGTCTTCCTCTTTAGCTTATGACATGAAGGATGAGAGTTTAACTCCCGATACTTTTTCCTGACTGACACAGTATGGATGCTGTTATTATCCATGTAAAGCTCAAAGGTTCTTGTATGCCAGATTTTTGAGCTTTGAGTCCCAATGATTGCATTTTCCTCTAGAAAGAAAGAACCTCTGAATACTGTATCCAATTTTTACTTAATACCTTTCCATTTTTTGTCACCACTTACTCTGTTTTATGAAACCTGTTAATTTGCCATGGCAGCTGCTATTTCATACACCTCTATTGTTATATATGCCTTGTATGTACCTCGCTCATATAGCCTTTGTCTCATAAGCACATTAAACGGGCTTGGCCATTGAAGTCCTTCACAAATAATTCAATTTTTTAAATAATTTTTTATTTCTTTTCTCTTAATTACTTCTTTTTCTATGCTATAACTTAAGGTAGGATGGCAGAACTGAAAATACTATTGGTACTAGAAAAGCAACAATAATCAATATGATCTAATCATCTCCATCTAAGCCCATCTCTATTTTTCTTTTTTCTTTCCTTATGTTTGCAGAACATTGGAGTTAAGACTTGAGATAGAGAGAATAGAGTTTGCTTCAATGCAAATAATGTATGTATCAGCGATATTTTTTCTTCTCATTTTTTTCCTTTTTAACAAAGGTATTTCAATTTATTTTACTCAAATTCCAAGACGTGTGTATTAAACAAAACGATTCCCATACAGTGGTTTTGAATTCTCATTTTTCAAATATTTCCAAATGCAACTGGCATATTTACTATTAATAAACCTAATTTCACAGCCTCCCCATTGGCACATCGCTATGATCTTGCACAGCCTTAACTGAAATGTGTGTGTGTATACCCATATACACATGTGGATTACATGAAATCAAGAACTAGTTAACAAAGATGGTTTGTTTTTCCCCTGAAAATGTTAAATATCTATCTTGATGGCATAGTTTCAAAAGTCATTGTGTAACTCTTCAGGATACACTGTGAAATTCCCATTAACGCTAATGGGAGAAGAATTAGTTTCATGAACCAAACACTTCTGAAAACATTGTGAAGACTCCGCATGTACAAATAAATGTTTACAGGAACTGTAGAAGGGACCTGGGACTTTTATATTCTCCATCTACAATTTGTTAATGCATCGGGCTGTATTAACTCTGAAATTTTTTTTCTCTTTCTTGATTTTTATGACAGACTTTTCTGTCACTTTTGCTCAGCGCTGGAAAAATAGATGACTTGAACAAACATTTTACCGTTCAGACGAGTGTAACTGGTATCTTTTTATTTTGTCTAGAATTTAATAAAACTTTGAGTTGAGCCGCGTAGCTCCTTCTTTCTTTTCTTTGTTATTTTGTCATTATTTACACCCTTATTTCTTCAAGTGATTCAGAAGGTGACCTTGAAAACTAAAAGAATGTGGATTTTGAAAGAAATAAAAGCACTATATAACTGTTTATTACCTCTAAATTAGATTGTCCACACAGGCTGCACATAACCTTGCCCATCACGTAGCCCCAGGGCAATGTCTTTGACTTTCCACGTCTAAGGCCAATTAGGGTCTGTCGCTGGCTTTCCCTCCCTCCCTCCCCAAGTGTGTTACGGAAGTGTGAAGTTAGGGACAGTTACTCGCAAAATTCATTCATTGCTTCTCTGGTTTTCCACCTCATATTGGACTCATCTCTCCAGTAAGACCCAAGCAGATGCAATCCAGGGTCCACTTGCCCGAGTGGTGCTTTTGGGTGGGTTTTTCCACATGGCAAATGCCTATAAGGGTTCAGAATGAGACTGAGGCCATCTTTATCCAACTAACAGTAATTTATGTCCATTTCTGGATGGCGTTTGTTCAATTGTATCTGTGTACTCAAGTGACATCATGTATCTGCAAAAGAATTTTTAATTCTTAGAGGAAAACTGTGGTCCTACTGAGAAATGTAAAAGTAGGAACTAGCCCCGAGACTGGCAATATTTTGTTATAACCCTGATCTTTTCCACTGTAGAACAGTGAATTTAAGCTGATCAATTTATCTGTGAAATGCTTCCTTATGCCATAAAGTACTATACGGGAGGATGGGCTCTTCAAGCAACAAAAGGGTACTGCTGCCAAAATGTCTTTTACTTAAATAGAATTAGAGTCCACATTTAATGATGAAAGTGCTTACATGTGATGAAAGGGCTTCTACAGTTGCACTGACTTTCTGATTAACACTTCCCAGCCACAAACCAAACTAACCAAAAGTAATTAATTTTATTTAACAGCTCCAAAATTATGACAGAAAAAAAGATTTACAGAGCTGTAAATCTTTCTCCTTCTCCTAAAAGAATGAAACACTTTGTCTAAAATACTAAAAGCAATAATTTCTTAAGTTCAGTTGATAATGGGCACCTGAACAAAACATAACCAGGAAAAAAAAAAAAAGAAAAAGAAAAAAAAGAAAATAAAACAAAGAAAGTTCCCATGAGAGTTGTAGGTTTCCATTCTTGTATGAACCACATCCCTGGGTCAGGTGTCTGTGTCCCGAGGCCCCCCTTGCCACAGAGGGCAAAAGAACGAGAAGAGCAGTCCAAGGCAGCTAATAAGAGATTTTGAAAATCAGGCATCTCATTCTAACTGTGGTTCTTTCTCTTGAATCTGGTTTGAGGTTATTACCTTATGTTGGCCCTGGCTTATAATATAAGGAGAGGTGTGTGTCTTTTGAGGTAGAGAGAGCAGAAGTGGAGATGGGCAGAGGAATGATGAGTTTAGGAACGCGCACCACCGCGGTGCTGTTTACTCAAGCAGGGATGCTCTGCCTGCCTGTGTGCATGTGCCTGACTTTATATATAAGAATACTTTATATATAGGAATAACTGAAGTCTTGGCCCCTTCATAGCCTACCGGAGTTTATGCACCAACTTTAATGAAAATGGGGTTTTGGTCAGAACTAGGGAACTTCTTTCACAAGATAGACCGCAGAGCACTAGATCCAGCTGATAGGTGTAATAAATGGCATACTGAATGTAATAAAATGGCATTTAAATTCTCAGTCTTATAGTCAATCATGGTGACATTTCTAAATATATGTTACTAAATGAAGGACTTCAATTTTGGGGGGGGGGGGGGGGGGGGG
>JAOBAS010000057.1:14821805-14845522 GCA_025311575.1 Elanoides forficatus
CCCCCAAAAAAAAAAAAAAAAAAAATTTCTGTAGAGGAAGTAATAGGTCCAATTTTCCAACTAGCACTACTTCAGAAAACTTCAGTTATGAAGGCCATTAGTCTGACCTCATTTACCAGCACAGAATTCACTTAAAACTGATTGTAGAAGCAACTTATCTGTCATGCTCTTTTTAAATACAAAGAACAAGAAAAATCAAATCAATGTAGTAATTATACTAAAATATCTTCATTTTTCATAACTGTTTTTACATGTTAACAAGAAAGGACAATGTAACCAATGAAGTAATTACTTGTTTCTATCTGATCCCCATTTTTGTAAGAAAAAAAATAAAAACCCTCACTAATTATTTTAAAACTCTTCTTTTACCCTGCCTTACTTTTTTTATCCTGGAAACCAGAAATTGATGTGTTCAGTGAAATAATTAACCTAAATGCTCCTCCGTTCTGCACATATTCATGTAATGTGAGTTGAAGAGAGGAAACAACAAACAAGTCAATGAATAGACTACTGTAGAAGTTGAAATCTTTCTATTCTTTCCTGTTTGGATGATCTGTCCTAGGCTGAAAGGAGATACAACTTGATGCCTTTTCTAACACGGTTTTAAATAGGGTTGCAGCTGGGCCTCGCCAGCCAGGCACGTGAAGGCATTTGTATTCTGCTCCCTTCCCTCCTCCTGTGAGCTGATGCTGCCTGAGCGGAGTGAAACGCCGCAGACGGTGCTCGGACGCTGATGTGGGTGGGGATCCACGCAAATGCTGCTCAAGAGAAGTGTACCCCCTGAGCTGGAGTGGCTACAGTTTTATAGGCTGTCACTGGTTTAAGCTGAGGTTAAAATGACGACTTGCCTTAGACGTAGGTTAAGGGAAGAAACCTGCTTCGGGAGGATGCAATGTGCAGGGCAGGATCGAAGTTGGTGCTTGCATTCACCCGTTTGTTGAACTGTGTGGTTCTCTTTTGCAGTGAACAGAAGTCTCTAGCTGTGGCTAAAGGCGGTGCTGAATTTTACTGCATCTACAGCTGCACGGTTATAGCCGGATGCTGTACATGTTCATATCAGAGCGACGTCACTCCTCTTTGGCTTCCAAAGTATATTTAATCTGTTTGTGACTCAGAGACATGGTGGGGCATGTAGTAGTGGGCATGGTGGTGTTGGGATGACGGTTGGACTCGATAATCTTAAAGGTCTTTTCCAACTTAAATGATTCTATGATTCCGTGATTTTATGACTTTTTGAGAATTCAGCATCAAGTCCGCATTCTGTGAAGGCTGCTGGCTTGAGTCCTACTTCCACACTTAATAACACAGCCCACCTCAGAACCACTTCTTTCTTCAAGAATTTAAGGAATTACAGATACAATACGTACTGATTCAGCTCCTTCAGTTTGGAACTGTTCCTGAAACCTAACTTAGATTCAGTTCTAAGTCAAGATTTAGCTATGTAAATACATATATACATGTGTATATATACATATATTCTACACATATATATACACACACATAGAAACACACCCACTCATGCAGCACAGTGACCACTGTTACCCTGGAATGACGACAAGGTGTTCAACTTACTGACAATTGCTCTCACCCGGTCAGGACCAGCAATAAGCCTAACTAACTCATCAGTCCCTGCTCCCTCCGAATGAATACCTAATGTTGAATTTACTGACATAGCCTTGCGATGCCCATGTCCCTCCCTTAAACATTCTTGTCACTAATCCTCATTCTAGTATCAGAATTTACAGTATTATCCATGTAGGCACTTCTGGCTCCAAGCCTGACTGCAATCCCCATTAAAGCCAAATTGCCATTACAGCAGAGGACCTCATTATCCCCTTAGTTAATGGTAATACATCTTTACAAACCCTTACTCTTGTCCTGTGGTACTTGGGCAAGAAACCGAACATTTCAGGTTCTTCTGAGTCCTAACTCCAAATCTAACACCATCATCAAGATGAAACTCAATTGCTTCCAGAGTTGCAGTAAATCCTGCCTGCTGTCAGAACTGTGCCACTATTTTTTGCACTTTCAAACAGGCTTCATGTGAGCCCTCAGATCCTTGCACTTCCCAACAGAAGACTGAGGTCTCTTGCCTTTAACCTGAGCCTCACACATAATGCAGCTTTAAACATAATTAGTCTACAACTTTCCATGGGCTACTACCATATCCCTGAAAATCAGAACTAATTTGAAATTATTTGCTTCTGCCGATGTTCCTGATCCTAGTATTAGCAGCTTTAGAGGATCTTGAAATGAATGTACCTGATCAACTGCTGCTTTCAGCCTGAGACCTGATCCATGTTATTCCAGTATCATAGCCTAGTTGCACCAATACAAACGAGCACCATAAATCATAATCTCAGCCCCTGCTGACACCCAGACTCTTAACTCTATAAATTTAGAAGGATACAGATACAAACCTAACTCCTGAACTGTAATCTATATCCGAACGCCAAGTACCATCCTTTGCTTATTTGTACTCCAGCAACCTTTTGCTGTTCAGGACTACCCTTCAAGTTGCAACTACACCAGTGCAGCTCAGGCCAACCCTGCAAGCCTTGTACCTTGCTTCCATCAAGAAGCAAAAACTTTTTCCTCTGTCCTTAGACCAGAGATTGTCATATTCCTTGTTACTAATTGTAAGCCTTTGTTTGACCACAGCGATAATCCTAGCTATTCAGTCTTTCCTGCCCTGAACCCTAAACTGAAGCTAGGCCACAGCTTCCTCATCCAGAAATTATCAGAGATGCATTAAGATTTTCTGTAAGTTTTCAACATCTTAGCCATGAGGATAGAAGATGATTTAAGCAGTAAAACTATTTCTTTAGACATTACTGCCTCAAACTTTAACTCTAATATGCTTTGCTGACAAGCGGACCCTTCCGGGTCCAGAGAACAGTATGATATTTATTCCTGTCAGCCAGAGCCTTCTCACCAGCCTTGCATGACCCAGTTTATTCATTATTCTCCTTTCGTCTGGATTGTATTTCAAGACACAAACCTAACTGCAATATTTAACGTAGCCCAGTGACCTAAAACCTCCTAAAATATAAACCTAGTCTAATCCTCACCCAGAAACAATTGCACATCTTAAACCAGTAATTGTTTTTCACATCTGTGAATGCTCTTCCTTCCTGCTTTGGCAAGCAGTTGAGCATGTGGTGAGATCAGACAAGGTATTACTGTTGGGACTGGCAAGATTTGAGTTAGAACTAGATATTGCTTTACCATTTATGACAGCAGGGGTTGGGAGGGAATAAGGTTTAATATACGAAGGCCCTAACCTTCAAGCTAACCAGCATCAGAGGCTATTTTACCCAGTGATGGCTCAGAAGATGAACAGGTATAAACATATAATCATGTGTAAATTGGAAAGTTGTGTAGATGCTTGTTTTTGTTGGTGTGTCAAAGAGAAAAATTATAAGTTTTCTTCCTTTTTTGGGAGCGATTGTGGTCAGATTACTGTTCTTATAGCTATTTATATAAATTGGCAGACAAAGTGATATAGGTGGAAAACCAATGAGGAAAAGTCTGAAAAGCTCATCTAACTAGCAGTGCCTGCGGCTTGCTAAGGAGTAAGAATTATACTTCTGCATATAAAAAATCAACAGGGCCCAACATTTGTTTAACTTTTGCCTGAACCAAGGAGGAGCTAGCTGTTTGACTGGAGGAATGGTTCACTGAGCTCTGGGATTATTTGGGAGGCTGGGATTTAACAATCCAGACTCTACTGTTTATTCATTAAATAAACTTGACTACTACCTCTGTTAAATATGCTTGGCTCCCGTCTTTATGAATGCTACCTAGGCCTCTTCTGAAACTGAAAAAAAGCAAGCACATGTTTGTGATCCTGTTTAATTCTATAATGCCAGTACGACTGCCTCCGGACTAGCTGAGGGCTGTGGCTAACATGAAGTCTGAGGACTGATAGAGAACTGGAGATATTAATGATAATGTTAGGATTTCGTCAGGCAGAATTTGTGTTAGAGTTCATGATTAAGATTAGTACTCATGGCTTCTGCCCCTCATGGGGGCAGAAGCTGGTTTTCCCCCCGGAGTCTGTAAGAACTAGGAGAAGGGACCGGTGCTATAAGCATATAAAAATTACATCCTGACTCTGTGGGTCTGGCATGTTGTAGAAGCACTTGGTTCTTTGAATCCTGTTACTTCTAATCTTAATTACAGTGTCACTACCCATCAATTCCTAAGAGTGTTTTAAAACATTCACTTGTGAAAAACTCCTACCCCAGCCTCACAGGAGTGAGCAATAAATCTCCCAGTGCCTTCCTGCTCTCCTGTCCCCTAACTCTAGTCTTAATCTATCCATGACAGTATACAGCAGAATCTGTCACTAGCTCAAGAATTAACATTAAGCCACCCATGTTAGTACTGTGACGGACTTCTCAGAAAACATCCGAGTACTTTTTGTCAGGCCAGGAGCTGGCAGGAGACACCTGCTACCGCTGTTAGAGCTGCAGTAAGATTTAGAACAGCGGAGCCGGCTGTATATTTTGGTCCTGCTAAGATCAATAAAGGTTGTTGCTGATACAGACAAATACCTTAGGCAGAGTTCGGCAGGAGGATGAATTAGAATGGGTTTCATTATGGTTGGGGTTAGATGTGGAACAATCCCCTGCTTTTGCCTGCAAATGCTGCATGTCTAACTACAAGGAGCAATCTTGGAGCAGAGAAAGTTAATCCTGGGGGGTTTGAGGACTTCCAGATCATCCCTAGAAGGGGAAGGAAAGGTGGCCTGGATCTTGCAGGATACAGGGAGGGATTTTTTTAACCCAGGGTTAGAACTATCAGAGGTTGAAGAGCTAGATTAACTCCTGGATTATTACTGCCAGGTTCAGTTTATAATTGATTCTGAGACTGTGAGGGTTAGTGCTTTATTGCATTAAGGCTACATTTAGGCTTGTAGTTGGGCTTTGGGGCAGCTGAGTTAGGAGAATTAATGTTAAGTATGAATTCTGCATGGCACATAGAATTGATCTTTTTAGAAATATTTTGTGATAAGGTCCAGGTTAGATGGAGCTGATAAAGTGTTATGCTAAATGTGGGTTTGGCACTAGGTTTTAGGAGGGAACAAAAATTGTAGTATTGTATCAGACTAAGTAGGAGAGAATGCCGACAGAGGTAAATGCGCTGTGATTTCTGCCAAAGAGAGGGTTGCTGGTTGACTTTGTTGAAGGCAGGGTTACACCTGAGTCAGACTTAATGTCAGTCTTTAGGAAAACAAGCTGAATTTAACTAGGGGCTAGCTTAATTGCTTGCCTGTATGAGAATAAGCTAGCATCAAGTGAAAACACAATTTGGTCTTAAGATCCAGGTAACTGCCTCTGGAAGAAGGGTATGACTGGAAAGTACTGAATAAAGGTGAGCTATATGTTTGTGATTACTGCTTCGGTTAATCAAGGTCATTATAGTATTATGTTCTTACATAATGCCAGAATTTGGTTTAGGATTAACATCAAGCCTGATAATTGTGGTTCACTGACAGATCCTACAAAGCCTGAAGAGCTAAGATGAAGGTCAGTGCCAGCAGTGGCATTTGGCTTTTGATTGATATTGGGACTCAGGAAGGTCACTGCACTTGTGTGTTAATGGTTGTGTTAGGGCAGGCATTTGAAACAGCAGAGCGAGGTTTATTGATGGAATTCGCAAGATTACCAGGGCTAGGATGGTCATAGGTCATACTTAGTGCAGGGACTAACAAGAATTGTTGCTCTGCTGTGTTAAGTTTGTAATTAGAATTTGCTGTGTCAAGGACTAAAGAGCTGAGGCCAGCAGGCTGGAGAGGAATCAAACTGAGAAGATAGGCTTGTTGTTTGTTCTGGACATAATTATCCCTGGGCTGTGGGATACCTGATAGGATAACTATGTAGATATGTCTCCATTTAAAAAAAAATAAAAAATAAGAGGGGTGGGATAGTCCAGCTGATGGAAAAATTCTGATAATAGCCATGCCCTGAAACTGATTGCATAACCTTACTTCTAGTCTATTACAATTTATAAAGCTCAGACTACCTTGAATCCCCTCCACTTTGGAGCTGGAAATGTTGCCTAGCTCAAGTATAGCGTAGCAAAACCAGATTTATCCTGCTCAGGTACAGCACTGAATTCTAGCTAATAAGCCTTCTGAAATTCAGAGCGGTGGACAGCTCTGGCTGAGCACAGACTCATTCTGCACCTGAGGTATATCAGGACTTATTATTTCAGATGTAGTTGAGATTGCCCTGAAATATTTTTCTCTTGTAAAGCGTAAACTTCTGATGAGTTATGGAGCAGATGTTGGAGAAAAACAATACAACACAAACCACTGAAAACCCTCCAAAATTAAAAAAAACCCATGATACAAAAGTTGAGAACACATTTGCAAGTAACTGAAGAATAGGTTACTTTACAGCCATAGTGGAACCATTCTAACTAAAATACTACACGTGTGGTAATCAGAGTTGCCTTCTACATATATGGAGTTGGAAGAGGACTTCTTTCTTAATGTCTTCTGTGAAAGTAAAGTAAACGAGAAGAATAAGTGATATTCATAATTCCATTGCTAGACATACTAATAAAATATTACTCTCTCTTTGTTTCAAAAGGAAGTTTCATATTAAAAAATAAAACAAATATTGCTAAAATCCTAGACATTTTTAGTTTTGCTTTGGCATGAGTATTCAATATGTAGCCATATAGCAGTTGAAAGGATCTGAATTAATCTGTGAAATCATATAAAAGGAAAAAAAAAAAAAGGTCCCAAACACTTTGCAAAATGGTTTTAAATACTTCTCTCATCTGAGCATCAGAGAGCAGCTGATGTGAGCATTTCCAAGCAGCTCAGTCAGATTATGAAATAGCATTGATAATGATGTTTGGTTAATGAGGTTTGGGCTCACTCTAGCTGTAAATGACAGGGACGAGGCTGGCAAGGAAGAAAAAGCCAGTTGTTAATGGTGAACGGCATGGAGTGATATCTTACACGTGCATCCCTAATAAGTGAGAAAGAGGAAAGAATTAGGACTTGAAAACAGAAGTTAGAAGTGATGGATTTTTAAGTGAATTTTCTCATCTGCCACAAAAATTTTAAGTAGACACTGAGAATGGGCATTTTCTTACTGAACTATTGGTTATCTAACTATTCGGCATATATTACAAGTTATGCTCCCTTTTCAACTAGAAGAGAGATAGGCATCCTCAGAATGGGATTAATTTCTCCTGTTTTAGCTATTGCATTACGTTTGTCTGGACTACTCTCTGGAGACACCTTGGCCTCCGAAGTTTGTTTAAAGTAATAACAGAATAGGGAAGACAGTGTGTATGTTTTTACATGGAATTACCTGTTTGATTGTTGGAACTGAACCATAATGTTTCAGTTGCAAGCACTCCAGTATTAGCTTGGTAACAAGTTCAAAGAGGTCATAATCCCGTCCGAGATGTTTGAATAGTTTCTAAACTTAAAAAAAAAAAATTAAAATCTGAGGACCAGGATATATTGTTTTGATCTTTAATGTAGAGAGCCAGGTGGATCTTCTGCAGCATGCTTCATTCCTCTCTGACAGTATTAATGCATTCATCATCTTACAAGTACATGCAAGTACTTTTGAAAACAACATATGAGGGTTGATGGGGTCTGCTGTCTCTAGAAAATCATTTTGTCTGACATTTTTATAAAACCTGCATCAAAAGTGCTCTCATGAGGCTGGACCCAGTTAGGTGAGGTCAGTGTGTTCTTGTTGTTGTATGGTAAACCTACTCATTTTTCTGAATATGAAATGATTTTCTAAAAATAGTCAATTGTAAAACAATCTTAACTGGGGTAATACAGCCTGCGGTAATGATGGCTGTTCTCCAAATTTGTGTGTTGATGTCCACTTCAGTGAAAAGTAACATGTGCATATATTGGCTATAATCCTGCTCTTTCAAAAGTACCAGTCCAACAGATACTAAACAACGCCCAGTCACGCTGATTTTATGAACGGACATTTGCATTTCATTACATGTATATTAGTGTAGAACGATTGACACTGACGTCATCCAGAGTTCGTGTTTGCAGGTAATTTTGTTTCCATTTCATAACGACTTTATTTTGTAAGCACAAAGAAGAAAAAGGAGCGGTTCGTGTCTCCGTTCCTCAGTCAGGTGCAGCAACGCGAGCAGGGCTGGAGAGCGAAGCTGCGGGTGCCGAGCAGCCCACGGCCACGGCACACGCATTTCAAGCAGGGGGAGGAGGAGGTTTCGGGCCAAGTCTTCTCTGGTTCCGTGGACTGACCTCCCACTCGCACGTGGGGCACGTTAAGTGAACTCCTGGAGAGTTCGCTGAAGTCCGGTTACATCCGAAGGGAATTCGGATCAAGCGCTCTGAGGCACCTCTGTGATGTGCACTAAAGCGCAATAAGGAGGGAGCATTGGAGGAACGCTTTGAAAGAGTACTCCTGACCCAAGTAAAACGCTAATGCAGACGCTCGATGAGAATAGGCCTCAGGAAAGTACTAATGAGAATAAAACAAACATAGTTTTCACCCGCTTTCAATTATGGAGATGTAAGAGTCAATTTACCTCTCACCATCACCAGCTGGCAAGTGAGATGAAGCAAACAGATTCCTTTCCTGTTTGCCTATAAACCTTGAATTATCTTAATCTTCTTTTTAAATTCTGCTCACTGGGATTATCATGGGAGATTTTGAGACTTAGACTAATGCTTCTAATTGCAGGCAGAGTACCAAAATGTATCCAGACGCGGAAATACAGTCCTTATTAAGTAAACAGCTGTAGAAATAGTCCCTTTCTTATTGAACAAATTGCTGATGCAGAGAGTCAGGTTACCCTGTTCTTTCTTTATCAGCAGGAGAAGTGCCGGGGTAGCAAGGCAGTTCGGGACAAAACCGGCAGCCACCCAAGGAAAGGTTTTTCCTTTGTGAGCTATTGAAAAGCCAACGCTACCTATTCTATCTGTTCTCGCCAATCTTTGGTGAACTCATCAGACTGGTAGCGACTGAAGAAATGTGTGATGTGAGAAGCAGAATGTCACTCCAGTTGCATATATAACATCTGGCCTGAGGGAAAAATAAAATATGAGAAAATGAATTAAAAATAAGTTAAACAGAATAAATACAGAGCATGGAAGATGTCAATGTGAAAAGGCCTTTTTCTGATTAAAAATTTAATTGAATTTCCAAATGCTCCTCTCCAGCCAAATGCTGAGGAAGCTCTGTTGTGTATTCACAATTTCCTGGATGTCCTAGAACTGATTGATGACAAGCATGCTATCGTTTTGTCACAAAAGACAGTTATATATGGAAAGAATAAGGAAATATTTTCTCAGCATGAAAACTGCAGGTGTATTGAGGAAGAAACTTGTTTTTAATACAGTGCCGTTGCATTTTCTTAATAGGCGGGACATCTGTGATCAATCACTTAGGCCTGAACACTCAAATAGGTTTTGAAATGCTACCATTCAGCAGACTAGCCTTAATTACACTGGAGATATGAGTTTAAATGCTCTCATTTAGTTAATAGTGACAGATTATAATGTAATCAATACACAGAAGCAATTGTTTACTGTTTGTGATAGCTAATGATGTTTAATTCTGAGAACTAATGACTTGGCTAAAATGAAAAGTAAAAGCAGAAATCTAATTTGTGAGTAAGACAAGTTTCAGTTTCGTAAAACTGCACACTGTTCAGAGAGTGAAAGACAAGAAAATGCCACTTCAGCCACTACAAATATGTAATTTCAAATTGAGGGCTTTTTTAAGGTGCTGCAATAAGCAACAAAGAATGATGAAAATAAAATTTGTGTTAGCCACAGCACAAACCAGGTTTTTACTAAAGCGTACCAAAGTCTCATTTACAGCCCTCAAGGACATTTATTTTAAAGGATTTCATCTGACTCACAAGTCATGTAGTCAGATATAGTCCATCATGAAATTTGAAGTATTAGCATCTTTAACAGTTAATATTGGAGCCAGAATCAAGGGGTTTACCATCAAACACCTGGTTTTTTGTGGTTTTGGGGTTTTTTTCTGCTTTGGGAAGATGTGCTGAACAGACCATAACCTCAAATGAAGAAGCAAATAATATTATTGTTTTTATAGCTACTAAATCATACTTCCTAGTCCTCCCATGTCAACTTCCATTTTCTCATCTACAACCTACCGCATTCACTTGTGATTTGCTATGAGCTCAGTTAGCTATCAAAATAAATCAAATGTGATAACTTATTGGCTCTAGATTGTCATTGTAAATATCAGTTAGAAGTGTGCTATTTTTAATTTTAAAAGAGTAAGTCAATAAAAGCCAACTTCATGTGTTACAGGGTGTTCAGAAAAATAGGCAAAATGGCAAATTTTTGTCTCTAATGCAGAAGAAAAATATAAGATGCCATTGTGGTTAGTGATCTTCTGATACACACTATGCCTGTGCTTTTCAGGAACTAATGGATCTGAACCTTTTTGCTATTTTAGATTTAAACTTTGGAAGAATAAAATCTGAGGGAACATAATCAAACTCTGAAATTAACAGGGTTCTGATTTATTTTCTCCTTAATAATGACATTAACATCTCTTTACAACAAGCGCACCATTGGAACTTGTCAAGTCAGCTTCCTGTTAGGAAAAAAACTGGATTGGTGACATGGTACTAGGGTATGTTCTCAATATCACTTGTTTCATCTAGATGCTGTGCATGTCCTTTGTGATGTGGATGGTCATAAATGTCAAATTCAATTGGAAATTGCTTCTTAGGTGGGGTAGGCTGCAGATGAGGATGGGTGGCTGCGGGCAGCCCCGACCATCACTGTCAATCTTGCTGAGATGCACTTGGGGCTTTCTTCAGAGTCCTCAGTTTTGACATAATACCCAGCGGCTAGAAATAAGTATCTCTGAAATTCACTGTGTTCTAGGAAATTAAGGCAGGTAGCTTTCCATCTTCCCATATCTGCCCTAAAGAACTAGTTATACAAAATCTAGTAATGAGAACTTTTTTTTTTTCCCCAAAGCCTTACATGTAAATGCTACGTGCTTAGATGTAAAAGCTATATAACTATTCCCATCAGCCTTGTCTTCAGGAGGAAGGATGGAGTCGCGAAAATGAGTAAGCAAACACATGACAGCACAATTGCTTTCATGATGATGAGGTTATTCATGTTTTTAGAGACTAGTTGTACCTACAACAAGTGCAAACTGAAGCTGAAGAGGACTGTGGAAAAGAGGAGAGGAGGGGAGGGGAGAACCGCTCTTCCCGGCGGCTGCCTCCATCAGGGAATGGGAGAAACAGGTCTTGTGCCTCTCCATCACCCTTACGTGGATATGCGCTGTCTTGGCATCCACCCTGCAAGATCTTCTTCAGGGGCCACAAGACAAACTATGCAGTCTTCTGTGCTTTCATATTTGGCTGCTTCTGCTCTAATTCGTAAGGATGAAGGTTAAAGACATCCCTCCTGTTACTGCTCTGAAGCGGAAGCAAATTCGTAGCCAAGGATTTGCAACGACAAAGATTTATACTTTATTTATAGTCTAAGTTCCTCCAAAAATTTGGAAAGGTATTTTTTTACCACAGATTAAAGAGAAGCTAGTCCTGGAGACAAAAATCCAGAGGAGGCAGACTGAAAGGGTCAAAAAAAAAGAAGATTGGCATTGAGCTGGGAGTTCCATTCTCAGCCTTAGTATGTATTTCTGCCTCAGCGTATTTTTAGTTGCTTTTTCCGTTACTAATGTTGATGTTCGTGTTATTCCTGGCAAAACCAGAAATATTACCTTTGTCTCAGCTTCGTCCTTATCATCAGGAGTTCTTGAGGGATAATTCTCTCTCTGAGCTCTCCATAGAAGATAAACGGAAGGCCACTGCCACTGGAGCTGGAAGTCTTTTATATTTAATCTGGTTATATCCATGATATACTAGGATACGTATCTTAACCAGCTAGATATATAGGCTGGTTTACAAAGAGATTAAATAAAGTACTGATGTACGCCCACTGTTGTTGGGAATGTTCCCCAAAAGACTTGTCATATTAGATCATTTATTCATGGCATGCAGCCTGAGTTCAGCTGAGTTCCAGCTGCTGACAGGCCCAACATTGCTGCGGCCGATATCAGGGGGTTTTTAGGAAAGGCTATGACAGTCTTTTGCATCGGATGCCATCACTGCAAGGGCATTTGGAGGTTTCACAGAGCATCAGGAAAAACTAATTGGTAAGCATGTGCTGGAAAACATCCCAAGGGACACAATACACTGGAGGTTTTCTCAAGGAGCTACTAGCATGGATTACTCCAGAATGTGGTCCAAGAGCATTTTTGACGTTGTGTAGAAATATAGCAAACCTGGTAGCTAGCCTGCCTCCAAGGCAATTCACAGCTTTTCCAAAGTAGGACCATGGAAATAATAATAACGACCAACACCCCCTGCCCCCCCCCACTAGAGTGCTCTGTTTTAGAGCCCATGTTCCATTTCACCTAATCCACTAGTAACACCATATGCTGAAACCATAGGCAGGACAAGATAAAAAATTTAGTCCATGGAATTATGTACATATTCCACCTGAACCATACTCCCTGCTAATTCACCTGTGTGTTAGGTTGGACACTGAATGGCTGCATAAGCAGTAAGGAGGTTAAGAATCAGACCCACTGCGTTTTATACTTAGTATAGTTTTTGTTATTGTTATATATAGCACAACAGGGGCATCTGATGTTTGACAAGTAGGGAAAGAACTACTCTGTTAAAACTGTCAGCAATTTCCATACAGCTTTTTAAAAAAGTGTATGGAATTAAGCCAGTAAAAAGCAGAAGTTTCAGAAGCTTGGCGGTGGGTACAGCCTTATACTGAAGATGACTTCTCGTTGCAGATCCTTTGAATTCTTCCGGCATGGCCCACAACCAGGCTGCTCACAGCCCTCCCTCTATTTCTCCCAAACCGAGACCATAGTGTTATAATCTAGACGGTGACATGGTTTATGGTAATAGTCTATCATGATGTTCATTGTTTTTCTGAATTTAGACTCTCGTCAAAGTTGTGCCATTATGTTCTAGTGACTGTATATCACATCTCCTAGTAAGGGTCAGGTCTACACTGTTGTACTGATCAAATGGGATGGGGATGTCTACTCCGTTGCCTCTCTCTGGATGCAAACCAAATGACAACCACAAAGTATGGCTTAGTTTGTTGCTGTTTTTTAAAGGAATATGTGCACGTAAATAGATAACATCTAATACCCCTGGCCACTTCAGGTAATCATTTTTAGAGATATGCTGTGTTAGTAATATTTAAATTCAGTCTGTCTTTAGTTCCATTTTCTGCATTGCTTAACTGAAGTTCGAATTCTTTATTGTTATTGAAAACATATAAACTGTGATAGAAAGTGATTAAGCTATTTGTCTAGGGTAATTTAACATTTTGGAATTTCAGATGGTTCAGGTTTTGAATAGCTATAACAACTTCAATTCTTCTTAAAGTTATATACTTTTACATTTAAAATTCTACTAATGTTTAAGTTTCAAATAATAAAAGCAATTAAGTTTTATTAATTTAATAAAAGTGATTAAAGTGTTGTATTTTAAAAGATAATCTTCTAAGTAAACTCTAAACCTATGAAGTTTGCTGTTCAGTTAAGTGGGACTACTGAAAATTGCTTAGGTCACATATGCGTTATGATTTGGCAATTGCTGCAAAATTAGTTTGAGACATTGTATTAAAGCTGCTCCAGAAACACAATGTACTGCTCATTCATGTGAACACGGGAATGATCACAGAAAGAACTTAAAACTTTCTTTATACTTCTTATGAGGGTGCTGAGGTAGGTTATGCTTTATGGTAGCCTGAGAATCACTCTCCCTCTGTTACCAAAATGGATTTTTTTCTTATGGGAAAGAAAATATGGAATAGGGAGGGGGGGAACAAGGGTCAGATGAGAATTATATAAAAAATCATCCACCTGAAAAAGGAATGAGCACAATTCTCAACAATATTCTCCTCTGAATTACCTTCAAAGTATGTAGCCTCTTGTGAAATTTCACTCTGACCATCCTAATCGGCAGACTCCAATGCCAAGCGTGCTCCCGGGAGGTGTGTTCGTATTCATTACAGCTGGAGCAAGAACCATCAGACAGAAGAGGGAATGTGGATGCTGAGGCTGAATGTGCACCATGAAGACTAGAAAAAAACCAAATTATATATATATGTGGGCATACATTTTTAGATTTAGTTTTGCTGCTGACTTAATCTAACAAGATTACTTTGTGTCCTTACATAGTATTACTTAGAGCTACTTTGGAGTCCTTTTTAATATTCAGACACTTACTAAATGATCGTTTCATGCTTACAATGCTTTAGGTTGGTGCTGCATTTGCTTAAATCAGTGTCTGTCCTTTTATTCCTTTGGATTTTCTCTTTCGTTTTTATGAACCTTTCATATTTGTGGTACAATAAGCTACTTCTTGCAAGGTATGTTGTGTTCTGCACCAGGCAGATGCCAGTGAGTTCCAGCTGAAGGATGCTATGCTTGGTGTAAACATTGCTGAAACCACTGTGCCTTACTCATGTTAGATAGCTGTCAGGTCTGAGATTGCTTGGTAGCACAGAGCTTGGGCAGAGTGTGTTTACAAGGCTGTGCACAAAAGATTTGCAAAACCTAACATGGGAAACTTAAGTCTGAATGCAGACTTCACTTGACTTTCAGCTCTCTATTTGTGGGACTAGTACAGTGGTCACCATTAGTGTCGGTACAGTACTATCCCAGAAAACAAGAAGTTAAGGATAGTAAAAATACAGTTTTTTTCTGAAGACAAATATTAAGTCAGAAGCAAGAATTTTTGTCCTATTCTTGCAGTCCATACCATTGTCTTCTTTAGTGCTTCTGCTGTCTGTGTCATGGTAAGCTTTAATAAGTTATGATTGCTGTGTTTTCTCCACTTATCTGAACATAATAACAATGAAAAGCCCATTAAAATATGTATCTGACTCGCAATAATTTACAAATTATTAGGTAGTCATCTTCACCTACTTTAATGTACCAGTTCTTGTGTTTGCTTGCATTATTATTCCTGTCATATAGTTATAAACTCTTTGTTCCTACTGGGCATGCTTTTTGCCCTTTAATCCTTCAGGAAATTCAGGAATGGAAAAAAAACCCCAAACATTAAAATCAACCTGCTTACTTCTGTCCAAAGAAAAGAGCTAGCAAGAGATTCTGAGGCATTAAAGGCAAAAGGCAACTATGTCAGGCAAGGAGAGAACAAGAAAAAGTTTTTTATTAATGGATGTGAAGCATTCTATAGTTTTCTTTTTAATGCCTGAACAACTACAGATTTTTTCTCTACTGTAAGGCCAGTAAATTAATGAAAAAGTACATTTGCTAGGTTTTTACGAAAACCCTCTACCTTTTCATAAGAACAAATAAATTAAATGGAGGAAAACACAATAAAGTAGTACAAGCAAAGGAGGACTCCAGGGAGATTCTAATCTTTAATCAAGGCTGTAAGAAATCCCACCTGTTTGAGACAGAATCTCAGACATGCTTCTCAAGAGGCAAAAAAAATCCCACCTATGGGATTTTCTAGATCCTCATCTCCTGCTGAAATCTTTGCATGTTTAAGTATCGCTTCTCAGATATTAATCTCATAGTTTGTCCCATCCAGGCATATGTTGCATGGATTTGCAATCAAGTCAGGAGGGACTTCTGGAAACTCAGCAATAATCTGGTGTCAAATCATTAAAGAAATTGTGTCTCGGTTTCTTAATCTCCAAATAGAAACAAACTGGAGAAAAAAAAATCAGCAGTATTTATTGTCTTGTCTTACAGAAGTAAAATTTACTGTTACTAATTTACTTAATTGTTTTGGAAAAGTGCATGTTTTCCTGTGAAACAATAAGTGACCGGAACAAAGAACATTGCAAAAAATCCATCTACAAAAAAAAGGAGAGCTAAATTCACTGAAAAAACCCCAATTTATTCCAGGATACAATGTCCTCTTCCCTTGTTGCTCGGGAAAAATCTAATAGTTAATTTGCTGGAGAAGGTGAACCTGCAAACTTTAAGCAAAGTGGGAATGGGATGAAGGTAGAAGGTATACGAATTTAGACATCCTCTTCATAAACAAGCTCCTTACCCATAGCTTCCAAAGTAATTTTACCTATTCTTTCTTTGGACTACTGAATATTTAATTACTGTATGTGAAGTGGAGCAGCTTCAATGGAAGGGATTTATCCTGCCTTAAAAATCCGTACCTGATAATGGCTAAATCAGTCCCACCACCCTAGGCAGGAATGGAGGAAGAAGAGGGCGAAGCCTCCACAACCCTTGCACCAGTCTGAGTTTGAGAAGGAGTTTCCAGAGACGCTCAGCTCAGGGGCTGAATTTCTGTTGGGGACAGACAACCTGGGCTGGCCTGAAGGGAAATGTCTAACTCTGAAAGAAAGGTACACTTTATTATATGTGTTTGTTCTCATCGTTTTGTATCCTCTGGTGTAGTTGTTCATTACTCCATGTGCTTTTTTCTGTGATTCACCTTCTGAAACATGAGGTTTTCTTCCTGCATGGTGCAAAGAACATAAACCCTTAGGAAGGGCTGTGAATGTGTCTAGGTAACTGTGTACCGTAAAGATGGGCAGTGCATTGTCAGTCTGCTCTCTGAGACTAATTTCTCTTGACCAGTCTCAAATTACTCCGTAAGGACATGATACATGCCTGTGTTTTGACAGGTGGCAGTGACCCTGGCATCGAAAGATCCAGTGATGGGCAGACCATGCTAACAAAACTATACTTTTGGTTTTCCTTCTCCATCCAACTTGAGAGATCAAAATCAGTCTTTTCCAACCTCCTTTTTCATTCTTTGTTGTAAATGCTCTCCAGGTCAAATCATACCCTCCATGTATATTGTTGCAACCCTACTGGTTCCCCCATTCCCTTGGTGACAGCTGTGTAGTCACATTATCTTCATTTTATGTCAGCTGTGGCACCTAGGCAACCCGAGGACATCAGTAAATTGGATCATTGCCTCAGATTGCCTTAGACTGCAGCCAGTGTTACTTTGGTTATTTCTGCAAGGAAGCTTCCACTTACACCCAGCTGTAACTGGCTCTGCAGGACTGATAACAGCAGAAGCAGTAAAATCTTACATTTGTTACCACATTTAACAGGTATTACCCTGAATAAGTATCAGAAATGATCCTGCTTTGTAGGAAAAAAGAAACATTTTTAATTTAGGCACTTTGCAGAGCCACCTCCCTGTTCTCCGCCCCAGTACATTTCAAAAATTTGATGTAAGTTGACAGAAGATAAGAAGATTTAAAATAATGCCTGACACTTCATCCATAATCCTCACTGTGGTGCCATCTTCCTGCCCTCTTTTAATTTAGTTTAATACAGTGGCAGGTGGCAAGGACATGTTAAGTACCTTCACTTTAGATTTCCTGATTCTGTTAGACCACTGCGGTCATTTGCATGTCATTGGTATACTTCATAACAAGAAACCTACTTCCTCCTGTGTGTAAAGACAGTGAACAGAGCCACAAAGAATGAACAAATGAATTCTAAACTGTGGGTATGGGGTTAAGCTAGGGAGGAAATTAGATAATTGAAAGGTGCTTCACCCAGGTGAAGCAAACCAAGATAAATTTGAATGCCCTGTGCACAGATTTTGTAAGGGAAGTATTGAAGAGTTAAAATTCAGTTAAAAGAACCTTAATTGGACAGACCAGCTGCTGGCCAAAGCTGAGGTGATCAGCGATGGTGGTAGCGCCTCTGGGATAACACATTTAAGAAGGGGAAAAAGAGGGGTGAGAATATGTGAGAGAGATAGTACTGTAGACCCCAAAGTCCCATGGAAGGGACCCATGCTGGAGCAGTTCATGAAGAACTGCCGCCCGTGGGAAGGACCCACGTTGGAGAAGTTCATGAGTGACTGTCTCCCATGGGAGGGACCCCACGCTGGAGCAAGGGAGGAGTGTGAAGAGGAAGAAGCGGCAGAGATGAAGCATTATAGACTGGCGCAAAACACCCATTCCCCATCACTCTGGGCTGCTCACAGAGAGGAGGTAGAGAAGTTGGGAATGAAGTTGAGCCTGGGAAGAAGGGAAGGGTGGGGGGAAGGTGTTTTTAGATTTGTTCTTATTTTTCATTAAGCTACTTAGATTTTGACTGGCAATAAATTAAATTAATTTCCCCAAGTCAAGTCTGTTTTGCCCATGATGGTAATTGCTGAGTGATCTCTCCCTGTCCTTACCTCAACCCACAAGCCTTTCATCATATTTTCTCCCCCTGTGCTGTTGAAGACAGGGGGTGAAAGATCGGCTTAGTGGGCGCCTTGTAGACAGCCAAGGTCAACTCACCACATGCAAATATAGAGAAAACCCAAGATTCTACAGGAATATCTCCACAATAAGTAAATAAAGAAATAAATATAATCTCCATAGCAGCATGGATAGAGATATGTGAAATAAAAGAATTATTCAGCAAGACAGCAAATACAGTTCAAATTGGGAGAAAATATTTTCAGTGCTCTGTCCTCAAAACTTGTCTTGAAAGCTACTGGTATTGGTAACAGTTGCATGAAATAGCATCTCAATTTCACTACAAAGGAATGCCTCGGGCTAAAGAAAGCAAACCAAAACAAAGCGATAGTTTCATTTGGGGGAAATTCTTTTTATGTTAATCCAGATCAGGAACTTTCTTAAGATACTCAAAATTCTTTTCAACAAAATCAAATAGTGTGAACAGAAAAACATGGTATTTTTATGTAATGGGAAGCAGGGAGGCCTAAATCATGTCTTGGAAAAGCTTGTTGGATAGAACAAAAAAAAAAACCCCTCAAACCAAAAAAAACACTGTCTGTTGTTTTAAATACCAAGTGCTAGATTTACTAACATGTACCAGCTATTTCTCTCTTTTTCTCATAGTATACTACTAATAGTGTATCTTCTTTTCAATCTGTGATTTAGCTGAGTCTTATTTTTAGATGGCACAAAATAAATCTCATGTTTTGCTTTCTACTTTTTTTTGCTTGTAGTTGGCTGTTCTTTCAAACCCATGAAAAGCACGTTTCCAAATATTACTTGGGTTGTTTTTGCTTTCAGTTAAACCATAACCTGTCACAGTCTGATATTTCACATCAGAAGATGCTGCAGACTTTGAGAAGCATATGCGCTGATTCGTGTCCCAGTCCAGTTTTCTCTGGGAAAAGCTGAAGATTATAGTTAAATTAGGTCAGTAGATGGACTGAAAATGCAGAAGAAACTACTGAAAACACCTTTTCTAATTCTTCGGTTTTGATTAAGTCTACTGGTATAGAAATTAGGAGCAATAACAATCAGAGTTCAGAATACCATTTATGGAAAGTTTTGTGTGTATGTAGTAAGTGATATTTTTTATTTCTCCACTAGTAAATTAAAAAAACCCCAGCCTATCAATTATATTATACTATTGAGCTGAAGGCAGCTACATTCTATATACTTTTGAATATAATATAACATTAATTCTTTTCATCAAATCAAAATATGTTGAAATTTTATTATGATATGATTTCAGCTCCTACAAACAAGGAGAGAGCCAAGGGTTCTCCAGGCTGTTCCAGTTTCCTTGCTATCTATTTGGGGACAGAAGATACTACGTCCTTCATACTTGACCCTACATACACAGGTAGGTTGACTGTCTAAGAACTCATCTGCAATCTGCTTGGTTGCAAGCCAGGGGATGCTTAGCAATGTTGAAGCTATATGAAGTCTGTAGTCTAAAGTGGTCTACAGTATCAAGTATTCAAAGCTCTCATCAAATTCACAAGACATTTACTATTAAATACGGATATATTTCAGGTCTCTACACCTGTAGTGAGTTGCTACTTAGTGTTTTCCAGATGTTTTTTGAAATCATGAAGATTGGGCATTTTTTTCTAAAAAGGATGGTTAAATTATCCCAAAATATTTCTTTCTGAGTGTTTAAGCCTTAAGACATGCTCCAAAATGTGTGAAACTCATTATAAGATTGTGAGAATTAGCAACTTTCTGCCCTCGTTTGCAGTGAATGTGAAGGAAGAGCTGGGGAACACAGTGACTCATCTATACAAGTTAATTAAACATTGCCTGTGGAGCTCTATTATCTCACTCTCACGTTGTTAAAAGGTTCTCTGGCATGATTTTGCTCTGGGCCACCAAGGGCTCTCCTAGGCAGTGCCTGAGCAAGTCTGCGTGACCGTTCCTAATAGACAATTTGGATAAGGCACCTCTTTCGGATGCCAAAAGAGTTTAATAGTATCAATGCACCAGTTGGCCCCAGGGCCAAAGAATGGGCCCAGTCACTGCTTGAGTTGCTAGTTTCAAGGTGACCAAAGTGAGGAAGACTTGTGAAAACGTTTGTGGAAAAAGTATAGGGAAGAGCAGCAGCCTCATTGGGAAAATGCCTTCCTCAAAAAGAATAAACAAAATCCTCACTAAGGAAGGGAAAAAAAGAGATACATACTTACAAAGTTTACTTAAAGGTCTCTAGTCAGATAAAATCAACAACGGCAAAATTCAAACTGAGTTAGAACTTGCAAATGAACTTATACCATAAAACCAGTCATATAAATAAACAAAAAAAGACATACCACCTCCACCCCTGCTACACAATAAGGATGGAGCAAAGATTAAAGGCAGTGTCGGCATAAATCCAAATGTAAATCGAAGCTTTGCCTTTTTGCTGATAGCATTGATGAAAGCGGCTAGCCAACTGTCCCAGAAGATAATGGGAAAGACAGTAGGCAAATGGAATTACTAAGTCAAAGAATGAAGTAAAACTCAATTTGGAGATACCCATCCCAAAGGTCTAAAACCACTGCACACTAAATCTAGGTCAAATAGTAAGAATTGTTAATACATTTGTGAAGTTGATAACTGTACCTCTTGGCTAAAGAATTGGAATTTTAATACCTACATTTAAGAAATGGAGAAAAAGCTGAGTACAGACTCCTTTATCTGACTTCAGCAGTAAGCAGGATTTTGGAATATTTTAGACGAGACTGCTGAAAGTTATGGAGGCAAATAAAAAGGAAGTTGAATAGTGTGGGTCTATCATCTATGCATTGTGTAACACCACCTAGGTAAGGCCTCTGGTTTTCTAGGAAACGGAAATAAAATAGATCTAATCAATCCAGGTTTCAGCAAAACATTTAATATGATGCTGCATAGGAAATTATTAGTCAATAACGATAAATTGATAAAAGAATAGATAAAGGAGATGATGCTGGATTATAATGAAAAGCAAATCTTTCAGTCAGGAGAGGCTGGTGATGGAGCTCTTCTCAGGTCAGTCTTGTGGACAGTCTTATCAGTGTCTTTGTTCTTAGCTGTGCTAAGGAAAAGTTATGATTCACAACTTTGGGATGCACTGTCAATAAATAAGTCTAAGAATAAGATGCGTAAACAACAGAAGGCCTTAAGACTTAACTAAAGGCTGGAAATTGAAGAGGGATTATAATAACTGCATCCAAAAAAACCCAAACAGAAAACAACCTCTAACCCCAAACACTTACATATAATAGTTCATAGTTCATCATAAGGCAATTCTGAGTCATTGTCCTAGACAGCCATAAAAAAAAAAATTATAGTAGTCAGGAAAAATATGTCTGAAATAGAGATAGACATATCAGTGACATTTTACAAAACATTGGTGGGAGATTTCTTGCAGATCATTAACAGGATACTGCAGGCTTAACCGTATTCAAGAAAGATGTTTTCAAACCAGAACCGTCATGGAGAAACCTTAATTATGCTGAGGGGGCAGAGCATTATAGGAAGACTAGACTAACTTGTCTTGTTTATCTTAATAACGAAAAAGGCTGAGAAGAACATGGATGATACCTAATATCCTATTACTCTGTGTGTAAATGCAAAGAATGAGAACCATTTCAGCATAGAAACAACACTGTCACAGAAACAATATATTTAGGATAAATGTTTAATGACTTCTGAGCAGTAGAAAGTGATGGTCTGGAACAATATACCTAAGAGAGAACCAAGAACAAAAATTATTTGGATTTAAGCTTAAGAAAAGTACCACACTGGGTACTTACAGTACGGACTGGACTTGACAGCCAGTAGGATTTGTTCTAGTGCAATATTTATAGGACTGTCCTTTATTTCTACTCAGTGGCACCTTCTAGGAGCTATCTGAAGTATGTACCAAGCCTTTTTTGGACATCTCTGGGCTTCTTTCATGGAGTGTTTTTTTCATCACTAATAGAGGAGATTTACACTTCTACCCCACAGCTTTGCAACTTATTTTCTACAGTGGCCGCATCCTGCAAAGCATTTTAGGACAACAAGGATCTCAAGAGAGAAAATATTTTCCCAGAAATAATTTCCCAATTGAAGGAAGGGTGGGAAAATTACTTCACACCCACTGTAAATTCATTCGTAGTTCTGGGAAGAGGGTGAAGGTCTCTCCCTCCTACGGTTGAGGCACCTACAAGTAGGAGTCGGGAGGAAAACCAAATTCTTTTCTGCTGTTTCTCAGTGGATATTTTTTTACCAGGTCTAATATAAGAATGAACAGTTGCATAAATTCCTGATCTGTGAGCATAATCCCTCTAGGAACAGAGCTATCGCTCTCCACATCATTGAAATAAAAGCTCCATAACACTATCATTTGTGCTCCAGATTCTGCTGATGTATAAGGCCTATTAGATAGCAAATCTTAAAAATTATCTACTTAAAAGTTAATTCAGCTTCAGACTACAATAGCTCTTGTAAAGTGGTCCATGTAGGTTTGAAGGCCAGACCTCATTTCTCAGCCCCGCAGGACAAACTCTGAAGGGAACCTCCAACAACTGACATTTTATTTTAGCAAAAAAACAGAAATCAAGGATGAAATATCCTTCTGGTTTTTTAAGTCTGATGGCTTTTGTCACTTTTGAATCAAATCCTTGATGGTATTTAAGTATTTGTTTAAAAAATTTCCACTTCTCCCATTTTTAATTCAAAGTTATAAAATTCATTATTTACCCAGGAGATTAGCTCACAGCCATTCCATCCTATTTACAACAAAGAGAGCCTGTAATAAGTCCTTGAAACCCCTTCTAATCTATTATATAAATATTTATTTAATCAGTTTAAATATGCTAATTATTTACCAGAGAGACTAAGGCAACTTCTACAAAGTTGCTATGGATGAAAACATAGTTTTTGAGGTGTTTTTGAGAGTATCATGTACTTAATAGCTTGAAACAGTTCCCTTACAAGATGCTCAAATCTTTTTCGCAAATGTATATTTAGATTGCTATCTGTTTATTGTATTTCATTTAGCTATAATCTAAGGAGAGGTTTTTTCATGTATCTATTGATTACATTAATTGCTAACTAACTATTTGCTTAGAAGTGTATGTTCTGTGATTTCAATCGTTACAAGAAATGCTGCTCTTCACAGTTACTTACAATTTTAAACTAGTCTCTGCTTTCATACTACCTGTACTGGGTTTGCGTGGCAATGTTTTGGTAGCAGGGTGGCTACAGGGGTGGCTTCTGTGAGAAGCTTCCCCCATGTCTGACAAGGCCAATGCCAGCCGGCTCCAAGTTGGACCTACCACTGCCCAAAGCTGAGCCCATCAGCGATGGTGGTAGTGCCTCTGGATAACAGATTTGAGAAGGGAAAAAAAAATGCTGCGCAACAGCAACAGCAGCTGGAGAGAGGAGTGAGAACATGTGAGAGAACCAGCCCTGCAGACCCCCAGGTCAGTGCAGAAGGAGGGAGGAGATG
>JAOBAS010000057.1:14852575-14893634 GCA_025311575.1 Elanoides forficatus
TATCTGCATTCCAGTGAGCTGTTTTAAACAATCAAGGATGATAGTATACATTTCCATTTATTCACCTTGACTTTGAAACATCTGATTTTTTTTTTTTTTTTTTTTTTTTTTTGAGTCTTAGGAGAACCTTAGCAAGCCGACAGATGGCAGTCAGAAGGCCAAAATGAAAAGAAAACCTCAGGTTTCTCAGAGAAAGCTCATCTCTCAGTGAGCACATGGCATCAGATGCACTGTGTCTGAGGCTCCATGTATTATGGCACCTGAAAGCACCATTTTCCCTTTCGAAACCTCTTTGTTGGCGTGCCTCTGAAGTGGAGGACTGACTGAAGTGGGAGCTAAGGAAATCCAGCAGCTCTTTGAACAGCTGCAATGTGCACAGGTAGCAGACTTTCAGCCTAGTTTACGATGACTTTCTTCCAGTTCTCTGGAGCTCAACTCCATTCTTTCTAACGTGACTCTGCCATCACTAAACTAATGTACTGCAATGATATCTTCAGTCCTGATGGCTCTTATGGAAACAAAACAAAATAAAGCAAAACAACCCCCAAAGCAATACAAGGAGCTACAAGGAATGAAAACATCCTTGAAAACTATATGCATGTGCAGTTCAGTCTGTCTCCAACCCCTTATGGTCTAGAGTGCTCTTTGCCAGGATTTTGAAAGAAGTATAGCAGGTAAGGTGCCCAAAATGACTGAGCAGGGAATTTTTCTTCAACATTCCCTAAAGAACAACTTGGCAAGTGTCATTTCAAGCAGATAGTGTCTTTGCTGCTGTTTCTTACTCTTCAAATATCTAACAGTAAAAAAAATAAAGGGGGGGGTAGGAATGCTATTTGTTATATGTCACTGAGAGCTATTCATGATCTCTTTTGTTTAGGAGAGTGAAAAGGTAAGCGGAGAAAATAGGAGATGAACTGTACTGACACTAATTATTATTTACAATGATAGGAACTCTGGCAGATGATTCAGGTAGATCCTGTCATCTAGAAAAAACATTTCTCTAGCTCTAACAAACAGGCTTATATAAATGGCTTCAGAGAGCACCCAGGAGGTGAAGGAAGTACCTGGTAAATTGGGGTATCTATCTAGTGTCCTACAGGCAAAGGATGTCCGTAACCTCCCGTGGCAGCAGGACTAGATGAGTGCTAGTCATGTACCACCTACCTGGCTGTGACATGACCAGGAAAGATCTTCGGTATCCTTCTCCCACCCCGTGTCACCCCTGGCAATGGCCTGGTTGCAAGGTTGTCATCTTCTTGCAGCACATGGAAAATGTTGTTCTGTGAACAAACCCAGGTTTTGGGGACTTCCCTGAATTTTTATGAGAGTGCTACTTATTTTATTTTGTTGTACTGTTCTATGATTAAATGCTTAGAAGTTAAGATACCTATGTATAGGCATAAAAATGTATAAAGTGCTTTTTGTGATGTAACTAAGATTCGAAAGTGCTTATTGCAATGATTTTTCCGCAGGTATCTGTGCATTCTGCAGATTCATGTGTTTTGCTGAGGTAGGCGTAGGTTAGTGATCTCAAAGAAGGAGCCTGATGTCACTGAACTATTTTGCTAAGATAGCTGGAGAGACAGTTTTGTCGCCGTTTTCCTCTCTGCTTTGTGTTTATGTAAATGTTCCATTTGATGTTGCCTGGGTTTTAACAAGATAAATGTACAATGTTGTAATGTGATGCTGAAGGTCCATGTATAATACTAATTGTTTAAATTTTCTACTGAAATGTCCCTAAGAACTTAATTAGGTCTGCAGTGAGCTGTTCACCAGAGAATATTAACTCTGGCAAACAATTTCTTCTAAGTCTGTAAATTCATTGCCACTTGTGTTTTAAACTCAAAATGAAGAATGGGACTTTCTAAAAAAATAAATAAAATCTCCCTGTGATCCTGTGATTTACCTGTCATGCAAAGAATTAAAAGAAAATTTAGAACAGTCTCTCACATAACTTCCTACAAAACAGCAAGAGAAAACAACCTTCCCTGAAAAAAAAAAAAAGCCCTTAAAAACAGGTTTAAATAGGGTTTAGTAATTGTATTGCTCTTTTCCTTTTCTTTGTTTGTTCTTGTTTTTCGAGTTTGTGTGCAGACCCTGAAGCTCAATGGCAGATGAAAAAAGGTGAAAATATTTTGAGCTCATGACTGACCTTTTTAAGACTTTCTTTTTACTTCACAGAAGGTTCAGGACAGTGTCAGGATGCATCTTCACATGAGCACTCTGCAGGGATGTGAAAAACAGTGTGTGAACTGAGAACCAAAATAAAAACTTTTTCCAAAGCTTTGCTCCTGTAAGTGTCTCCTCAGGAGAGAAGACATCTACTTACCCTAAACATCTCTGCAAAGAGTTTTTGCACGTACCCCAACCTGAGGGCTCACGGCTAGCTTTGTGTGCTCGTACTTTTAATACAGCCTGCAAGAAAAATGGAGGGGAGAGGATGGGATAGGATGGGGTAGGATGGGATGGGATGGGGTAGGATGGGATGAAGTTGCTGTGAGGGAGCTCAGGCGTGGTACTAGCTGAGATGGCAGTTTCCTGTAACTGTAAACTAACCTCTTTCTATGCTCGGTGTCGGCTTTTATGGGAAACACTGTCAGCTGTTTCTACTCTTTCGGCTGCTTTGCGATAGGGTATCTGGGCTTAGCCAGCTGATGGCACTCACGTTTACCGGCACTAACATCAAGGCTTGCTGCTGGCCTTCTCCGTGTGTTGCCTATAGCAGGTGGAAGAGTGGTGATGTATTGAGCCTATAGTTCCTACTGCACCCACCTGACACAGGAGTAACTAACCACGACGGCCAAAGGGCCCTGTGCTCTCCCTCTCCCTGCACGGGCGCCCACGGTCTCCCCACCGGTGAGCTTCTCAGCCGCAGCCATGTGGTGCAGCCCCTCACTCCGGTTTGCACTTCTTCATCCGTCACCAAATGTGTTTGAGAGTATGGGCTTGGTAGGTATTCATTTTTCCTGGGTGCTTTTTGAGGGGGGCAGAGAGAGAGCTAATATTCAATAAACAGAGAAAAAGAAGGTTAAAAAGCACAGGCATTTTATTTTTGGAGTAATTTGTGTGTTCCTTCTGTCATGCCTTGATGGTGAAGAGAGATGTCTTTATAAAAAAATATTAAGAAGAATATCTCCATCAACTTCTTAGCTCTCAGATTTTGCTTCAAATTGTTTTTCTAATAATAGTCACCCAGCAAAGAGATGTTTGTACTTTCTGTAAGGCCAGTACTAGATAGAGATTATCAACTTTATTTAACATATAGATCCTAAAGAATCATGTTACTCTTAATCCACCAAAATAAAAATATTTTAACTGAACCGACTACTGAATGTTTCTGAACTTACATTATCTAGGGTATTGGCTATTTAATGTAAGAATGCTGATAGGCTTTTGGAATGAGGCTGGTTGTAAAAACAAGCAGAATAATTTCCTTCAACAACCTTCAATCTAAAAGTATTCATTTTTTAGTAATCTGAGCAGCTTCAGAATTCATACATTTTTTAAGTAAGGTACCAGGCGTGCCTTTGTAATTTCTGCTCTGACTACTTCATGACTCTCTGGACTCTTGACCTTGCACCCGCAGAGCTTATTAGTCCAGAGCAAAGCTCAAACTTTGTCTTAAACAGAATTTAAACAAACAAAAAGCATAGGAAAACTCTTAATAGCCGAAGCATTTCTATTAGTTTCACTCCCCAGGGCAACATCTCCGAGTTCTGGAACATCAACCCAAGGCCAGCTGGAGAAGTGCGATGCTGCCAACACATCTTCTTGGAGGGTATAGCCAGAGTCGATGGGAAATAGCCCAGCAAAATTACATCACAAATGACAGCTCAGCATCCATCCTAAATTCAGTGAATCTCAAATGAAAGACACGATTGTGTTCTCCAGCCTCCACTCAGTGGGCTATTTAGGAGGTGAAGAGTTGTGATTATACAGAAAAAATGCAGAGGAACTTGCAGCATTCATTATATGAGACACATTGTTATGAAATGGCTTACATTTTTTTTCTGATGCCAGTCATTAATCTCTCGCTCAGCTGAGAAATGGGTTAAAAAAAGTGTTCTAATAACAGCAAATCAGATAAGGGGTGGGTGTGAAGGAATCTAGTTACTCTGGATGATAAACTAAGCCTGTTACGGAGATTTTTTTTAGCGCTGACAGATTTCTGCCATCCTCTGTTTCACAACAATGGAAGACACACCAAAAACGCTCTGTGCTAGAATATCAACAAGTACAAAATCATTCGGAAATGTATCAGACATACAGGGACATATTTGCGTTGCCGATCTGTCTGGATGTGCCCCAAAAAAGCCAGTTGCTTGATGTAGGTGAGCCAGGGTATGGAGCTTAGCGTGACAAAAAAAGCCGCAATACAGTCAAAAAACAGGTGGGTATTTTGACCTTTCTTCTCCATTGGCCTTTATCCTACTTTTGAGCTTACTTTACTGTGGTGATGTTTTTTTTCCTTCTTTGGATTTTAATTAAACTCTCCGTAGGCTTGCTAGCTTGACACTTTCTTCTTTTTTGTTTTCAATTTAAGAATGAAGGAAGCCTGTTTACCAGGCCGGTTTTCCCCAAATCTCACTGCTTTATCTATAATTTAAATGTGTCATTAATGCACAATATCCAAGTAAAACTTTGTGAATTTTAATCAGGCGGGTATAACAAGCTTTCCAATTATTTTGGAGCTGATTATCACCCATTATGTAACATACACATGGTTCTCACAGCTGTGCAGTAATAGAAAAATCTTAGTTTGCATCTAAGCCTAACAGTATTTAGCGCTGAAGCAGATCATATTGAAAGTGTTTGATGTTGGCTGCCAGGTGAGAACTGGGTCCCTAGTAAAATGCAGAAGACATTTTGCTGCTGCTTTCCTTGCGGCCAAGATTTCAGCTTGTCACAGACTGCAAATACGAATTCCTTTTCTCTTTGCTTTTCCAATTTTCTTCTCTCACACAAATCAATCTTACACTCATTCAACTTTATTAGATTTACTCTCAAATCATTCTGCTGCAACTGAGAACAGAATCAGACCCAGCAATGCACTTTGCCTTCAAAATAATTAGCTGCATACTGTACAGTCCCCCATTTCTGTCCAGCTATATGTGCTGTCCGGAGAACCTATATACTGAATTTCCACAGGTTGTGCGACAGAGTCCTTTAGTTTTATATCAAGGACTACCCTGATTAGAGAGAGCCTTATAAAGACAAAGCACCACACTTGGATAATTCATGTGCATAGAATCCACATACAGACCCGAAGTTATTGACCAGGCAGAGTAAGTTTTTCCACTCATCACACTGTGCAGTTTTTTAAAATAAAGTGCTATTTGCTTATGGCTAAATCTTATATGTGACTATTGCATGCACGCTTCAGGCTGCATTGTCAAAAACTGGAACACCTTCACCAGAAAAGGATGGAGCCTAAGCACTAGGGCAATGACAGGTTTGGTTGTTTCGGGTTTTTTTTTTTTCCGTTTTATTTTGTGTGCCAGCAGAACTTTTGTCAAACATAGAGCACGTAAACACACAACAGCTTCCTTCACTGTTCCCCACACAGAGGTGTTCATAGAGGTGGAATACTAAGGAGGAATGTTTCTAAAGCCATAGACAGCTTCTCCATTTATTTCAGGTTTTGTTTTGCAGTTTGTTTCTTTTTTTGTTTGTTTTTCTTTTGTTTGATATTATGACAAAACATAATAAGAAAAACTTTTTTTAAGTAGTGTGACTATCAAACAGTATCCATCAATCCCTGAATCATGCTATTCAAAGTGCTTAAATCTACACTAAAAATAGAACAACAGAAAAGTACCCCCCATGTGGCTAGGGAAACACGTACCGATCGTCTAAATGTGACTGCGGTCAGATAGATAGTTATATCCTACATTTATTCCACATCCCAGTCTTTACCCCGGGGCATGTAATGGGGAGGGAAAGGGGAAAAATAATGCATTTTTTTCAGAGGATACCAGGGTATTTGGCATCCAGATGAATGAAGGAAAATGCCATCAGTGTCTGACAGGTCTCTGTAAGAGCAAATAAATAATAGCTTTCTTGATGCTTCAAAAAGAACTAAATGTGCAAAGCTCTCTTAAAATTTTATCTGGTCTGGCAGCTTCATTTCCATTTTGTGGATGTTTTGGCACATGTCCAGAGGGAGACACCATAATAAAGAGCAGATTGTAGAAAAGGACTTGAGCAAATTGTCAGAGAAATAAACATTTTTAAGCAAATAAAAATCAGTGCACATCCCAAAGCTCTATTAGCTTGTTATGCAGATACTGAGATTTCTTGACTTTCACAACAGGAGCACAGTCATTTCCTCCCACGCTGTCAGTTCTGGATTACTCCCACAAACATCCCCCAAGCTGCAGTTTAACCGCTCTCTACCCATCACTTCTCATTAAGAAGACCAAAATATTATAAGCTGTACTTTTCTCATTGTGACAATCAGGATGAACAAACCCCACACATCCATTATATTGGCCAATATCATTCAGTTACCGTAGAAATACCTAAAGCTAATTAATGACATAAATAGACTATAAGGTCTGTTTGCCAGGATACCAATTACGTTTCTGCCAGGGTAAATCAAACCCATGGCTATATGACAGTGTGCTGCAACCAGTAACTCTGCCCCAGCTCCTCTGCTTCTGCTAGCAGAGACTAGCAGAGAGCTTGGCCTGAATATGTTGTGGAGCTACAACACCGCTCCCCTCTCTTTCTAAAATCAGAAAGGACTTTTCCATTATTTAAAACATAAGTATGAGTTAGATGCTTATTTCATTTGTCTTAAAGATGTCCAGATGTAAACATAGTGTTGTTTTTTTCTTTTCTTCCCTGGCAGCCATGGTACACGCATTATTTGCAACTCCTCAAAGATAGAATCATACATAAAAAATAAAACTAATTTATTTATTCATTAAAGTGAATAAATTGTTTTTAATACTTCCAGGTCTGATTTAAATATTAATTTTGTATAAATAAAGTTTATTCTGAAAACAATGATATTTGTTGGTATTCATGTCATTTTTTTCTGCCTGAGTTCTTACTGAAATCATGTTGAAATTAATAAAGTTTTACTTATTGTTACAAGCTAAAACCAAATGAAAGAAGATTTCTTAATCCTGAATATATCATTTTAAAGCAAATACAGTTTTTTGGAACATTAAAATACAAGGGGACTCTGTAATCCACAGCAAAATAATGTTTTGCTCTGACTCTTAGAAAATAACACTTTCTGTAATACAAAGCGACAAACCATCTACAATACTGTCTTTTTATTCCCCTTTGGTTTGGAAGTCATCACTGTAAATATCAGCAGGACTCTCTGCACTTCAGTGCCTATTGCCTCACTTGTCTTACTTGCCTGACAATTGCAAATGATCTTATTTGCAGGATTTTAAAAGGGGGAAAAGAAAAAGTTAAATGCTTAAAAATAAAATCCACAACCACATTAATACTTTTCCAGGAAGTGTTAAAAATAGGGTTTGCTTTTATATTTATAAAAGGGATACAATCAACTCATTCTTAAAATAATAATTAAAAAAAAAAAACAAACCCAAACCCAAGAAAGCAAAAACCAAACCGTCTCTAGTTTCTACACACTCTGTAGTGACTACTGTGAAGCAACCGATACAGATTGGGTATATTCTGTGGTTTGACAGGTATCTACCAAGTTACATGTTAGATGATCAGACTGTAGTGTTACCCCGAACGGGGTCATTGTAAGGGCGGGGAAGGAGCAGTGTACATTACGGGAGTAGAAACGAAACTGGAGCTCTCAGTGAGGGATGGGGTCCTTCTAAGAACAAATATTCTCCGAAAGAGGTGAACTGCAGCAGGCATGGCCTTCAGGAATCAGGCTAGGCAGGCCAACAAAATGGATGGTGCTTCTGATATCAACATAGCTTTGTCCAAGCATTCCCAAGAAAGGTTAAAACCAAACAAACCAAAAGTCTAAAACTATACTAATGAAGCAAAAAAGTTTCCTATCTATACAGCAGTCTCTTCATTTAAAAAAATGTAAATATACAAATTCCAATGACATATAAAACAAAGTCGAAAACGTGAATGGGAAGAGACATGGGTAAAACAGGAAGACTGATGCTACAAAGAAATTGCAAAAACCGTATGTACAAGACCCTGTTTTTCCTCGTATGTTATCGATTGTAATGCATGTTTAACAGCAGCAGTCGAGGATGTAGTTCCAGGCACTGGACTGCAGACTCAGCTCCTACTCAAGGGGGTTGACGGCCCCTTGCATTTCGGTCACCAAATGACACTTGATATACTGGTCTCCCGTGGCAAGAGGGGCAGTATCGCACTGTTTGTGTGAGCCTCTTCGGGGTTCTGCTCCCTGTTAGTTTTTGTCTGTGGCCGCTGACCGTTTATAAGTGTCATAGGGATGTTGCAGTAGGTATGCTGGTTACCTATTGAGGTAAGCGGCAGGGTGCCGGTAGGAGGTACATCGTATTCATAGCTTCGATAATAGTGTTTCTGGCGCATCTGTGAATGATATGTGTTATGAAAGGTGGAGCGCAGGTCCGGATGGGCAGTGGCAAGAGCAGTGGAGGTGGCAGCAGCCATGGAAATTGCGGAGACTGTCTGCAGTTCCCCAAAGGGCCCCTGCTCACTGACATCTAAAACCTGCTCGTGTGTGATGGGTTCAATCCTCTTAAAAGGCATTTCGTACTGTAAACGTTTCCAGAACTTGGAATTTAACTTGTTGCATTTTGGTCCATGCCATTTAATGACAGTGAGGAGCTTGATGGTATGTTTCAGGGCCTCGACCTCCTGGTAGTTCATAACTCCTCGTAGTTCACTGCATTCAATCAGTATCACTTTGATTTCACCCGTGACTAACATGTTTCGAAGCCTCGTTTCCAGTTCAAAGATGCTCCAGCCTCTTCTTACCACATAATTTGGAGTCATGACGATGATCAGTCGCTTGCTTTGGTCTACACATCTTGCCACGTCTTCAATGTAGGCTACAAAATAAGACAATTGCCCAAAAATCAATCTAAGAAAACACTCTGCTCCCATAGACTGGGGAGAAACAACAGAGGCAAATCCCCGCTCCCAGAAGAGCTCACTGAAATACGTAAAAACGTCACTTGCAAACGTGCCAGCTTTGCTTGCCAGGACATGGTCCTGGGCAACCTGCTCTAGGTGGCCCTGCCTGAACAGGGAGGTTGGACAAGGCGACCTCCAGAGATCCCGTGCGACCTCAGCCATTCTGTGATCCTGCAAAACATCTATTCCCTCATGCGCTATGGATTGTGAGTGTTTGTTTATGAGCTGCCATTTTGTATCAATATCTGTATCTTTATTGGAACATGTGTGTCCATCACCATTTTTTTCTTTAAAAAGGTAAAAAGTCACCCAGGCAGGTAACAGAGCAGCAGCCGTGTGCTTCAGGGGCTCAGTCTCAAACCCAAAGGATACTCTAAGGTCTACTGCAGGGTTAGATTCTACTTTTCCCTTCATGCCCCCACCACACACATTCACAAACCCGGTCTTGCCTCCTGAAAATTATTGTTTAATTTGCTGTAGATTTAAAAAACATCCATGTGATCATTCGATGTTGTGCTTTGCCTATACCAAGCAACCTTTCTTATCTTTAGTAAAAGATACTGATCTTAGCAGCGGTCTGTATGGTTACACTGAAGTTATGAAGAATGCTAGAGCAACTTACAAAAGAATTACTGTACCTGGGTTGTAATACGTGAAAGAAACATGAAAAAAATCTACTTGTACCAGCTGGAATCAGTTCTAATTTTCAGTCTCTGAGAATGATCCAGTACCTCCACTACCCATTTATCAGCAGTGGACACTAGCAGAATTCACTACTTTGCTCTACTGTAGATGGTATTACTAACCCTTGCCTTAGTCCAAACACAACTTTTTCTTTCCTGTCTGAATTTCTGTAATAAATACTTAGAAACATGGCTATCTTTCCAGGCAAATTCTAAAGGAATAGAAAACAAAGACCTCTGTATTCATTCCTAGATAGTCAAGCTCTCAGAAAATCTGTGAAAAAATGTTAGTCTCTTTCATTTCCTTTACTTACGCACGCCCTTTCTGCACTGTCTCCCCTTCAATCGACATAATACAAATACTAAAAAATAATCCTCTTATCTGGCAAATACACATTAAGTATGTTTGGAGTCCTATCTTCACCATCCTCTAAGACACGGGGGGAAAGGTGACATTCTGAAGGAGTAGATATAGAAACGATACTAAAACAATCATTGCAACTGCTGCATTTGCTGTTTAGGAAACACACAAGCATGAAGACATGACTTACTTCCTGTGGGAATCAAATCTCTATCTGGTATGAACAACTTGTATCCATAATGCTTTTCAAGCATATCTGGTAGGATCTCAAGAGCAAATCTTTCTTCTTCTCCAGTTTCTTGATTCCACTGGTCAGGATCCACTTTGGTATAAGATAGATATGCATCATAGTCTTTGTTGTCTAAGGAAAGAGAGGAAGAAAGTAAGTTAGTTTATCCATTATTCTTGCAGATTTCCTAGATAATTCTCCAGGAATTATTTCTGGGACAATTTCCCAGGAATAGGAAATTGTTTAGATAAAATGGCAAGCCTTCGCCCAGTCTCCAGGTATGAATCCATTCACCTTTCCTGTTTTACCTGGTAGAGGCAATCTTTATTTACACAGATGCAAGGGAGAAGGGATCCATATCCACACACTGAAGTCAGTTTGTTCATAAGCATTTGTGTCAGGCTCCGTATGAAGGAAATCCACTCAACTGTGGGGTGACAGCTTGGGAGCACAGAAGAAAAAAGTTGCTGAAAAGAATTTGAATCCTTCTCTAGCTTTCAAAGGGAAAAGAAAAGTATGGAAATATCTAAGCTAATGTGCAATTGTCTCTGTTGCATAGTAAACACGTTTCAGTCTTGCCAGATTTCTACAATAAATTTAGGGCCTGGGGCTGGAATGTTCTAAGCATATGTGTAGCTTACTTGTAAAACTCATTAGCTTTCCAGGTCTGAAATTATTGCCAAGCTTAAATCTTTGCACCATCAGCTCCTGATAATGCAGTTTAAATCTCTTGAATTCTGTGTGCTTAAATTTGCAAATTTAATGTTGCATTAATGTACATTTTGTTACTTAACAGTGTGTTATTTCATTTCAATATGAGAAATAAATGTGCCTGTTTCTTAAATGTGCTTGGTGTGCATATTTGAAAGGCTGAATTAAAAGAGCCATCATTAATTTTCATTAGGAGGTCAATAATGCCAAGTGCTCTGGAACTAATTCAGTGGAATAAGAGGTCATGTTTTGACTTTTGTTGTGAAGAAAGCAGAAAAAAATCAATGGCAAGAGTAATGAAATGTTAACATCCTTCTAACTCTCTCGACAACACTATGCACAGGCTATTGAGAATATCAATTGCTTGTAAAAGAGACTTGTTTGAATACTCATCTGTGTGTCATAAGTAACGTCATATTCAGTCAATGCTGACTTCAGTTACTTACTGAGCCAATCCTTTCCTCAGTTTACACCTTTCTGTACTCTAGTAACATTTTTTGGAAAAGCCTGACAAATGCAGGATAGGTGCACAGAGTATAAATGAAATTAATGAAACGTTGCTAATCTTGAATACTCCACTTCCTCTTCCTGAGGAACCATGTATACTATGCTCATTGACTTGCTGATGACAAAATTAAAATGGTAAAACTGTAACTAATTTCAAACTTTCCAAACCCATGAAGTGACCATGTGCTCATTCCCTCCCCTACAAAAGACACTTTTTGTGTATTACCTATGGGATTGTTATATCCCCAGAAAACAAAACAAACAAACAAAAACAACAAAAGAAAGAAAAAAAAGAAAAAGAGGAGCACTACCTTCTATGGTCCACTCCTCCCATTACTTTTCTTCCGAGTATTTGTGAAACCATGATCCCTAACAATAGACAAGCGCTAATGCCTTTGACGATGCCTTGAAATAATGCTGAATGGATCAAGTATGAGGTAAAGGGAGATTACATAGCAGGTTTTTGCTTCTACAGTAGGACAGTGTTAACTCAGCAACCAAGTTAACACACAGAAAGGTCAAGAGATATATGGGGAAATTATGACAGCCGACAAAATGATGATGAGGTAATGCCATTTTCTGCTGTCACCTTAGTAATGGTCATAACCATAGGACATGCTCGAGAGTGGTGTTGCTCTGTTGGAAGTCTTTGAGTAAAGATGAGAATGTATCATTTCTCAAAGGGATAAATAATAAGAATTAATACAGTGTTTGAACTGTTTTAAAGGCTCAGGGTATTGTCTGTTAAGATGGTTTGCACATTCTTATTTAGAGGGAAAATTATTCTTGCTATCCCACTGTTTTCTTGCATACGTAATTATCGCACTGATGCATTTATTTGAAATATACATTTTTCATACTGCGGAGGCTCCAGCATTTCCACTGACTACAACTGCATTACCCGTTATTGCAGGGACCATTCATTTCCACCCTAGTTCCCTAGTTTTGACAGCATTTGAGAGGCAAAGAATGGCCAGGATCGAGGGTATGTCTACATAGAAGGGTTCAGGCAATCATTAATTTATTCAAACTCCAATCTGGCAAGATATGTAGTCTGGTTTGGGAAGCTGCTAGATGCATTAGCACAGTGGTTTCCCTGAGCTATTATACTCCCCATCTGTCAATTTTTTTAAATTTTGTTTAATGAAAAGTAAAAAGTTCAGTTTACAGCAGAATTACCTTATGTGGTAATTTTGTTATCTGATGGGCTGACACACTGACATGAGCAGACAATCTGCAAAATGTGAAATGCCTGGGATACACAGGGGATGATGACATATGCCTTTGTTTTACTTCTATGATATTTATGTATTAGCCTGCTTTTAGTTAACTAAAATTATTTGGGTTACATTGCCAACTCTGTGAAACATTTCAAGAACTACAGCAGGCAGATAGCTATGCAGCCATCTGAAGCTGTCTTTTCTGTGATGTGATCAAAGAGCAATGGCATTATCTACGATTTTCTCTAATTGTTATGGATAGTCAAAAAATGTAGAATTTCAGTTGTAATGAAAAATGTGAGAACTCATAAAATTGTTGAAATCTCCCGTCCCCAGGAAAGTATTGAAACACACAGTAGGTAACGTCTCTGCGTGTTGTTCTTCTCCGTTAAATGGTCCCACCTACTCCTGCTTGTAATGGGTGGGACTGATGCCTACATTCTCAAGAACGTCTCTGATCTTAATTCAGGTTTTTTAACATGCTGTCCCAATGGACTGAGGGGAAAAGATGGGAGCCTGCAGACATCCAGATCTTACAGCTGAGTCAAACTCTGGGACCTGGGGCTCATATCTTGCCAGACTCTTGGCCATGTCACACGGAAGCAAGAGGCTGTCGGCTTTGCTCTCAAGCCCTTTGCTCTCAGGCTGCTTTCCACGTAAGCCTTCCTTCGAGCAACACTTCCAGGAGTCCCCAGACTCCCAGCAAGCATGCAGGAAGTCCATTAGAGCTTTTTGTTTTCTTGATCATTCACTGGAACAGGTATTTTACCCGTGAAAATATTTGGTGGCAGCACACCTGCCTTTTCCAAGAAAACAGAATTTCACTAGAAAACTCCTGATCTGCTCCTAATCACAAATCAATTCATAAGGGACTTGATATTACTGCTTATATTATTATGTAGTATGATAATTACAGATTTGGCTATGCAATAAGTTCAGATACTGGCTGGATCTAATTTGCAGTGTCAAGAAAAAAGGGCAAAAATCCAAATTCAGACCAAAGATGGTGGCAAACTAAGCTTTTCTTTAAAATGAAAATGTCCTCATTCCCCTCCATCAGCAAACAATTAAGTCTTCTATCCAAGCATCTTCAGAACGAAAATGTGATTGATTGTTGCTTGGACTTTGGCTTTAGATATAGATTATGCCATTTCAAAGATTTGGTTTTTGCCAGGCTCCTGTGCATTAGCAATAAACTGGAATATAGTTACTACCTGTTTCTTCCCACACTTAGGAAGAAAAATACGAGTTAATAACCAAAGGCAAGGATGTTGATCATTTCATCTGAAACTTTTTTTCTTTCCCATGGAGATTGAAAACAATTATCTGCATATACTTTTGTAACTGAAAGCAGTCCTATCCTATTAACCATTTCAAGATTCTTTTTTTAGAAACATATCAGAATAAGTTCATCTTGCATTGCCTCCAGGTATGTTGCAGAGCTGTATTATGTAACAGCTGTCCTTTAATTTAGCGAGCACAACTGGGTGTGACATACAATATCGTGCAACAGCAATACTTTGAAACATTTTGGTGCATTAAATTTCCTCTTCCCATTCTTTGTGAATGGACAAGTAATCCTCTCCATTTACATGGTTTGTAGTTGCTTTCTGCTGCCTACAGGTGATATACAACTAGGATGGAGCTCTTCAACTCAACAGCCTCCGTTTCAGTGAAGTTTTGTTGTATTCATTAATTGAAAATATTGAAAAAAAATCTAAAGCAGACCTTGCATGGCCAAATTCAGCCAGACTTGATATAAAAAAAATCTTTGTTATTGTACTGTAGACAACCATGAGAGCACGTGGAAGCTCTGGATCAGTTAATCACAATGGGGTCAAATACAGCCCATGCTCAAAGGTATGATGCGTTCAGTCCACAAATGTTTCAGTCAGCCCAAAACCACCAGTACTGCAAGACTCGGGTCGAAACAGACTGTGAGGTACAAACTTTGCCATATCATTTCAACTGTTCTGTAGAGTTGAAAGTGAGGACACTGGGTAATGGCCATGGAGCTGTGCTCAGCCACAGATCTGACAAAATTGTTTGGCTCGATCTTATGGGTAAACATTGAGGGTGAAATTCCAGCTTCATTAATAACAGACGGAAACTTTACTTCATATAGCGGCCCAAGATTTTAGCCAAAACACCTGCTGCACCATTGCTACTTGCATTCTTTAATGCTGTCCCTTCCTTTCGGTACTCATCCAAACGTAGAACATGTTATCATATTCCCCATAACTTTCTACAGTGTTAGTCCAGCAGAAGTGATATAAACTTCCAGGGCTTGAAGTTGTAAATGCTGCTTGCTATTCCAAGGATGTGCTCAGCAGCAGTCACTTAAAGGCTCAATGTAAGCATGAAATGAAACCCAGACTTTATACGCATCTACTTTGTCACATGCAAATGGGATCTTTGGGTAAGTAAATTGCTATCAGACATCTAAGAACTCATCCGTATGCATGCTCTTTTAGCAGCTACACATGAAGAAATGGTAAGGTGGTGCCTACAGAAAGATAGATGAAAATTCCTCTTCTACGTGGACCAGCAAACAGATTCAACTTTGAATTTGTAATACAGGTGTACGTTTTCTAATGATTTCCATGCACTCCAAGAAGCCAGAAGTTTGGGCCTTTTATTAAACCTTAAACATTGCAGATACTTCTCCTAGTGGAGGACAGAAGTATATATATGGATGAAAAATCAAAAATAAAAAAAACCCTTCATAGAGTCAGTTTTTTTCTTATCAGTCATGCTCAAGCAGATGACAAACTCTGATTTTCAGCTGGCATGATATATTTTAGCACAAGACAGATTAATAGATCAAAATAAAGAGAAATCCCACAACGTCATCTTTCACAGTGAATCTTATCTAATGAAGCTGTAAGACCGAGACACCAGGGTCAGCCTCCGCCTCTGTGGATGCTGAAATCCTCCAGAGGAATTAGCAGTGCCTTCAGAAACATCCAGTGCACTGAAGGCAGCTGCCCACGCGGAGGCTGCTCCACAGCGAGATGTAGCCGGCAACACGTCTGGCTTCAGCACATCTTCCATTTCTAGATCAATAGGGGACTGGACCGCTGGTTGCCTTCCTTCGCCAGAGCACGTGCCAGCCTAGTAGAGACTCGGATACGTGTTACTGGAGTCTAGGAGCAACGCGCCGATTTAACTGAGTTTCAGGATTTCAAGTGAGGGTCTTAGAAATGACAGACCAGATCCTCCCAGTGCTGCAGGGAGTCGAGGTCAAGCAGATGCAGGAGGCTTTCCTCTTTAAAAAACGTGCTGTGTTCAGGAAAGGTTGCAAAGTACTGGGCTTTCGAAATTTCCCAGAGACCGCAGTTGCTTCAAAATTATAATGACTGTGGCATTTCATAATCTGTATTTGTTTCATTATCTGTGGGACCACATTTAATGTACACATCTCAGTAGTGTTCATCATCCTTAACATAATGAAAAATGTAATTTAAATGCTTCGTTGAGTAAAATGCCCAAATCCTAAGTCTTTCAAAATGCTTATACTTTTCCTCATGCTATTTACCATTGCATATGAAGCTCAACATAACATTTTCTTTTATTTTTAAATGTCAAGCCCTTTTAATGTTAATAAAAATTAAGAACTACCAACATTAGATTTTTCTGTGGCAAAGTATTTGTTAAGTGTAGCATTCCTAGTGATAGTTCATATCCTTGTGCAGAGTGGGTAATGGTGAACTGGAGGGAGGTTTTGTAAATGAAACACTGGGGAAGAGGTTAAAGAAATGTAATCAATTCTAAACAGATTCTGGAGTATTCTTAGCATACCATAGACCAGAAAAAAAGGGTCCTTTGTCCCTAGTAGGCACATTTATAAAAATATTAAAGCAATGGACATGCGTTTCTTTTTTGCTTTTTTCCTCCTTCTTTTTCTACTTTTTTTTTTTTTTTCCCCATTAAGCCACATTGAACTTTGGAAGTCTAAATAACATGAAAAAAGTAAAATAAATACCAATTTTAAATTTGATTTTATAAGAACATCTATAAAAATCCCAAGATATCAATGCTGCATTTGACATTTCTTGAAAATTAGGAGTGATTCCCAGCAGACAAAAATTCAGTCAAAAAATAATACAATGACATGATTTCAAGTGTGAAATAAATTCTCTCTGTAAGCTATATTTTCCCTGGTTTTCTGTAATTACAGCTACAGTTTGTCATTGATAGATACATAAAATAGAATATTACTTATTTAAACTGAATAACCTATTATTAAAGTTAATTTTTTCTCTTATATTTAGTCTGATTTTTTATTCCTAACTAAATGAAGAGCACATCTCAAATGTTTCTCAGTCATTCTCATTAACATGGAAGTTTAAATTTATTACTACTACTGAAGACATTCTACTTTCAATATAAAAAAAAACCTGATGAAGCATTAATCTTAGAAGTTGTTCGACAGATATGAAAACTCAGAAATCCTTATAAGAGCTTCATAATATTAAAAAATTACGAAAGTTAAAAGATGGTGTAGAAACTATTCTCTTGGTTGTAATGAATTATCTGCAGGTCAAACACCAAAATAAGAAAAAACATATTATTAGTAGATACTGAAAGACTACCTAGTTGGAGACACAGCATAGCATGGTAGTTATCTATGAAAGACTGCAAGAAACTAGCTACTATTTAAAAAAGGAGAAAGCAGGAGGAGGCACTAGTAAAGAGTGTCATGTAACCTCTGAAAATGGAAGAACATCTTTTTTTTTTTAATACTAAAGAAATTCCTTGAATAAAAAGTGTCAAGAAGTGATGCTCTTATTATGGTCCTAATTCAACAAAGCAACTAGCTCTAGCTACCTGTATAAAATACACACTTAATTTTATGCATATTCCTTAGCGCTGTTGATCTCAGTGACAGTACTTGTATCTTATCATTGGGTTAAGTACTTTGAAAGCTGAAGCTAAGACAGCCTTGATCTAGGCAAAAGCAGTGAAAAGTTAAGTAAATCATTATAAATATAAAAAAAGCTCAAGGAAGAAATGGCTTGGAAACAGACTTTCAATCTAAGATTCTTGAAATCAGATGCCAACATGCTGTGTTCATCTCACCTTCCTCCAAGATCTGCAATGTTCTTTGGCCTTTGATAAAAAACCTTCAGAGCTTAGAACCATTTGACAGAGGTGCTGGTTGAGGAACAGGAGATATCTCAGTTTTCACTGATTTACATACGGTAGTCTTTTTTTTTTTTTTCTACTTTACATCTGGACTTTCTAACCTATAACAATCTTCTAGTTTGGAGTCTAAATATATTCCTGGTGATATTGTTATTTTATTTTGTAATATATATATATATTTTACGCATGTACTTTAGATGTTATAAAATAGGAGAGAAAAAAACCAGTTATTTTTCTTTCAATTAGTAAGTTTCAAGGAAAGAATCTAGAAAATCCTATATTCAGTGGAGACATAAATTGAGATCTTACTGTTTGAATCGCATTTCAGATGTAAATAAATAACATAAACAAGAAGTTAAGAGAAGCAGTTCTTCAACAATAAAATTGTAATTAAATAAGAGGAAAAACCCTTTTTATAAGCAGTAATATTTAGAAAGATGAAAGCTGCATTTTTCTAAAGGTGATTTTAATAGAATTTGAAATTGATATTCATGGAGCAGGATTTCTTATTGCCACAATTTGCCACTAGCCAATAAGAATACATATGCAGTGGTGAGGCTGCTGTTGCAAACTTATTCTATGGGTCCCCAGGGAAGATTCTGTAATTGCAAAGTCACTAACTTCAGCAGTAATTTCAGTCTAGCTATACCTGCACAGCATATTCATTAACACAAGTGCTTTGGCAGTGCCTAAACTGTTGGTAGAAGTTATATTTGAAAGTTAGCAACTAAGTCGCACTGAAACATTAAGAATCTCAAAGCGTTGCCTTTCCTTGCTGCTAAGAGGTTTACTGGAATGAAACCCAGGAAAGCACTAAGAAGTGTATCTTACCTGCTCTTGTCTTGTACAGTTAACAAGATATTATCTGGACAATCCCATAGGTCTCTCCATGAACCCTGCTAGTCTTTTGCAGCTAAATAACAGTAAGGACAAAAATCATGATTACCTAAGGACTCCCAGGTGCAACAGAGATTTCAAGGCAGAAACTGTTTCATCAGTCTCCTGATTCGAGCATTGATTTGCTTCCCCTCAGCGAGCAGTAGAAACTCATCTCTTAAGAAAGTGCAACCAGCACAGCCAAGAAACAGCCACTATCAAAGTCATGTACCAAATCCAAACAAGATTTCCTGAATTTAGAGAGCTCAGCAGTGACACGTTTTGAGCACGTTAGGAACGCTTTTTGCTTTTTTTTCAGTAATGCGGGGAAAACAAACAAACCAACAAAAAGCAGCAATCTGCAGAACTGAAAGTGAACTTTCAGAGTTCAAGTGAAAGTTCAGAGGAACTTGCCAGCCCCGGCTCCCAGTTGCCTTCCCTGCCCGCACCCCAGCTGCACCGAGGCTGCGTCTTCCCTCAATTCACCAAGGTGTCCTTGGCAAGGAAAGCTGAGAATAAGATCGGGGACACCACAGAGAGCTCCTGTCCAATACTGTAGAAAGAGCTGATGGGACCTAAAGGAGCCAAGGGTCATCGTGACGGTCATCATATTAGCTGCTAAGCAACGTTCTCACTTTCTAGCTATCAGCTACCTAGGGGTTTTTTGTTCTTGAGCCTAAAGCTTGAATTCTTGGCAGCCTAGCTGTGAGAAATGGTATTTATATAAATTTCATTAGAAAACCATTTACAGCACATTTGTTCAGACTTTCTCTTTAATTGCAACTTTTTTATTCTTATCAATTTTAATGCCAGCCTCTTAGTGTAGAATGTCTTCTTTTTTTATGATAGTGTTCGCCCCCTGGTTATTAATTCCTTCATACAAAAACTTCCAGGAATTTAAATGGTCACTAATGTACCCAGGTAACGGTAGGGGCTGGTGCATGCAGACTGTTTCTGCTGCTAACTGTACCATATGGTCTTTTCTCTGAAACTGGAATCTGGAATGTAAACACAATAAATACGTCCATGTTTTTGAGTAATTTTGCCTATCTGACCATGTCCAATGGTTTTCAGCCTGTCAGTCGTAGACTTCTAGATTTATCTTTACTATACCCTAAAGCTGGAAACTCTCAGGTCTTGAAATGGCAAGAAAAAGTTGAAAATAGCAGTTTTGATGACTTTGAGCCTCCTGTCCACTTAAGGCAGCATCGTCAATGGTGCTGCTTAGCCAGTGGTCACACTCCCCTCTCCACCCTCGCTGTGTCTGCCGGGGCTCTCATGCCTGGGGACTGATCCTTGCACAATTTGATGAGCAGGAGCAGTCTCACAAAGAGAACGTTGTGGCAGGTAAAATCCTGGGAAAATTTCCATAGATTTTAGGGGGCCTGGAAGTCAGCTCATAAGTAAGTAAGCAAAAAGCGGATTTTCTTTTACAGTGGTATTATCTCTTCTGCTACAAGTAACCTTGCAAGGTCACAGAGTGCAAGGTAGAAAGAAGTCAGGGCATGTATTGATCGCAGGTACTTGTAAATGTTTACTTGCATTTTTACTCTTCTCTGTTAGTTAAAGTATGATAGTTTGTAGATCAAGCCATTTAAAAACTGGGAAAAGCAGCAAGGGAACATCCTTGGAAAAAAACCACCCATAAACAGTAACTGCTAAAACACTCAGAGGATGATCATGGTATAAAATTTCTTGTGTTGGAGCTCAATTACACCAAAATAGATGAAATCATCACTTCTAAAAGTGGTTTTCACTAATAATGTGTTAGTTCTTAAAGTGCACTTCATGGACGAGGCTTTTTAAAATAAGCTTTTAAGTTTAGAGCTGCAAATCTAAAAAGATTGCCTGATGTTTAACAATGATCAGCCCTAAGAAGTTCCCAGCGAAGCACCTATTTCTGAAGATGTTGTTGTTTTCAGAATGGTACTGGACATTCCTTTGCATACCACTCCAAGGTATCATCTTCATCATGTATGCGGGGAGATCTTGAACTGAAATTCTCCACTTGAATTTGGGAGTTTCTGACCACCAAACTGGTAGGGGTGAGGAAGCCTCACCAAACCTGCGGGTGAGGAAGCTACTGCTTTGCCAAGGGTCAGAGTGTTTTTCTCGCCCCTGGGCTCCAGCTCCCAGGAGGATCTGTCAGACGTTCCCAGTGAGATCCCCCGACTAAACACCGGCACGTCGCGATGCTCCACACCGAAGGACACGACAGGGTGTCTGTCACACAGTCCCCTGGTGTGGAGTCAGCACAGATTGGAAGGAAAAGCGGTAAAATGGGAGCTGGATTTGATTATATCCCAATTTAGTAGGAAAGGCAGGGAATTAACCATGAAAACAAAAAAGGGGGCTTTGATGCCCATTCCCAGGAGACAATAAAGGCAAGACTGAGCTAAAGTGTTTGCAGGAGAGAGAAGAGACCAGAAGGATAGTCTAGTCCCCAGGAGGAGAGAGAAGATGGGAAATTCAAAGCTGCGAGTTAGAGAAATGAGGAATCAGCAGCTGCGATCCCTTGCTTAATCTGCAGTACCCCTACAGAAAGTAATAAATTAAGTTGCATTAGCTGTAAGGGTTAGATACTTTGTTTTCAACTATATCTCACAATTTACCCATACCTCCCACAGAAATCCATAAGCTGGCCTGAGAAAAACTGATGTGTCTAAGGCTTGGGAAAGGAAAGAGGAATTGTGATGAGATTTGACATCCTGAAGGGCTTGTTCCCTCATCAGAAAAGAAATGAAGCGGTGCATTTTAAAAGAGATTTTCAACTGAAAATTTTAATTGGACCTCACTTTTAAAGTGTTTCAGATCCTCTCTGTGTACAATATAGTGCACACAAAAAAGAAGCCTGTGATATTTTGATGTTTGCTTATCTACATGCTGTCCCGAAGTATGACAGAACATGGCGTAAATTATGAATAGCACGTGGGTGCTCTGCTGCTGCACTGCAGGAGATGCGGTTAGAAGATTTTTAGAGTTCAGCATTTCGTGTCTGTCAGTAACAAACCAAGCCAAAGGAAAGGATCTGAATATATGCCTGCAATTTATTTCTGCACAAGCTGTGGCTTGGTCTTCTGTGGGGCATTTTGTCTCTGTCTTCTTGCTTTTGCAACAGTGTAAGTGAAAGAGAGTAAAAAGCTCAACTGCAACATCTTCTTCGGCACAATGGGGTTTATCCATGTTGCTAGTACATTGAACACAGTAGAAGCTACAGGTTTCCATTAGGAATCTCCACGTAGTATTTTTCTTCTTATATTACTGCGGTTAAGCACCCAAGCTATCAGTGCTTGCAAGGAGAATTCCTGCTTTATCTTCTTTGACAATGATCTTTGCTCAGAAGGATAAACTGAATGGATATTGATTTTCCTCCTTTTGAATCCCAGAACAGTATCCTTTAGAGGTCGCTTTTGTGTTGTTTAAAACGTGTGATTAAAGTATTGTCGTACCCAGGTGACCAGTGTTGGGGATGGGAGGAGAGAGAGGCAAGCATGTAGCACCTGGTAGAGCAAGTTTGCAAATTAATTGGACTCTTTTGAGATAACAATAAATGACAGCTGTAAAAGTAAGAATTACTGATACTGAGAGAGAAAACATTAAACTGCATCTACTCAAACAATCAATAATTAAACTGTCTATTTCTGCGGAATATAATATGACTATTACGAAATTCACACAATTCATGCAAGGAAGCATGCCCCTTTAAACTGGGGGCTGCTTTGTGGAGAAGAGAGGATCTCAGCTCCTGACAAAAAAGGTGTCTGCCAAAATCCGCCGTGAGTCACAGTCCATCTGGGCCTCAGTTTCCTCCTCTGTAAAATAAGTAGAATAACCTGATTTTTTCCCCCCACTGAGCTGCTATATTAATGCATCCTTCTTGTAAATCCAGTAGAAGGATACAAAATGTTCTAATGTTCTTGGGCTTGTTGTTCTGAGCATCTTCTATTTTGAATCCTTGTGCATTTTTAGATGGGAGGCAGAAGTGGGTCATTCCCTAGTGATCTTATTATGGAAATCTTTCCCTTATATAAGGACCTCTAATTCTGCTGCCACTCTTCTCCCTTATCAATGAGAGATTTGGCCAGCACTTGTTTATCAGTACGTGTTTATTTTAATATGTCACAGTGGCTTCTGCCCACAGGCTATTACCTTGAACCGTAAAATAACTTTTATTAGTCTTTCAGTAAAAAAGAAGGTCCTGTCATCAAAGACGTAGTGGTAGCACAAAACATCAGGAACTCTGACCCAAGAAACCAAACCAAATTAATCAGAGTCTGCAGCTCAACCCAGTTCACTGTTCAACAGCAGTTTTGATTAGTAGGGCTAGAGGCAAAGAAGACCTTTTTTCTTCGGTGCTTAAAAAGAGGAGGAAAGAAAAAGCACGTATACATTTGACACAAACCGGTGCATACATTGCGGATTACTTTTGTTTAGGCTGGGTGTCCTTGAATCACAGAACAACTTTAATGACCATTAGCCGCTCTCTCAGTGATTAACTAAATGAACTCAAGAAAATGAACTGCTGGGTACATTCCCAAACACTCGGTACAGTTTATTGAAAGTGATCAGTTTAAACAAGCAGTAAATTGAGATTCACTTCAACCTCTACCTATTCGGCGAGTACAATTAGGGAAGACAATCCCTAGCTTATGGAGGAGTGAAGGTGGCTTTTGGTACTGACAGAAAGTGAAAATCTTTAATGCATCAACGTTGGTAATTTACATTCAGTGTTGGGAATAAAAATCTAAAAGACATGGGTGTCTTCTGGAGCTCCAGAGAGCAGCACGTACATCAGCTCAGCAATCACTGCGGCTAATGTGCTGTATGAGGAATGCATATTCAAGTCAGTGCCTAATGCAGTGAGAAATAAAAATTGCGGTTGTTAACTCATCTTGAACTGAAATGAAATTTGGGCCTTGGTGGAGAGAAATAAAAGACAGGCATACTTAGAAAGTAGGAAACGTACTGAGAAGCTGCCTTACCTCCATCTAGTTCTTCAGCTCCAAAATGATTCCTGTAGAAGAGCATAATCTCTATCTTGTAACACTTGTAGATAGTCACTAGACAAACCAGCAGCAGCAGAATAGCACCAAGCCCACCAGCAAGCTCAACTGTGTACATCAGCTCTGCAAAGAATTACAAAATGCAATAATAACCACATTCCAAACCAGAGAAAGATTAGCAGCAGACCTTGCACTTACGTTAAACATTAAAATAAAAGAATGAATGATGGGTTATTTATGTTTTTTGTGATAGGGCCCTTGAAGAAATACCTAACTAATAGATTTTTTTTTCCTTTATTAAACTATTCTTTCCTCTGGTACACCATCTGAATTGCTCATTTAAGAAAACAACAATTGCTGGGGATGTGTGTGTGTGTGTGTCTATGAGTTTGTGCATATATAAAAGAGATATTTGATAACTCTCTTCCTTTGCGCTCTCTGTAGATAGATCACAGTTTGCTTTACACAGATAAATGTTGACATTCTACTTACAATGAAAGCAGAGGTGACTGTTTCTTTTTTGGAGACTATAGTGCAAACACAGCTCCTCCCTTATTCCACATAAAAATAAGAAGAGTTTCAGTCTATGTGATAAGATTACACTAAGGATTTGATTTTTTTGTTGTTTTTCAAATAAAAATAAATTTAAAAAACCCAAAACACAGAAAAACTTGAGAGATCTGAAGACAGATTATCCCAGGAGCCCCACAGCCTCACATCTCAGTTACGTGTTAATATCTTTGACACAGTTTCCCAATGATCCGCAGTCCATCTTTATTCTCCCCTTTCGCCCAGTGGGGTTGGCTTATACATAGTCACAGCAAACCATCCCAATTTGTCCGTTCTGACATTCCCATTCAGACCGTGCCCCGCTGGTATCTTCGCTGCACTCTGCCACTGGAGACTCACATGATGGATTGAGATCGTCGCCATGTAGCTTTGTTCCTGAGGATGGGGACTCTGGTCAAATGTGACCACAACTGTCTACTACCAGTAGTATCCTCAGTGGGGCCACTTACCAGTGCATGAGTAATATGCCATCATGGACTTTCGCCTCTCCCAGTCTTAACCATTGCACGCTCATAGAGGCTCACACTGCTGTGTGGCTTCCATTTTGTGGTTACTTTTCATTTGCTTATTGACTGAAAATTGGCAATGTTAAAAAAGGAGGGTGGGAGGAGGAAGAACGTTACTAACAATTTTTAATCTAAAATGAGTAATAGATGGCAAATCTGAAGACCACCCATACTTTTCCAATATCACTCAGTTTTGAGGAACGCCAAGAAATCAAACCTTGGAAATCTAAGATACACAGTTTGCCTCATTAAAATCTGTGCTGGAGAAAGCTCAGTTCTGTGTTATTTTCACAGTATGCTCTTCCAGTGGGCAGCTTCTGTCTGAGTGAAGCAGGGTAGCCCTGAAGTAACCTTTTTTTTTATGTGTGGTTATGCAGATATGACACTCCAGCACAATACAATTCAATTAGAGAAAAAAAAGGTTAGAGGAAAAAGTGACAATTCCATTTATTTTGACTGTGTCTACTGAGAATCACACACTTTTTTTATTATTTTGAGGCAACTGTAAGAAGATTTCATTGCTCTCTAGAAGACACTAAAAATGTAATAAAATAAAATAAAAAGGCATTTATATTCCATGTCATTCTCTCCAAAACTGTGCTGGAAACTCCTTTGTGTTAGATACTTTTAAGACCGACATGGTTATTTCAGACTTTCAATACTTTTCTGGTCCAGAGAGGGGAATGTTATTAAAAACACCCAACAAAAAATTGTTTGCATAGACAAGTAATACAGTATTTTAGAATATAAATGGAAATGGAAATTACTCTACACTGGCTTACTATACCCTGTTTATCATTTTGTACTACAGGTGATGCAGCTGTTCAATGGTAAATAGAAGAAAGGCTTTAATACTTCGGGTTGCTAGGCACAAAATGCTCTATTTATGTGCCTGCTGTTATGACTCATTAAAGGCAAGGGAAAACTTTACAACTGGAAAACAGAAGTTTTTCCTAAATTAATGATTTCGAGATTAAACAGAAAAAATAACTGCAGGTAGTCATCTGTTCTCTGTCCCTGTGCATGAAATCAGACTAATGCACTGCATCACTTTTGCCAACAGAGTCCCTGTTAGTTATCTTTTTCCCCCTAAAATAATTCAAGATTATGCCTATTTTTTTACTTCAGTAAAGTCTATTCAAACACACATGAAACTGTCCTAAATTAGGCAACCAAAGCAAACAATAAAATTCCCTAAGTCACCCTGTAACATACATAGAAATTACCTTTTCATGTGCTGCTACTGAGCCCATCATGATCGCTCATGAGCACAAAGAAAAGGTGGCTCGCTCTTAAACAGATTTGTGCGCAAATTAAGCTTCATGCTCTATCCATCTAGCATAGCAAGCTCATATTTTCCTCTGGGCTGGACAACATCTATCAGCACACGTTTGCTCCCTGTCTTGGGTGTTATTTGTCAGGGTTCAGAGGCAGAGGGGAGCAGTGATTAGCCCGGCAGCCTGCTCCATCCTTACACCCAGCCCTGCAAAAGCCTGAGCTAAGCCCCAAAATGCTGGAAGTGGGACAGGCACATCTGTGCAGCGCCGGGGAAGGCGGGACGGATTGGCCTGGGCACCGTGCCACGCCAAGTTGATCGTTTTCAGGCCTTTGGGTTCGTGTTTCTGCAGGATGCTAAGCCGTGCCCCGGGGGAGGGAGCGCTGGCTGGCTTCGAGCTGCCGCGGGGATTTTAGGAACGGCGGCGTGACCCTGTCTCGCGCTGAACTGAAGGTGTGAGGAGAGGAAAGGCTCGGTCCTGCCTCCGCTTGTCGGCCCCTTGGGTGACCGAAGCCGTTTCACGTTTCTGGGCCTGGGTTTTCCCAGCGTGAACTGGGGAGGGTGCTTCTGCCTCCTTCGTAGGAGAGGTTACGGCTGAAAGGTGCTCTGCCAACGCCAAGGGTGTTGGTGATGCGCACGTCAACAACGTCAACAACGATGTAGTGACTGTTAAAGCTAAGTTAAAGTGTAACAACAAGGTTAGAGTGTAAGGTTACCTTCACAATAACAATTGTTTCCGCTGCTTTATTCTGCCTTTTGCATTGCGATTTGAGCACAGTCGCTGCAGCAGGCATTACGCTCCCTTTGAAGTGCGATCTGTTTTTCCTGCTGAAATTCAAGTTTTCTGTAGTGGCTACACGCTAAAAAGATTCAATTTCAGCAGAATTCCACATCAGAGGGGAGAGACGAAAAGTGCAAGCCTTTTAAAATCTATTTAGCCTGTGTGTTATGTTGCTCAAATTACAGACCTGGCCCTCCTTAAGGAGCTGAGACTAAATGTAGAAAATATATAGTAGAGGAAAATTACTCGGCTAACCCTTAGGGGGACAGGCGTTCTGTTAAACACAACAAATGAGCGAGTGCCAGGGAGTTACATCCAGAAGCACAGCAATCATTTAGTTACAGGCAATTAACAATAGTCCTCCAGTAGCACAGGAACAGTTCTACTCCAAGGGAAAACACATTGATTACTGCAGCAGTAGTAGATTGGTTTCTGAATAAATAGCTTCAATTTAAAACAAGATTTGTTACAAGCGTTTTGACCAATGGCTACAATTTCTTTTTCTCCTTATCAGGAGGCTTTGGCCAAGCGACCCAGTGAAAGGGACGGCTAATTAAAACAAAGTACTCGTCCTCTCCAAATATCTGGCACGATAAGGCTGGTAATAAACACACTCATTTTATACCGATTCTGTCCTAATTATAGGCACGTTTGTAGGAGAGATCTTTGATCTCACCTGGCTTTAATATTTGATAAACTTCCTTTCACTGTGTCATGCAGGTAATTCACTTATTGTAGCTGGAGTTGTAACAAGAAAGTAAATAAAAGGGTGCCTTCAAATATTCCTACCTTTTGACATATACAACAAGCCTCAGGGACTTTACATTTAATGATCTGTGATAATTTAAAATTAATCTTATTCTATTCATTAGTCCACATACAGCTGAGCTACTAAGAAAAATAATTATATATTTCAAACATTCTTTTTTTGTGATTTATAATTCTTCGAGGACATGTGAATTATATCTGTGTATTCAATTTCTAAGCCTGTTTCAAAATCCAATTACAGTCTATCTAAGGTTTCAATTTTGCAATCACTTACGCAGATTGCTTAACTTCATGGACTATAAGTAATCCCTCTGAAGTCAACAGGACTATTCACAGAGCTTCAGGTTAGCGCATACATAAATCTTTGCAACTTTGTGGCCAAAGCTCATTTCCATTCTCTGCTTGTCTTGGACAATTTAACTCACAAAGCTACAAGGTTTGGTTAGAGACAGTCCTCAGTTTGTCTAGGTATGCTTTCATAGACTTCAATTATGAAATGAAACATAAAGGTAATAAATATAATTTGAAAGGGGAGCAGCTGAAGACAATATGAAAGCTCTCGTGACGACACCTGAGAGAAGGTAAAGAAGGCAGATGCTGACAACCAACGCAAGACCGATGTGTCGCAACATGCAGCTTTGGTTGTAAATGGATGTGTGTCTTCTAAAGGAAGAAGGAGGCTGGCTGACACAGGAATACTCATCTGAGTCTCATTTCAGACATCAGCAGTAAACAGTAGGCAGAGTTTAGGTTAGGAAGAAAGAAACCTATACTCACAGTTTAAAAATGGAGAAGTACGTGCTTTTTTTCTCTGTCTTTTTTTTTTTTTTTTCTTCCCCCTGCTTAATACAGTATTCATTATGGCATGGCTGTAAAACAATTTATCTTTCCAAAGCACAGCATATGGAACCACAGCTTTATACAGCATATGCATATCCAATACATATATATATATATATATATATAAACCTATTTTCTACTTTTTAGGATTGTTTGTTTGTTTGTTTCAACGTTCTAAACAAAATCTGTTTGTATTTAAGGTACCTAGGTAGCTTTATGAATACTGTTGTGCATAATTACTGATGGATATTGTAGGACAATAATACTTCTGATACCAGTAGAAACAGATTTGGGATGTTCATTAGCTTGATTATGAAATAATTTCTTAGCACAAAGTATATGCTTTCTGCCAGCATAGGGAACGCTTGCCTGTAGATGTCTGCAGAGTTGACTTAGGGTGGCTAAATATAGTTACAGTTTTTAATATGGTTTTCAATGCAGTAGTTTCATTTTATTTATTAGAGCTATTGAGACCTAGTTATCTCACTTTTTTTTTAGACCAATACATAATACAAATTTCTGATTCATCTATGAAAAGGAACTAGTCGGGTTGGGGATTATATGTACATATGTATACATGTGTACAAATACAAGACAGAGATCTTGTTAACCTATTCATTGGTATGGCAGGCAGCATATCTGAGCCTTGGTGCTGTTGGATTTCCAGTGTTATTATAATAGAGATAGTATATTATTATAATAGAAGTATATTCTTACCGATGACATTTTTATTTCTTCTGAGAAGTGTGGGATACCTGTTCCCAGCAGGAGAATAATTACACTGACTATCTCCAACAGTATGTTAGCTCAAAAGAGGATAAGGTTGAAAAAATATAGATGCTGCAATATTGCTGAAATTTACCACATTTAAATACAGAACACTGCGTTTTAAAGGCAGTTTATACTTCAGGTTGAAGGGAAAAAGTGTCATGGTGCGGAATTGCATTAATTTCTGGTTAGCTTGCTCAAATAAATGAATTGCCTATGACTTCAAACCTTACTGATTAGGAGAGCTTCTATTTGCTTATCGCACTACAGAAATCAGCCAGCCCACACAATTACTTCTTTTAGATCTGAAAGAAATGAATGTAAGAAGCACTGGGAAGTGCTAAAATGTGGGGAAAAATGGAGTACCAAGTTCCAAGGATGTAAGATCATAAAACATACTGTTTACATTTTTTCTGAGGATAGCATTAATGAATAATTTAGCTCTGCATGGATTATTGGAAGAATTTGTGACATTTTATTTTAAAATATTTTCATCCTTGCCAATCAAGGTTAGAGCTGCACTTAGACATTATATAAAGAGAAGAACTATGATAAAAGTGGCACAAAAACCATTTTAAAAAGGAATCTGTTAAACAAACCAACTCGTTTGACATTTTGTCAGAGGAAAGTTAGATTTAGGCACATGCTAAGTAATCTGACCAACCTTTTTAATGGAGATGTCTTAGTCCGATTTTCTACAGGTAGCGAGAAACCTTCTTGATGAAGAAAATGGTCTCATGAAGAGTTTCTGTCAGGCAGTAGTCTAGTATTCTACTAATTTACTGATTTTAGATGAGGTTGAGTGTAAAAAGAACAGCGACTTTCGGTTAGGTCTGGGCCAGGAAGGGAGGCGATATTCAACTTTTGGCCCTATGTCATGAACCTCTTGGGCGACTGAAGCTTTGCACTGCCCAGCACAGTGACGACCTGAAGGCTTCTTCAATGGCCATAGGGGGATGAAAAATCAATTCCTTTCAAATCAAATCAAATCAAATCCAATTTCAATTCCAATTCTAAAACCTGGTGAGGAACTCAGAAAAGCTTTTCCTGCAGTGCAGAATAAAAACTGAATGCTTTATACGCTGGAACGTATACATGTGTGAGGTCTTAACTGACCAAGTGGGTCAGAGTTTTACAACAGTTTTGCTTCCACTGAGACTCAGAGATTTGCTGGAATGTTCAAGTAATTAGGACGAATTAACAGAAGCTGAAATATTAAATCCATTGCTCTCATATCTCATGTGATGAGCTCCCATTCAGAAATTTCAGAAGCATTGTGAAGCTTTATGGCAAAGGGAGCTATAACACCTGTGGTTTCTTTGCAGAGGTTAGAAAAGAACTAGTTTCTTGTCTCTTTTAAGTCGCAATTATCATCACTAACACTGTGTGAAATCATGTCCTAGTGACTGAAAATGCTCATGAGATCAAGAACTTGACATATTGAAGTCCTTAAGTAATAAAACAGATTTACACTATTATGTGCATGACACCGTAATTTAAGGGGCTTGTCAGCAATTCTGTTATCATTAATAACCATATAAAGAAAATTCAGAATTACTTGCTATTCAGAATTTGCTATTAAATTGTGCAGGAAATATTAATATGATGCTTATGCATTAATAAATGATGAGTTTAAAGTATGCCTACCTATTTGTAGGTTTCCTCAAGATGTATTTCCTATCAGAAATATTAACTTGTTTCTTTTTCAAACAGATATTCTCACGGGCGATTTCAACCAGAATAAATCTCTACCTCTAAACAATTTATTTCAGTGAAAGTCTTTTTTTGTCCCAACAGAGAAAAAAGTTGGTTTAGCCATCTCTGATTAGCTTATAGTCGACAAGACCCATATATGCCCCTTGAGAACACCTAAAGCAGAGGAAAACAAACCCAAAACATAAAAGAGGCCCAGGAAATTAGCACGGAGAAAATGGGAAGAAAGGGAAGGAAATACTTTGAAAAAAATGAATGATATATGTTACCTGCTCTCAGTTCTGGTGTCTGCCCCATAAAAATTACAGGTATATTATTAAGCTTTTAAAATAATATGAATAAGATCAAAAAAATAATACCAAGATAGAATTTGAGATTATTTTTGCTTTGGAGTTTTAGTTGCAGACATGCAGACAAGAATTTCCACCAAAAAAAAAAAAAATCACAAAATTGGATAATAATCTGTGTTTCCAACATAGTCTATGATTAAATGAGACTACGAAGGCTTTGATCCAGCATGAAAGTCATAATTCTCAATACATAAAATTGTAGAAGAGCGTTCTTTCTCCTTACACATTACATTTTTATGTACTACATTGATAGACTATGGGCTTGTCTTTTTGAATTAAAAACCTGTGAAAAAAAATAGAATTACAGTGTGTGATCCACCCCTTATATCATCTGCAATATGTGGCCTGTTGTTAATAAATTTGTGCTTAGCTGCTGTCAGCACCACTCTCAAAATTAATTTCTAGAAGGTTCCTCTACCTGCCTGAACATTAACCTGTAACTGCTACAGATAATAGATGATAGCTATCACCAATAAGTAACAAAATCAGCCTTAGATTATAACAAGTAGGTTTTTTTTTTGCTCACACAAACGAGAAAATAACTTGATTATTGTAAAGGTGATGACAGAGATTTGGCCAGCAGCTAGAGGAAGGGAATGAAAGTTAAATCTCCTGGGTTTTGATCCCTCTCTTTTTCTGATTATATTTGGACAAATTTTGTGGGAATGGACCAGAAAAGGAAACAGCATTGCCATTGTCATGCTTAAAATGCTCTACTGCCTTTAGCTCTGAGTTAAATGCTCCCTATGCACAATGTCTGAGGTAAGTTAGGAGTCTAAAAATGGTTAGCTGGCTGCACAAAGACATAGATCATAGGTTTTCTCCGCTGGTAGTCAGAAAGAAAAAGAAGCTTAGGAGAAAATTGGGGCTCAGCTCCCCGAGGTGCAGAGGGCTGGCGTCTGGGCTCGAGGGAGGTACCCGGGGCCCCCAGGTTTCTCCCAGTACTGGATGCCCAAACTGGGTTCTCTTGTCGCCAACAAGTGAGGTTGTGTTCCGCTCCCCTCCTGAAATTCCTCTCGGGAAAAGGGAGGCTCCGGGTTTCCATTCCAGTGCCACATCAGGGAAGGAGCAGAAGCCCCCGCTCCCCAGCTGAACGTGCCAGGCACTGGTTTGTGGTGGGGACCACCATCGGAAGGACCCTGCTTGTGTTTTCTCCGAGGTGAGTGTGTGTCCCTGCCGGGCTGAGCACTGGGAAGAGCGAAGAGGATGAATCCAGGTTTTTGCCAGTGATTTAGACTCTGAACTTCTTGCCCTTTCGGGGCCTGTGTAATTGCAGGCATATCCAAAAGCTCCCTCTGGAAGTTTAAGTTTACAGAGAATATACTGACCAGGGCGAAGCAGCAGTTGCAAGGGTGTTTGAAAGGCTTAAATTTTGTGCCTGAATCCCCGCTGCAGCGTTTAGCCCTAAATACCTCTTTTCCCAAGAACGCTCTTTGTTCAATAACAGAGCTTTCTGCTTCCCTGTCCCTTCTGATCTTGGTGATAATGTACCACATATGAAGTTTAAGAAGGATTATAATTTCTTTTTCAGTTATCCAGTGAACAGTCCAGATTCAGCATTTTCGTCGGCTTATACTGCTGGAAAAAAAGATCGCTAACTAGAAAACCAGCCAAAACTGATACCTCTGCAAATGCCTTGATGTTCAGGAAGAAAATGTACCTATTTGTTACGTCCCAATTGTTCTAAGTGAGCCAATAATCAGAAATTAATAAACAGCTAACTCATTCCTAGCAGAGACTAAATATGGATCTAAACAAGGAAACCTAAACCGAAATGTTGTCATGGTGATATACAGGAGACTGAGCAAGCAGTGCAAAGCTTCTCTTCCTAGGAGACCTGAGAGACTAGCTCAAATTTTTATCTGTCATGGTTAATTTATCATTTCACTGAAACAGTTGTCAACATGCAAAGTATGTAGAAGGCTTGTAACAGGTACCTTTTGTTTTTCGAGGGCACAACAGATTTTGTTTCGAAATCACAATTTCAGATCCAGCCTTACTTAAAGAGGAAAAAAAAAATATTTAGGGGAATTTTTGCTATGTTTAGCTTTTTGCTATTTATAAGGGTAATTAAATATTGAGATTACTTCCTCTTAAGCACGTCATCATGATGCCACATACTGTGGTGTGTTTGACATACTGATTTCTCCAAGAAAGGCAACAAGGAAAGTAGACCCTTGCAAAATTTATGCAGGCACACTGTTAGATTAAAAAGCTGCTGGTCACAGAACAGAAAAGACTTATGTGTTGTCAGTCTTGGAGCTACAGCTTGTATAGAAGGGAAAATAAGGACTCACCATCAGCATGTGACTGAATACACGTCAGTTAATTATGTATTGGTTTTAAAGTAATTTAAGCCTTAAAAATTCTTTATTTTCAGTGTTCCATGCACTAATTTCATTATTGAAGGCAAGCCATTGGATTTCAGTGTTTGTTGGGTTAAGATCTTACTCTGGGTTCAAACGACTCTGAATTAGGAGTATATGGCTGCTAGCTGGTAAACTGTCGAGGTTCAATTACTTAGCAAGTTAATTTCCCATCTCAGTAAATTCAAGGAAACATGGCAAATTCCAGGCTAAGCAGAACATCTGGTTATTTACACCTGCATCTCTTAAGCAGCAATGACAAGAGTCCAAGAAAATGACTACAAATTAGTTCTATTCAATTAATTAGAGGTACCCCAAAATACCTTTAAATAAATGAGTCACACTATCTTGATTTATAGCTTCCTTTTAAACTTAGACAGACTTTGCATGCTACAAGACTAAAACTAGGGAAGACACCACTGCTTTGATATAAATTGAGATGCCACAAGTAGTTCAGCACCGCAGCAAGAACCCGGTTTGCTCACCTTTACAAAGAGTCTAAAAAAAGCGCAGTAATGACAGCGAAGTACAGACACTGCTCCTGATTATTCTTTGCTCTCTTAAACCAGCGGGATGCTGCACGAGGGTGGGGAGCGTCAAGCCCAGGCATGTGGAGCACCCTCTGGGAGGTAAAGTGAACAAAGTCGGTCTGGAAACCTTGCTTTGCAAGAGATTCTCCACCTCTCTGTAATTATCTCCATGGGACATGGCCGTGGCCATTAGGCAGGCTGGAATTATGGGATGTGAGCGGTGAGTGGAAACAGGAAGGTCCGTAGAAGTTTCTGTCATGATACTTCACTTCAGAAATGTTGGCGTTAAACAAATGTGTTAGAAGGAAAATGTCCACAGTTGGGATGTGCAGGAGCTCCCCTGGCATGGGGTTTAGGTGGCATTTCTGATAGAAGTGGAATGTATTTTTGTTGGCTTTTCTAATATTTGATTTTGTTTCTTATGGAAAATTATTACAGTTGTATTACCTGTGGCTTCCTATTATTTTTTTCTCTATTGAGCCTTTATTAGTTTCAGAGTTCACGAATTATTAAATGCATCTTCTATATAAATATAATTAAAAAGTGTTACCGCATTTTTCCCAGTGACAGCCATAGTTAACAACAACCTTTCTGTTTTATTTTGAAAGTTGGACAAACGCCTGAGAAAAAATAATCATTGCCTATTAATATCTCAGGAAGCCAAAATTCATGCTTGCATCAGAAGGAATCTCTACAGGCTGACTGCCCCTCTAATGTACCATTTCATGGAGAAAAGCTGCGTATTTACCCCTTTTATGTAGAAGAATACTGGCATGTCGGCGTCCATTTCCATTCTCGACGTAGCACGAGTAATTCCCCAGGTCTGCCTCTTCCACAGAGTCAACAATCAATGAGATGGAAACCTCCTGCTCCCCAAGATGTTCCTTGAGAACCCTGGAAAAAAAAGCAACCATTGCTGCTATTCTGCTTGTATCGTAGCAGAGCATTAGACAATCGTGACATAATAATGCTACTTAGAATTCACAAGTCTCTGGCTTTAAATTTGGCTATGGTGTGATGAAATCTTAATTAAATTATATCATGCCCTTTTCTTCCTCACTTCTAATGAGGAGGTTTGGCTTTGTAAATGTTAATGAGAGCTTCAGTTAACTGTCTTCTTTAAGCAGGATGATGTACACACTGATAATATATTATTGCACGTTCTGATGGATACCCTGATTGGCAGTGTGTGAAGTCCTGAAATGTTAGAAGAAAGAAAAGTGAAAACAGTTATTTTGGGGTTTAGGGTCACACTAGGAGTGTGCAGCAAACCCACTATTTGTGCACTTTCTGAGGCTTTTCAACATGTCACTGAGAAACTGTGTGTTTATGCCAGGGTCTGAAAAATTATTTCTTGAATGTATTATAAAATGTGACCGTCTATTAAAAATCAGTAGAAAGAACTGGCATACCACATGCCACTCGTTCATACAGATAATAAATAAAAGAAAAGACTTCTTGCCTAAGACTCCAGTTCTCTCTGCATTGCTTTCTTTACCTCTTAGCATGGCCAACAACAGTTCTAGAAACCCGGCAAAGCAAATGACAAAACGCTCTAGGCTGCTTCCTCACACTCACACCTGACAAAAGAAGTGGAAACCAGCCTTCCTGCTCCTCCCTGCCCAAAACAAGAAAGTTGTAATGAGGTTCTTGTCACTTTTTTATCAGTTTTCAGAATGCCAGGTCTCTGGCTGAAGGGCTAAAGGAAAGCTTTAGATGTGAAATACAGCTGATCTGGTTGTCATGTGCCATTTAGTGTATTGGTCTTGAGCTTTATGGAATAAACTCGAAGCACACTGGGGGGAAATATGTTTCCATTTTGGCTATATCTGGGGACATGGAGGTAACCTTGAATGTCTACATGGCCTTCTTGATTTTGGTAAAGGAATTGTCTCTGTTACTTTGATTACACTGAAGAAGTCCAAGGTTAAGCTGAAAATGCATGCAACTTCATGTCTTTCGATGAGATAGTAAACTCCTATGTAAGAGGTGAAGTGTAAATAAGCTCATTTTGTTTTATTATAGACAATGACTGTAGATAATACACCTGTGATTATTTAGCTTCCTTTGTAACGCACATTTAGATTTGCCTTCATTTCTGGGTTTATCCATGACATAGGCACAGCGGTATACACACATACAGAATTATAAATGAAAAAGGAATCTCTTCAGATCCGGGTAGTTACTTCATATTGGATATAATATGTCAAGCATGTAATTCTCAATACAAACCCACTTTTTTCTTAATTTCCAAATGAGGCAGCACTTTTAGGAGCAGTAAAAGTACATGACGCGACTTGCCAGATCCTCTCTAAAACAAGTATTTCAGCAGATATAAGCAGCCCACATAACAGGATGCTTGGCTCTCACAGGCCAGATAACATCCCAGGAAACTCGTTTTTTCCTTGAAGAAAAGAAATCAAAACGTTCCAAAAGAGAAGCCAGACTTCAGCATTTATTTAAGGCTCCATGTTTTAAAAGATTTCTTTGGAGCTGTTTTCCTTGATGTATTTATCTTTCTTTATTTCATCTTAGTAACTGTCTTAGTGGTTCTTATTGTAGATTGCCACAGTTTGAAAGAATCTCTATGCAAATTCCAGTCGGTTACACTACGGTGCTTGTCGGGCAGCTATTCTGCTTTTGCAGCCCTCTAACATCAGATCTGGCCGAGGTGTGCACTTTTCTGTTCTCTACTGGTGGAGTTGGAAAGGTGGAGAACGGGTGTTGCAAAAACAGGGATTGGACCCAAAGTGTTCCTGAGCTAGTCTGTGATAACAAGTATTACATTAACTATCAAAAAAAGATATTGACTGAAAAAAACAAAATGCTTTTTCTTTTACCTGATGTCACTTTCCCAGACTCGACTATCATCCAAGTCCTCAATAAACTTCTCCCCTTTCATCCAGTAGATTAAAGGACTGACATCTCCACTATATCCAAAGAAAGCTCGGCAGGTTAGATTAGCAGAACCGCCTGTTACAAAGAAGGTAAGAAAATATGTTATTTCAAATTTTCTAAAAAAAAAGCTTCATTTTTGAATCAGTTGCTTTTGTTGATTTGAAAAAAAAATAATCTGTAGAGACCCTCAATTTCCAGCTGCTGTTGAAAATGTCCAAAAGTATCTACTTGTCTTGCAACTGTTGTTCAATATATTTTCTGAAAATAAATACAATAAAAATGAAATTAAATGTTACATAAGAACAGGATTCAATTTTGCATTCTTTCACCAAGTTTTCTATGTTTGCTAAGGAAATGAAAGACTGGGTTTTTTTCAAAAAAGAGCTAACTTAACCAAAGATTTCCATGTTTTCACTGAAAATACATAAAAAGTTAGGTAAAATAGACATGCAATCACATCTGTGCTACTTCAGCTTTGCAATGGTTTTTGCAAAGAGGCCAGTAGATTCCTGTAGGGTACCATTTCCAAGGGACAGCCAGCAGAAAGATGTATGCTCACTGCTAAGTTATCTTTGCAGGAAAGTATTAAACACTGAAACTGAAAAAAGAAGGCATCTGAACTCATTCTGTATGCTGTGGGACACATCTCACTGTATAAATGGGAATAACCATTAGGTACAGGCAGTAAGGAGCAGAAATTCCATATATGTGTAGCATTACTTATTTAATCATTATAATGAAAATTAAAAATGTAATACGCCTTCACTTTGGTTTATTTTCATCGTGTAGTCTTATATTGCATTAGTACCATTTGGCTTTGGGGTTTCAGCTAGAGCACATACACGGATCGAAACAGTACTTTGCACGCATTTTGTGTGTTGGTAAGATTGCATAAAACTAACCATACTTTGGACAGCCACATAGTTAAAGATCTCCCATTCACTGCTGTAAAGATGTTTGTCACAATATGCATCAACCCTTCTAAACTGTTACGTGTGTTTCTTCAGTGGATAATTACACAGTGATTTAAAGAAGTGTTGTGATTTAAGGAATGGTTTTTTTTTCCCCCCTGAGGAGAGTATTTTCATGGAGTTTATATTACTGCTGAGACCAGAATCATATTTTATTTACATTTTCAATTTTGGATCTTAGGATTTTAAAGCTGACTGACCAGAGCTTCTGGAAAAAAAACCATATGCATTTCTAACACTACTTCATTCTATACCGAGATGCCATGAGAAGTCCATCTGGGTTCAATGAATTTCCTTAAAAATACACTATTTTGGGTCAGGACCAGGTCCTTCTCAAACACATGGCATTAATATTTGAACATCTTATTTACTTTTTAGTATGGCAACAAATGCAGGATGCTGTATAAAAAGAAGATTAATTATTAAATAAATGTCTTATTTATCTGAAATGATTTGTGGTTTTCTGCAACAGCATCTGACTCCTCTGCTGGGAACTCACACATCCATGCCAAAAAAGGTGCAGAATCCAATGTTCATAATCAAAATATGCAACATCAAGGCAAGTGCCATCTATGTTGCTTTCGCAAGCTGTTTACAAACTGAGTTGCTTTTAGTCATTACATGAGCTTTTGGTTGGTGCTGCACCCTTTGCCAGCAATGCCTGCTAAGAAATCAGGAGTATCCCAGAACTTGAAACAAGGATGGAGAGGAGGTTGTCATTTGTAATCAAAAGGTACGAAATCAAATCTCTGACTAATGAGACGCTTTGATAATCTCATCTCATCTAGAGCAAAGTTAACAACTGTAAGCTGAACATCTTCAGCGAGAGGGCAAAAACTCTCTTTCTAAAGACAACCACAGCTCCTATTTCCACACCCCAGGAACCAGTGGTCAGGACCTCTCCCTAGAAACCTACCTTCTCAATCTCTACACAGCTCAAGAAGCGCCATTTGGAAGGAGAGAATTTTTTTTGCAGTCTTGAAGCTATTTGTGGGGAATGAGATGAGCATTGGGACACCGCTTCATGTGGGTCAAGTCCATGAAAACGTATAACGGAACATGATAAACTTCCTGGTTGTGCCCAGGACATTTTATCAGATGCAAACCCAGTTTCTTATAGCAGTTGCATAGTAGATATAAACTAATTTATTTTTTTTTTTAAATCATAATTATGATACATGAACATGTGAAAAGGAAAATTCAAAACCTGAAAGGATTATGAATATCTTGGCCACAGTCATCCTATCTAGCACATGTTCAGGGCTGTGAAATGGGTAGTAACCACAGCACTGGTGGACTCTGATCACTCTTGAAACGGGAGAAGGTACCTGAACATCTAAAGCAAGAGCAAGCTCCTGTGATAATTGGATAACCCATACGGCATTATCTACCAGCGTTAGAGGGAAGAGTGCTACCTAATGCATCACTGCCACTTCTCGGGCTTTTTCTGGAGCTTTGCCACCAAGTCAAGGTCCGGTTGAAACTTTTTTAGCTTTTAAGCATTGGCAAGATCACAGCTGGAGGGACTGTAGCTTCTGGCCAACTTGCCCATGATTCACAGAGATTAGGCACCACAGGTACTGAACCATCAAAGCTCTCCAGGCTCTTCTAGCTAACAGGCACCCACTGAGAGTTGACTTTCGCACTGTGCAGGCCTCTAAGCCTTTTACAGGTGAATATTAACACTTTTAAGTTTGTTTTTTTAAAAAATAAACATAATTTGTTAAGGGTAAAAAATGTCAGAAAGAAAGAGTTTGTACAATTAAGGCTTTTCTCCTCATTAAATTCATAAAGAAATATCCCCCTTAAATAAAGCATGTAAACGATTTTTAAACACAGAATCCAAAGTTTCAAATTATTTCTGAGAAATAAATTAGGAAGGATGTAATGCCTCTTAGTAGTACTGTGTGGATTACAGTCGCTGAGCAAAGGCCATTAGCATGCCAAGTGTTCAGCTATAAATTGCCTATACTGTCTACCTTGACCAATCTTCACAATAAGCCAGTGGGAAGTTCATTAGCAGGTCATCGAGAAAGATTCAGTGACCAGCTAATGACCAACTGTGACCATTAATGAGGAGGACTGCTACTCCAGAGCTCACAGCTCTTTGCAGAGGGTAGCGGAGCTCCCGTGGTGGAGCAGAGCCGCTCACAGCTGCTGCCACATGTAAGTAACGGGCCTTCCGTCGATATTATGAGTGGACGGAGTATTTTGGGAGCATGTCTTGGTCTCTGCTCCACAGCTGCCCTCATGTGAATGAGTGTGCTGTAGGATGGGCAGCGTTTGTCCGGCGAAGCGCGCGGGCAGAGGAAGCTTCGTCTGACACGGAGCGGCTGCTCTGCATGGAAGAAGAGCAGAGTCTGCTTTGAAGAAGTCTGCAGATTATTAGTGACCATGCAAAATTTAAGTAAATAAATACAAGAGCTGCTTTGCTTCGGGTTTAAGCTAATGTATAAACCAACCTGTCAGCCAATTAAAAGAAATGACTCATAGTTAACCCTATGCAACTCTTTCCCTCCATGTGTTTTCTGTGCTGAGAAAAACTGTAGAAGTGATTGGAAAACTGTGAAAGTTTGATGAATGGATATGTAATGCCTTCTATGCCATTAATTTAAATTTTCCTGTAAATGCTGGATTATTACAGTTTTATAGTCTGTCTCTGAAGGAATTTAAATACACTTTTTAAATTAACTACAAGTTTTAAATTAAATTATTAGGGAAATCCATATCTCTCTCTCTGTCCCCTTTGCTGTGAGATGTTGTAAATTCTTGATAGTGTTCTGTCTCAAGTTACGTCCTGGGTAAACTGCTTTTTTTATGGACCCTGGAAAAGTCCAAAGGCATGAGATTAGAATTATTAAGTGAAACTTATAGTGTTGGTGTCTTTATTAACACCCCCCACC